>JAODLC010000113.1:3321791-3334779 GCA_026781145.1 Hippopotamyrus pictus
CCCCAAACGAGCTTGATGGGCCGAATGGCCTCCTCTCGTTTGTAAATTTCTTATGTTCTTATGTTCTTATGTTCTAAATGACACGTATATATTCAACCCATCAGAACAGTGTTTCCCAATCCGGTCCTCGGGGACCCACAGTCAGTCCATGTTTTTGCTCCAAGTATCACTGTGAAGAGAAGTGACGTTCTTAGCACTGCTTTGTTGAATAGTAAACAGAAATACAATCCATCCATCCATCTTCCATAACTGCTTATCCTATTCAGGGTCGCGGGGGGGTCCAGAGCCTATCCTAAAGACTGTGGGCGCGAGGCAGGGAACGACCCATCGCAGGGCACACTCACACACCATTCAGTCACACAGGACACATGTGGGAAATTTGGTAGCTCCAATTAACCTCAGCGTCTTTTTGAATTGGGGGGAAACCGGAGTTCCCAAAGGAATCCCCACAATGGCACGGGGAGAACATGCAGACTCCACACACACGGAACAGACTTGAATCCAGGTCCCAGAGGTGTGAGGCAACAGTGCCAACCACTGCACCCCCATGCCGCCCCCCATAAATACAACATAGATGCAGTGAAGCCTGACTGCGGAATACGGAAGGCAGCACCTCTGCAGGGCGGTGGAGGCGGTGTGCCTGCTGTTGCCGCTCTTCTCCTCTGCCTCATTCAGCCTCTTCAGCAGGTCCCTCACCTCCAGCAGAAGGTTCTCATTCTCCTCCATCACCTTCTTCGCGCAGTCCCGCTCCTGGCCACCGGGGGGACACCGAGCCCCACCCCGGTCAGAGGCGGACGCCATACAGGAGCTCTCCATTCCTGAAGTGTCCGGCGAGGCGCACCCACCTTTTCAGACAGGCTCTGGGCCAGGGCCAGATCGTTCTCCAGCTGCTGGACGCGGATGTCCAGCATCGCTGCTTCCTTCCGGAAGGCCTGCTTGGCTCTGTGCAGCTTCACTTTATCCTGTGACCGCTTCTCGTTGTACTTCCTGGGAGCGGCGGACAAGATGACATGCTGTGCGGACGGTGGTTCCGGAGGAGGAGGAGGGCCTGGTGAAGGGGCGCCGGGCTTTACCTGATCTGGCCGTCAAGCTGCTGAAGCACCAGCTGTAACTCTTCCTTGAGTCTCTCAGCCTCCTGCTGGCTGGAGGTCAGCTGGTCCTGGAGTTTGCGGCAGGCAGACTGGCTGAGCCGCAGCTGCAGAGCAAGATGATGTCAAAATCGGCGGATAAAAAGCGTCACCCCGCTAAACAGCATCCAAATGCTCCTCGTCCAGTAACCCTACTGACTGGACCCCGTCGGTAAAACATGCTAGGCTACATGCCAACCAGGGGTGTGTGCTGAACAGGATGCTGACCCAATTTCAAGGGGGATTCACACCAGTTACAGTATTTCAATATTTGCCTATGTGCCTGGCTTTGCTGGTTGGGTAAAATCTGTACTTGACATCTGCAATATGTCATTTGTTCATCGTCTCCCAACTGTGGTGCCACAACACAAAAGTACTGACAGTTATCGCCTTAGGCTGTGAATGTGCTTCCACATCACCAAACAGTGGCTTTTTTATAGACAACATGCCGCTAACAGACCCCGACCCCGCTTTCTCAATTTCTGGATAAATGCATCTACTAGCTAAAAAAAATCGTGTAAATGCAAAGTAAATGCAGGCTGGGTCTCCTGTACTTTTGCTCTCTCTCGTGGTCGTGCGACATTTCCCTAGGGAAGGTGTTCTGCCTCACTGGGTCAGGACAAGAAGGTGATACAATGAGCTGCATCGGGGCTCCGAGCTTATAGGCCCCCCACCTCCTGCGAGGTGGTGCTGTGTTCTCCCTCCAGGACCCCCAGGCGGGTCTCCAGCTCCACGTTGGCGCGGTTAAAGGCGGCCTCGGTGGCACGCAACGTGTGGACCTTCTCCTGCAGCTCGCTCCCCCTCTGCTCCAGCACCCTCCTGTTGGTACAAGTTTCTTCATTACTCTGTTGTTTGAGAATTAGGTTAAAACATCAGAATGCCTTTCATTTGAGAGTACGGTATTGTACAATACTACATAATTGAGAGTACAGTATTGTACAGTACTGCATAATGTACAAAGTACTTTATTATTACTGTATCTAATATCGGTAATGACTTACGGTGCATATTTTAACAATTGAGCTTTACCGCATAGTTACAGGAATATCAAGTTATACACGAGGAGTGCAGATGGTTGGCTATTATCTACGGTTTCAGCTATCTGCGGTAGGTCTTGGAATGTACCACCTGTGGATACGGGGAGAACTACTGTATGATATGCTCCTGTCCTAAAACACAACATACAACATTTCCACAGGGCCAGAGACACACGGTGGTCCTGCTCCTTCCAGCCCCACCTCTGCAGCTGCTCCTCATGCAGTTTGGCCCTCAGCTGCACCAGGGTGTCCGACATCTCCCTGCTGCGCCTCTCCAGCTGGCTGGCCTCTGCTGAGCGGGCCTCCCCCAGCCTGAGCTGATGCAGGCTGTTCTTCAGCTGCTGCTGGAGCTCCAGAACCTGCAAACAAAGCAGCACCTGACAACTTTAAGGTGCAACATAAAACAGTTGATTTGACAATCTGCACCTGGGGCAAATGAATTGTTTCAGACCCTGGCACTGTTCAATGCAAGTCAGAACAGCAATTCAAATTCTAGGGTCCAAAGGCATGATAACCATGTAACTCAAGCCAGCAAGTGTAACCAAGGTGCTACCTGATCCCTTTTTTTTGCAGAAACTAGTTTTTCTACTTCTTTGTAAGCTCGTTCGTTTATGGCGACACCGATAATGTTACCTTTTTGTCAGCCGCGTTGAGACGTGCCCGCTCTGCGTTCAGCTCCTCCTGCAGACCGGTGTGAGTCTGCTGGTCCTGACTGTTCCGGATCACCTCCAGCTCCAGCTCGCGGGCCCTCTGCTGAAGCCTCTCTACCTCAGCTGTCTGGGTGGCCGCGTTCTGCTCCATCTGAATTCCCTTGTTTTGGGCGTGCTTCAGCTCAGCGCACAGCTGTAGGGAACACAAGTGGGGGCGGGTCACACCGGTGCCACAGCTGGTGGGCAGGACCGGTCGATTTGATTTGGCATTGCAAAAAATGCTGAAGGCTAGGTTTTCCAACCAAGTACACTTATTTTCCCATCCATCCATCCATCCATCCATCCTCCATAACTGCTCAGCCAATAGAAGTGAACATGCTTGAGAAGCATGAATTACACAGAACATGTTCAGCCAAACACCAACAGATTAAGCATTATGGGGATGTAGAAGCTCCTGGCTTCATGCAGGTCCACATTAACACATGAGGAGCCCAGAGCACCTTGATCTTCTCTTGGTCCAAGAGCGCATTGTGCCTCTTGAGATCCAGGTTCTTCTCCCTCTCATAGCGCAGCTCACGCTCAGCAGAGCTGAAGAGGCTCTGGGCCCGCTGAAAGTCTTGCCGCAGCTGCCGGATCTCCTCTGTCTTCTGCTGAAGCGAGGTCTCCTGGGACTTCAGGGGTAAAGGTAACGTCATTGATGGGAGGCCGGAGGAAGAAACTGGTCCCTTCGACTCTGGAAGCAGCAGGTGACTGCTCACCTTAGCTTTGGCTTGTGATTCGGTGACCTGGGCCAGGAGGGCCAGCTGGTGCTGGCTAGCCAGCAGCCTCTCCTCCTCCAGGGTGGACTGCAGGCAGCTGATCTGGACCCTCAGAGACACCAGCTGATTGAAGGAATAGGCAGCAGAGCTGCTGAGATGGAGTTTTTTTTCCAAGCTAATCATTCTCCAATCGACAAGGTAGCATGTTCTTAAAATGCTATGAGGATACAGAATACACAGCTTCCCTAAACAGATAACGAATCCCGTTATGCCCAGAAATTCATTCTGTGAAACTCAGATTTACAAAATTTTGAAATACACATTTGAGGTTTTGCTCTGGCAAGACACATACTTGGTTGTCACCGTCATCCAAGCGTATGTCTGCAACGGGGGCGTGGCTGAGTGTGGGCTCCGCCTCTGACTCCGCCCCTATAACCAGCTGCTGCTCCTGAACTGTGGGGTTCAGTTGACCACTCAGCTCCACCTCAAAGCTCTGCTCCTTCGCCAGCTCCACCCTGAATGCGAAGGTTCATTCACGATAATTAAAACTTTCACTTAAATAAATACAAAATAAATCCAACGTAAAATGGAACAAATATAATTTACTCAAATGATATACTGTAGGGTGGTAGGATTCAGGACATTTTAATTTAGTTAACACTACATTAATCAAACACCTGATATGCAGAGGTGGAAAATTCAGGTCCATAAAATAACACTCTAGAAAAAGAACCTTTAGCAGTCTGACATAATAAAGCTTCACCCATATCTGCAATGAGAGCAGCTGAATAAAAGAATTTTCCGGGCAAACACTGGCAGTTGACAGCTCTGATACAGGGCAATGCCACAGGAAAATGATAATAAAAAGAGCCATTCTTTTTTATGTTGACGTCTGCCATATTCAGCAAAGCGGCAATAACGCAACGCTTTTCTCTTGATTTTGAAATATCCCCTTTAAATGTTTATTCCTGTACATCTAAAATTAACCTTAATGTCTGCTGTTGAGAGTTAAATGAAAGCCATGGCAGAAGAGAGATAGGCAGTATCCACCTTAAGGAGTCAGCCTTAAGTGTCACCATCTCATCTAAAGCGACCTTCTCAGCCGTGACTTGCGTAAAGCTCCCGTTCAGACGCCCGGCCCCCTCTCGTGATGCCTTCAGGATGCCCGGATCTTTCTGGAGCTCCTGCAGGCACAGAGGAAGACATCAGGCAATGGAGTGGGAAAGACGAAGCGTGAACCTTCACCCTCAGCGCCACTCTCCGGTATTTGTTTACGTATTAATTCCCATGAAGATCCTCTAAGTGTCTCCGCGTGGTAGTGATAGAAAAAAAGATGCTTCATGAACCATTTACTGCATTTTCTGACCCCACTAGATGCTGCTGACTTTTGAAAACAGGGCACAAAGTCCCAAAGCAACCCAAGAGCACCATCTACTGGGGTCAAAGAGTACAGGAAATGGTTCAGGAAGCGTCATATTGTCCATCACTAGCACACGGCGCTCATTTCTTGCTCGGTGGTACCTCTTCGGTCCTCTTCAGAGCTTCCTGTGCCCTCGCCAGGTCCAGCTCCAGCTGTTTTCTCCAGTTCTTTTCCTCCACCAGATGACTCTGCAGCAACTTCACTTTATCCTGTGTGGGACAAGCAATAACATTTAAAGGGGCAGCTCACCCTAAAACTGAAAAAAACTTAAATATGTGTTTCAAGGGGGTTTTTTATGCTATCTATCCATGGAGGTTGTTCTGCTGGGAGTTGCCTCCACAAACTACTTCCATCTCTTTTCCCCGCACCGTTGTGTAACTTCCCAGTTGGCGCCGGTACTTGCAGTCAACCAATTAGTAAAATTCATCATTATAAGCCCCACCCAGTCTTTCCTGGTTGAGTAAAATGTACCTACTCCAGAGTAGGGACTAAAAAAGGTTCAGGAACAGCCTCCCAGGAACTATAATAGGACCAAGTTCCTGCGGTGAAAATGACAGAAGTTCTTGGTTCCTGAAAAGGTTCCTGTTTTGTGAAAAAAGTTCCTGTGGTGAAAACAGGTCTAGTGAGGCTATCAATTCATCCAGCCTTTAAAGAAATCAGACTTTTTAAGAAAAACTGTGTAAAAGTAGCATAATATACAATAATCAAATAAGTTCCAGGTCAGGGGTGTCTCTGGTTGGTGTCATCAGTACAGTCTTAGGGAAAAAGAGGGGTACTGAGAAGCTTCACCGCTCTAGTAACCTCCTTTGGATCACTGAAGGCCTCTTGTGGCTCACCTGTAAGAAGCAAACTTCTGATTCCTGGCCAGAATTCCCATTTTTCTCTGGAGACTCTGTGGAAGCCGCCTTAGCTAGCTGGACCTCCAGACATTTGATCTGCAGGGAGCAGGCTGTATTTCTTAATCGATGTTGACGCAGTGCTAGACAGACGCTCATTAGGGGCGGAAACTGTATCTGCACACATGGGCTTGGACTGGACATGTCACCTGGCTGTCACCAGTGTTGTGCCAGAAGCTCACTTTTAGACAATAAGGGATTTAATGTTTAAAATGAGTGAATCTTAATTTACACATTAATGCAATGACTGTTAGCATTCTAATAGTATCTCATAGTAATTAACCGGACAGTCAATTAATCATCACATCCAGGAAAATTCCAGTCTTTTCCACAGGGTGGCGCTCTCTCCTGGGGCCCCCACCCACCTTCTTGTGAAGCCCCTCAGCCTCGCACTCGTGCCGCTCGTGCTCCGCCTTGCTCTGGTTCTGGGCCTCGCCCAACAGCGCCTCCAGCTCCTCATTTCTCTCCACCAGCTCCTCCTGCTCATCAAGCTGCTTCTGCAGGCGTCGCTGCAGCTCGCGCAGCTGGCAGTTCTTGTCCTCCAGCTCCTGAAGACATCTGCGCAGACGCAGCCGGCAGTCAAGTCAAACCACCTGCGCCTTGCTGCCGACAGGCCGCTTCAGCAAAGCTAACCTTAATACTGTCAGTTAACTAACACCAGGAGAAGACAACTACTGAAATTAACTAGTAACTAAGTTACCTATCTGGGTGCTGAAGGGTGACCCAGCTGGTCACTTACCTGCAGCTCCTATTCAAAGTGACTTGAATTTTACCCATTTATACAGATAGATATTCTAACATGAGCAGTTCAACTCAAGCGCCTTGCCTAATAGTAAAACAGCAAAGGCCTTCCTGTCATCTGAACTGACAGCCGATACTGCCATACAAAGGCAAAATACTTTAACTGCATCCATGACCAAAACTCAGTTAGGACCGAAAACAGGTCACTTAGGCTCAGTTTTATCCCATGACAAAATATTTTAGTTCAACTATGCTCAGTTTTGAAGAGAACACTATCATTTACCTACCTACTACTAGTGATGGACAAAATAACGCTTCATGAACCATTTGCTGTATTTCTTGACCCCACTAGATGGTGCTCTCGGTCTGCTTTGTGGCATGTGTTGTGCCCTTTTTGAACAGAGACTACCTACTATACGTGTAAAAAGCCATTTTTCTCGGTTTCGGTGCCAGTGTCGTCACTGTGTTTTGCCTTTGTGGGGCTGTACAGGTCACCCTGTCTTTATTTGCTAGGATTCTGTCCTGGACATAGATTGGCATAGATAAATGCTACCTTTTATGGAGAAGCTTCTCATCCACAGCTAACGGGGTTGTCCCAGGCACAGTGGGTGGGTCGGTTGAGCCCACAGCACTCTCCCCCTGATGAAGGGGGGGGGGGGGGGGGGGGGGGGGAGATTCAATGACGAGCTGTGGTGTGAGCAGCGGGGGGGCATCCCGCTGACAGGCTGCCCAGACCCACCTGACTCAGGTTGGCCACTGGCTCCTCTCTTGCTGCTTTCTTTGGGTCGTCAATGATGTTCTCAACCTACACGGGGGAGGATCACAGTATCTTCTACCGACAGCATCACTAGTGTAGCACCTAACTGTCAAATCGCAACTTTCAGTTGGGGAGCAAGACTGCCTTTCATGTGGTGTGGCCTGTTTGGTGCTCGAAGCAGACGTGACCTAGATCACAATACATTTTTCCAAGCCGGGGTAGGCCTCCCAAACTCCCAACGGTCAGCCCATGCACCCCACACTAGTCCACTGGGACAAAGCCCATTATGTCTGATGGCAAGCCTAGGTCATCAGGGTTAAATAGATCCAGCAATCCACCAAATAACCATGATATATAGAGATACCAGTGATACACATCTACAGTTACATTAGTTTCAGGATAGGAATCAGCTGCTTAACTAGTGCTTTTAATCCAAAAAGCTTGTCAATTTTCACAGCTGAACATTTCGTGAGTTATTAGGCTGCGTAAGCAGACCAAGAAGACCAGGCCATCCTTCCAGTTTTAAGTCCATTACCACTCCTCTCACACACACACACACACACACACACACACACACACACACACACACACACGCTGATAGGCGATTTTACTGAGGGTGCAATCGCGCCCTCTACTGGACAGAGGAAAATGCTTCTTGAACATCAATAAAATACATTGCAAAGTTATACCTGTATTTGAAAATGTGGCTTATGTCAGTCACATCAATGTGTAATAATAATTTATTGTAAATATGATTTTTTTTTTAACAGATTTATCTACATGAACCGATGGGGTGGTAGCCTTGCTACAGCGCTCTCACGTACTTTTACTATTTTTGTACATTTCTTTAATTTACAGCTCTTTCTCCCTGATCACATACAGCAGAGGGGATCTTTTACACATCCGACAATCCACTTGTCAAACTTTTTCACCGGCTTTCAACCTGAGTTTTGCAGAGTCCTAGTCGGAGGAGCAGCAGCCCTCTTAACAGCCACACACATGGACGGCTTCTTTCCACAGGCCGTCACTCTGATGGACACTTAAGTGTTTATGACAACAATAATCTGCTATAACAAAGCACCTCGTGTTTATACCAACCAGCATCTTTGCACTGTGGCCCTCTGGCTTAAATCTCTTCTTTACATACTGTATTTAATTGTTTGTTTTTTGTAGTTCCATTTTTTGCTGTATGTCTGTCCTGTTTAAGTACACTGAGAGCGACAAAGAACCAGAGACAGATTCCTTGTATATCTCAACATACTTGGCCAATAAAGCTGATTCTGACTGGTTGGGCTCACTCACTGTGGAAGATTCTCTCACCCCTGCATAGGTGGAAATTTCAGGTCCAGAAAGTACAAATCCAGACCGTGATTTAGCTTCAACCAACCAGTTGCACATAAAGAGTCACTGTTACAGAGTACTCCACTGGTTGGTTGAAGCTAAACCACGGTCTGGATTTGTACTTTCTGGACCTGAAATTTCCACCTGTGCTTCACACCACTATGTGACAACCCTGACTTCCTAAGAGACCCTGGTTTTCAGGCTTGGGCAGTAAAGGGCTTTACAGGTTATGTGATTTGATGGATGGATCATTTAATCAGTTAACTGAGAGATACAATATTCAAAAACAGGAGTTTTTTTTTTTGTTATTTACAAATAAGGGATTTTGTTAAAAGAGATACCACCGTTTTCTCTAATCAAAGTACTTCATGCATAGAGCGGCAATTTTTAAAAAAAAAAAATCACAATTGGGACGTTCCATAGGTTTTTTTTCTATGGACTCCTTAAGTATAGTTCTGCGGGCACTTGAAGGCGGTAAGGGGAAGGGAACATAATCTAGAGATTTCAGATGATGATTAGGAGGATGAAAGTACCTTAAGTGTCTGTAACAGAAATGCAAAACAGAGATCAGCAGTCTCACTCACTGCTTGTAGTCTTGCAGGAAAATGCAGAAGTTCTGGCATATGGTGGGACGAGAGATAAATAAGATCTTATCTACAAACTTGTAGTGCAAGCCACAGTGTATGTTGCTTGGAATCTCAAACTGCTTTATTACTGACAGAAATACAGGAAGCAGTTGTGTAAAATGTTAATTTTCTGTGCCAGAAAATGCATTCTCCTGAATCGGACGACAGATAAAGTCCCCTCTAGAAGAGAGTGGCATAATCTCATATTAAAATACGTATCTCAGGACTATTTGACATGTATGTTACATAACAAAGACAACACCTTTCATAGAATATGGAAACCCTTTATTGCTATACATTGGGATGAATATTGCAAGCACACTTACAAGGAGGTCTATATAGGACAAGAGTGGATGAGGCGTGTAATTGATTACTTGTCATTTATTGTTTGTTTGTTTTTATTTCTGTAGCAATATTAATTCCCGTGTCCCTGTGTCAGTGAGCAGAGTTGTTGCTACATTGTTTTGCTGTGTTTGTTTTTTCCTTTCTTTGTTTTTGTTGAAGCTTTTAAAGTCAATAAACACTATGTAAAAAAAAAAAAAAAAAGAATCAGTGGTCATTTAGAAGGAGCGTTTGGGCAGAGGTTCTTACCTGCTCGGGGTCCGGAACGTCCAAAAAGCTGACCAACATTCCCGCATAGTTCATACCCACGTTGTTCACTGGACAGGAAGAGAGGGAAACAAAGGGCGCACATTTCACAGCATCAGTCAGTCAGCAGTATCAGGGATGAGCTTCTGTTTAGTGCAGGTCTCTTCAAATCAGGCCCTCGATTACAAATCCAGGCCGTGTTTCAGGTCCTCCCAGGTACTGAGTTTAATAACTACTGATTCTGATTGGTCAGAGGCTTCACACCTGGTTCACGGGTGAAGGAAGGCGGGAAAATCAGGAGGGCTCAGACGTTGAGGACCGTGATTTGAATAACCTTGGTTTAGTCCCTAAATTGGATGGCAAAGTGGCTCAGTGGGCTGCACTAGCATTTCTAGGGCTGGGGGTTCGAATCCCAAGTCTGCTGTCTGCATGTTCTCCCCATATTGTGTGGCTTTACTCCCCCAGTCCAAAGCAAGCATCTGGCATCTATAAATTGCCTGTAGTGTGCCATTATGTTTGACAATGTATGCAGAAGACTGGCCTTCTGTCCAAGGTGTCTTGCCTACTGCCCCCTGCTGCTCGGGATAGGCTACAGCACCCCCCACAACCTTGTCATGGAAAAGCAGCTGATGGATGCAGGGGTGTCCACTGTCTATATTGTTACAATCTCATCTGTTGCTACTGTCCCAGGGTGCCCGTGGTTTCCATGTGTGCCTGCAGTACCCAGAATGCCGATCTCCAAGCCCTGCAGCTTCTCTGCGATGCGAGGATAGATCTGCGGCCCCTCTGTGAAATCTGTCTGGATGATCCGGGTCTGTCTCCCATACATACTCTCTGAAACAGACACGACTGGGTTATACATACACCCCAAGTACAGAAACAGCTGTCCTCTTGACACACAGATGCCCCCACCCTGCACACCTATCTCCTTGGCAACAGCCTGCAGCTTCCCTTCTGACCTGCTGACCAGAACCACATCCAGTCCTCTGCTGGCCAACTGGAAGGTGACACAGAGACATCATAGACGGACAACAATAAATAACCCTGAGTGGAAAGCAGAACACGGTGCCAACATTCAGCCGTCCAGTAAGTTTACCTCCATAGCATAAGCTTTTCCAATTCCAGAGGTTGCCCCAGTAACAACTACAAAAAGAAAAACAAACAAACAAACAAGGAGGTCAGAGCACAGGTAGGCTAAGGTACTGCACCCCAAAATATTGGGTAATCAGCTAAAAGCTAAAGTTCCAACACACTTAGTGTCATAATGACCATGTTAAAACAGTAAAAACCTACAATGTCATATGTAAGTATTGTGCTAAAATCTTAGGCAGCCAAAAAAAATGTTTCAATCACCTTTGCTAGTGTAGAACTATGATATTACATCTGTCGAAGTTACAGCTTACCGGTTTCAAGACCTCTGCTAAAATCACTATATTAATTTCCAGCAACCGTGCAATACAACCATGTACGACTCGACCACTATCACACTACATATAGCTAATCAGTAACTCATTGACTTTTTAATTAGTTAAGTTAATTAAGTGAGCTGGTGGTGAAATTTAATGAATACGTGGAACGGCTGAGGTGCCGCTGAGGAGGGGTTTGGGAACTGAAGCGGTGTTCATCTAGCCGTCCCGCGAAGTTTCAATAACTTTTCTGAGTACCGAAGGGCCGGTTCGCCTTATAGGCAACGCAGCTACTCAGCAGGGGTGTCATTTCGAATATGTATTAAAAAATCAGAAGATATTTTAATATCAGAAGAAATACCTCCGATTGCATTCCATGACATTAGTTATTTACAGTATATTTCTGTATTTTTCTTGTCAATCAGACATGAGCTAGCTATTAGCAGCCAGGTACCATGCGCTGGTGTAATGTTTTTTAATGAAAATAAATTGGCAAAAATTTAATTGTTTTCTGCTGCTATGAGGAGGAGCTCACCAGAATCCTGCCTAGGGCGGCAGAACACCCAGGCCTGCCTTGATCACATCTAAGTTCAGGGATAAAACACAGGCAGAATTTAAAAACATATCTGTTTATTGATATTCTCATTTATCCAGAGATAATATACATGTATTTTTCTTCGATTGTTATACTGGTTTTGGTTAAATTGTTTTCTCTAAAATGAATCACACCGTCGTGACTTTTGCATTGCCCTGAGGAACGACAACTGGACTACTGCACAACAATACGAACAACGTACAGCACAGGCCGGGCATAATCTCCTCCCAGGAACCGCCGGAACAAACAAGAGACGGTCTAACCCCCCACCTAAGGTCCACACATTAATGAGCCAACGCATTACATTTTGCCCTCGGGAGCTTTATACGTTACTAAAGAACAGAGGAAGACAGCCAAGTAAGCCGCTGATAACAGTGAAGGAAAGTCATTAGCGGGGAGCCGGAGTGTCCCACATAGCAATCATTCTTTTCCCAGGAGTAATCCAGAGGCATGATGTTTGTATGATTTTTAAGTGTTAAAGGGAATTATAATGCGCATGCACCAATTCACGCGCTGCTTCATACAAAATAAACGAACTGACCTCTAGTTTCAATGGCGAATTTAGCACAGGCGGTCGGAAACTAACAGTAAAAATGCATTTTCCGTCTGCAGCCTGTTGCTCAGCATTGCCAGCAGGGGGCGTCGGAGGGGCGTGGATACCCCATGCAGATTTAGGGGTCCAGCCCTTACAGGGATCCTTGAGTATGTAAAATGAGATGCAAAATTGTACGGGGGGCAGGTGACATTTTGTCAGGGGCGCCAGAATATCTAGGTATGCCCATGATAAACTTTTTTTGGTGTCACATACTCTCTCGTTCTTGATCTAGCTGGTCATCACCATGATGTTATTTGTCATCAGACAACAAAACGGAAGGCAGGAAGCAGGGCTGGTTCTGGGGGAGGCAGTGCCCCCGTGACAACATGCATGCTCCTCTGTGGCCCTCATAAATTCGTATGCTACTTATGTCTGAAATATATCTATTATTGTTGTTGTAATATATAATAATTATTATTATTATTATTATAATAATGATATTATAATTTTT
>JAODLC010000113.1:3334879-3351119 GCA_026781145.1 Hippopotamyrus pictus
GGGGGGGGGGGGGGGCAGGGCAGAGGTGCTGAGCTGAAAGCATGCAGCATTCTGGGGGGGCTGGACGCGATGGATTTGGCCGAGACGCCGCCAATACTCACCACTCGCTCTCAGCTGCTCCAGCTCCTGCCGAAGTTGCTCCGCTTCACGGGAGGCCCACAGAAGCTCGGGTTCTGGGGGGAGGGGATGTGGGGCAGTTTTAATTACTAAAACGCTGTTTGTTGGCTGCTTGCCCGGCACACTCTCAACGCTACCAGTCGCCAGGCACAGCAGTAGGAAGATTTACAGTAAAGAGCCTCCAACAACCAGCGAAGCTAATGCATTTTTAACAATGTGCAAGTGAAGCAAAAAGTACATTATGGACATAGAGACTGAGCGTAAGTGTGGCTAGGCTGAGCTTCCAGTGAATGCCCAGATGCAAGAGTAAGCAGGACTGGAGGAGGAGCTTCATAAGATCCTCCAAAAAAGGCAAGTACCTAACAGACTACTATTCAATGACTAAAAAGTAACATTAAGATCATTCAGGGAACCTAGAGTGGTGTCAGGCTAGTGGAGAATTTATTGAGGCGTTTCTTGAAGACTGGAGAGGGAATCTGATGAACGGAAGTGAACCTGCAACTCATTCCACCACCGGGGAACCACGCGATGGTCTGAGGTTAAACGGCTCCAGTGCGGCTTAGGTAAGGGACAGGACACCGCGGCCTGCGGGCAGAGCTCACCTTGCTGGTCCTGCGTCTTCCTGGCGGAGTCCAGCTCGTCGGTGAGCCGTCGGATCTCCTGGTGTGCCATGGCCAGCCTGCGGGACGCCTCGTCCAGGTCTCGCCGCAGCCGTCGCAGTTCGGAGCGCTCCCCTTCCTGCGGGTCCTCGGTCCCAGCCTGCGGGGCGGGGGCAGGAAAGCATCTGCGGGTGACGGTCAGACTGGGAGCAAAGGGGGCCCAGCGACAGCTGAGAAGCAGGTGGCGGGCCCGTCTGATGGAACGTGAGCGGCGCGCCTCGGAGAACCGATGTGGCGAAAGCATGCAAGGAACTGCAGCACCGAGGAACTAAGGAAGCCGTCCTTGGTCTGCAGGGACACTCCCACCCTCATATGCATCAGAACAGCGGCCCCCAAGCTTGACACATCATGTGATCATCTGGCATCCTCTACATACGCTGGCATACCTCGGGAGTGACCTACATTCCCCCAGCAGGGGTCGAACTCCCCCTGAAACTCCCCCTGAAGCAGCATGCCCGAGAAAGGTGGGGGTTCCACAGGCACCATCCACTGGGCGTTTCTCAATACGCGTACTTGACGGTACTTGAGTTATCGTGTACCCATTTTAGTCCATTGCCGAAGACCAGTTCCAATACTCAAGAACCGATCTAGATGTAAAGAGGACGGTAAAAATCCCCAGATGTCATTCTTGCCTCGCCCTAAATAACAAGGATACATCGGTTGCATCCTCTCCAAATGAGACCAATCCCAAATTCGTTCTTGGAGGCCAGTTAGCAAGACGACAAGTATGATCTTTACATTCTTGCAATTGAGAAACACAGTGTCAAAGTGTCAAAGTGGTTAATACGACACAGTGGCTGGCATGTCACACTGAGCTTCACTGTTAAAGGATCGTTCACGACATAAACCTCACATAATCTGTCAGATTGCAAAATGTTTCTTTGGGGGGGAGGGTGTGGTAATGATGAATGTAAAACAGTCTGACAGTCACACTCATCAAACCCAATACTTTACCACTGCTAAACTAGTTTTAGTTATAAATAAAATAAAATACTAAAGACAATATTGCTGCTTTGGTTTCATTGCAAGAGTGTAGGGTCTAGCTGCCATCTTTACTCTCCTTCTGTAAGTGATGTGCTTGCAGCCTCAGATATAATGTCCCAAGCGCGAGGCGGCAGGAGAAACATGCACGTTGGCCTTGAAGGGAAACAGTTATCAGCACAATAGATCACATGCTTTAAAGGTGTCGACACACAGGGCGGCTTTCTGAGCAATGCTGCTGACCAACGTTGCTCGAGAACTTTCCCACTGATATCGGACAACAAATTTCTATTTGAAAAACTTTGATCATCCAGATAAGTTGCCCTTTGTCCTACCTGGTTGGCAATCGTCCAGCAATATTGCTCAAAAAGTTGCCCCGTGTATCGCCACCTTAAGGGTGGAAGCTTCAGAAAAATCCCAGCATGCCGTTTTGTCTTCCACACACCCATGCAGAGGGGGTTGTATAGAAAATGCGATCAGTTGGGGGGGCGGGTCAGGGGATGGACCTACAGAGGCACGCATTTTTGGGCCTTTGGAAGCCTTGCGAACTCCAAAGAGCTTCTTCCAGGGATTCTGGTCTGAGGACAGCTTCTCCTTGTGGGAAAAACAATGTGGACAGGATCACACCACCATGCTCGATACCACGGCATTGGCACCAGCCTTTCAGTGCGGACCCCCCCTTCCTCCCCCAGGGCAGGACAGACCTGGGACAGAACCTCCTCACCTTACTCTCACTGCCCTTGGCGTCCTGGGACTGCCCCTGTTGCTTCAGCTGCTTCTTCGAGAGCTGAAACGCACACACAAGTCCACCAACATCACATCAACAGATCAAGAGAGCAGGCTAATTTATTGGTTTTAAACAAAAATCATAACTTAATTGATTTATTTACATATGTATGTGTGTGTGTGTGTGTGTGTCAGATTAGAAACAACCTGAAGTTTTAAAAGTAAAATATTAATTTCAAGTAGTAATAAACTGAAACCCAAATTATAGTTCTAAAAGAGTCTTCCGAGTTAAAAAGTTCATTGATAAGAAGTCTGTTTTAATTAGTTTTAAACACCTTTGCCATAACGTAAAACACCAGATATTAGTGTTTAGTGTCCCTTGGGGAGCCTGAGACTACAATTGCAATTATTAGCGAAATTGGTAAAAAAAAAATTATGATGCTTAATAAAAAGAAAATATCTGTGTGGAAGATACATGCAGATATGTTAAACACTGCTTGTCAATGGACTTTATGAAATCAGTAAATCTGCAACATTATTACAGAATTATGCAAACGTCCCAAGATTTTCTGTGAGCACTGTGTGTTTCATGTGCTATTGATGATTGTTTTAGTTAATAAGACAGGACAAATAATCTGATTTGAACATTTGAACTCTCGAAAACTATGCAAAAACTGATTGCTCGATGTTCTGCTACTCAGCGAATGATTTATTTAAGGAACCCCAGCAAACTTGGCAGCCAGGAGTGTCTGGGGGCCGGTCTGGTACCTGCAGGGGTACCTGCTGCGGGCTGTCGGGGAGGCTCACGTCTTCCAGCTTCTCCAGCAGTGTGGCTCTCTCCACCAGCAGGTACGCCACCTGCTCGCTCGGGCTGCTGTGGCTGATCTCAGCCAGGCCCTCCTGCTCCAGCATCTCCGCCAGCTCCTTCAGCTGGATGTCTGCACGTGGAGCACTGTCACTTATCACTCGTGACCAGAGAAGTGCTCTCGTGGTGAGCGGCGCCCCCTGCGGGGGGGGGGGGGGGGGGGGGCGAACCCACTGCGACGCACAGAGGCGGAGCTGCTCACCCTGCTGGACCACGACCTCCCGTAAATGGGCACGGAGCTGCTCGTTCTCCTGCTCGTAGATGGCGGCCAGTGACTCCCGGTCATCCAGCATGTTCCGGATGTGTTCGACATAGTTCTCCACCTGCGAGAAGACGTGGCCATCAAACCCTTCCAGCCAGAACAGGCTATACATTTCTATACATTGGGAAAAAATTATTTTAAAACTTTTTTTCCCTAAAAGAATTCATTTTTCATACATCAAAAAGACACCAAATTTTCTCTTCTAATCGCTGACCTTAAACCAGGCCTAAAGCCTCTGGCATCACCTCGCTCTACTTCACTCTCCGCGAAACACGCACTGATCAGCACCTCCTCCATCTCGTCAGCCCTCTGTGCCTGCAGGCTCCGTAATTCCCTGACGGAGAACAGCCGCTTCTCCTCGCTGCGCCGGAGGACCCTCCACAGGTGGCGCTGGCGTTCCTCCGCGGACGCCTCAGCAGACAGTCCATCCTCCTGCAGGCGCTGATTGATCTCGTCCATTTCTTTTGCCTCCTGAGCAAAAAGACACTCTGACTAAAATTGTGCAAGATTCAAATCCCTTGGCAAACTTCTGGCTGGAAATCCGCTGTGAAAGTTCCACTCCGGGGTGAGAATCAGACAGAACGCAGGAATTCTATCAGCACTACATAAGGAGACCGAAAGGCTCCGGGTCAAATCTGTACTACCATCTTTGCTCCTCACCTTCCTTCTGCTCTCCTCAGAGTCCTGCGACTTCCCCTCTGTCACCTCTGTAACACGGCAGCCACGATGCACCTCCTCCTAAATGGGAGGGGTACCATTAATCCGCTTAATACTTTTTAGAAGAAATTCCAGGCGTTACACTTATTCTACCTGAAAGTCGAACACCACCTACAGTACAATACACATCAAAATTCATTTTCTAGCAGACGACACCACATTACATATATAATACAACTCATTTCAGGATCAGGTCAGCCAAACACACCGCAGCATGACAGTCAGTCAGGCTGAGCTGCTGCTACCCTACATCTCCCACAGGATGGGAGAGGATCCTCTCCTTTTGCGAGAACCCCGACAGCACCTCTTCACTTTGCTCCGTTCCTCCATATCCTGAGAGTCCCAGTCCAGCGCCCCCTGTCACACAGCAGCTGAGGCCTCCTCTCAAAGGGGAGGGGCCACGGGGTAGGCGCAGTTTAACATCATCTTAGTTATTTCGTTCATCCTTAAATGTTGAGCGACTACTTACGAACATTTCAAGTTACGACCAGCCGTTCGGAACGTATCTCGTTAATTCTTAAGTAGAGGAGCGTCCGTATTATAATAACAAAATTAAACTCGCTTTAAATAATCATTTCCTAATTTAAGTAATTCAACTATCCCTATCAGCATTCAGGGATTTTCACAAGAGATTGATGGTTGGGTGTAACAACCATTTGTTGCTAGAAATCCAACCACGAACCTCTTGTGAAAATCCCATCATCCTTCATCAGTGTGGGGACAGCAGCACCCTTTACACAGCGTATCCTCAAGCCCTAGACCATATGCAGCTCAGTGACCTGTCGCACACGCTGCTGCTTGGGTAACAGCATGGGAATCTCCCTGTACTAGGCATGCTGCCATGTGGGACGTTTGCACAGCTCGGGGGAGCGCCAAGGGCTTAAACCCTTCTCTCAGCAACCAATGATTTCTTACTTCCAGCTTTTCTACTTGGTTTGTCCAGGCTTTTCTACTCCTGAACAAACCAAGACACATTGATCATAAAGCAGGAGATTGAACCCTTTGGTTTTATGCGTTCATAAACTCATTGTAAACAAAAAAATACTTGCCCAAAAGGGGGCAGCAATGAGCAATAAAGATAAGGTGTTGCACTTCTAGAAGTAAATAAAAAAACATGCTTGCTGTGGCAGTGACCTCTACAATTCAAAGTAAAATATTTGACTATTTAGTCAGTTAAGCAGTCATCAATAATTTTTGATATCTGCCTCTCTTACAGTTGAGAAATTGTTCTTAATCTTGACAGATCAATAAAAAGGAACACCCTGGATGTCTGGAATACAAATTCAGAAACTGAATTTACTAACTGCTTATTTTACCTTGTGTGCATCTTACAAACCTATTTTCACTCATGTTCACCTGCCCAAAGGGTGTGAGATGACAAGACACTTTTGGGGGAAATGCTGTTCGATTTACCGACAAAAACAAAACAAAAAAAAAAGGTCTGAGCCCCCCAACTGGGTTTCCTTGGCAACACGTCCTTAAGCCCCTCAAAACAGGGAGGGACTGTTTCCAGTGTGGGCATGTCCACATTCTCTGAAAGTTTCACTTTACTGCGAACTAAATTAGTGCAACATTCAGAGGTCCAAACTAAAGTGAACACAGCTGAACTATAGAATGAAAACTATTCCATGTACTGCCCACCTGCTATGGCCAACAGCTGCTGGAAATCTCACACCCCTCCTTAATACTTAATATGGCCTGAGCCCCTATCACCACTTAACCACTAATACTTGACACCTGGCGCAGATGTAATACACTGTTAGCTGAAACAAACGACATTACGGCCCAAGCATTACACACATTGTTTCGGGATGTGTAGACCTCACAACCTACTGGGGATGGATTAATGATGACATACTTTAAGTTATATTGTTCGGAACAGTTCATTCCACGTTTTTTGAGAAGCGGGTCAGATCCCATCCCTTGCTAATCTGATAAAACATTTTCAAAAAAGTTTTTACTCTGGTTTAAAAAATAAGTATTTGATCCTACAGATCTGATGTACATTACGACTCAGAAATTCCACGAAAAAGATGTTTGCATATATGCGCTAAGATGCCTGTTGGTTTTATTTGGTCTGAGTTTGAGTAATTTTATCCTGTCTTATTAACCAAAACAATCACCAAGTACAGCAATGAGCAGAAATGGAGTTTGACTGTGGTGGTGGCGCGCCTGTTTACCTCCTGGCACTCCATGCCCCTCGACTCGGCCTGGGAACAGACTAAACTCCGGGGTGCATTTGGGGCGGCTTGATGTCTGGGCTGTTACTTTGCCGTTGGCGACGATGTGGCGTTAGAAATCGCACCGACAAATCCGCGGAGAGAGCCACTTGCGAGAGCTCGCTGGCGCTTTCTGCTTTCCCCGACGGCGTGTGCATCAGAACCCTCGGTCCAAGCCCGGCCGCGTGGCCGATCGATGGGATCCATCCCCCTCCGTAACACCATCGGCGTCATGGACACGGCGGCGCCCGAGAGGGATCCATGGATTCACGCATTCGCCCTTTAACCGATGCGAGCGTCTAAGATCCAGTGGCCCAAAAAGATTTGGAAAATCGCTCTCATTCCTGCTTCACCATAATCTAATTGGATGTGGAGTCTGCGTCTACATACAAGATGTCTTCGAGATGCTGGTTTAAGCCGCAAATTCCATTCCCATTCAAGGGCACCGAGTTCTGTTTCAAAATAAAACACCTCGGGTTTTCTTCAAAATGTCCGACCCAGAACAAATGCTGTATCCCGTGCTGAGTATTCCAGCCGGTACAGAAGTGATTACCTAACCTTATAGGTATCCCAGATGGCTTTCTCGCTATCTGGACAGTCAAGTACAGACCTATGGTACTAAGCAAATCTCAGCAAATCCGGCGTACTTGTTACTTAGATCCAGCTAACTGGATGTTGGGCTAGTTTCGGTTCCGAAGTCACTGCATAGAAGTACATAATAGTCTTGGAATGTGACTATTTAGTTAGTTAGAAAACATTGGGTCGTACGAATAATTACAGAAAACTGCGGTCTCCGCCTCCAAGAAAATAAGAAATTTTACTAAATAAAACTTTCATCGGGGTGCTGGTAGGACCGTTCATTGTTAGATGGTGGTAACTAACAACAGATAAAATTCAGCACAACTTGTTTTTAGGAGCCTGTACAGAGTCCGGTCTGTCCGGTGCACGACTGCGTGATGCGATTGCCATATGGCTTTAAAAGTTTAAAATCAACTTCTAAAAAACACATGCAACACCCAAAGTACTTCTGCTCTTCAGTGCTTGATCCACCGTATATTACACGTGACTATATGATCAATAGAGACATTATAATACGTCCGATTAATTCCGAAACGAAACCGTTATTTTTCAGGCAGCTAACAGCTAAAGCTACGATTAAGCACGAAACGATAATGCCATCACCATCTAGGCAACGATTCAACTGGTGGCGATTCTGCATCAGCAGCTCCAGTCAGACTATCGCCGTTTTCGTGATGAAATGCACTAAATATTCTTTCCCACATTCAATCATAGGAAACAGTAACTATCCATATGATAAGTAGCGGCTTGTCCTTAGTATTAACCACTGATGCATTACAGCGCGATCCCGTGAAGTCCCGGAAAATGGCTCGCAGAAGCCACAAGCTACCTTGACAACGGGAGAAACCATTTGTGTACTCGCTGGGGGTGAGTGCGAGTGAGTGGGTGGGTTGGGCAAAAGAGGTACCACTGACAGACCATCGTATCATAACATAATTTTTTTATGTAAAAATGATATTCAGTATTAATCCTGTTTCCATTCTTATTCTGATTATTTGAGCTGCTGTATAAATTATCTGCAGCATTAACACCTAATGTTGGTATAGTTTTTTCTTCCGGACATAGAGTTGTGAAACTGGCGTCCCACTCAGGGTGTACCCCAGCTTTGTGCCTTATTCTGCTTCAGAAAGGCTGTAGACTCCCCCTAAACCCTGACCAGGATAAGTGGTGAAAGATGGTAGGTTGGATGGATGGATAAATAACGTCTGTAGGTTTTTGCCAAAAATTCAACAGTTGCCTCATTAGAACCAAATATCCCCGAGGTAAACATACATTTTCAGCATAGATGTTTGAACAATTAATTCAAAATAAATATAAAAATTTACCACAGTTGGTGTATTTTTTCTGTGTGATATGTTTAGTCAGACCATGCATGATTATTATTGATGACATAGATAAAGTACACTCTGTGAGTATGTATGGGTTAGTATGATCTTCCTCAGCTTCCTCCTGCAGTACAAAAACACAATTAAGTGACCTGGACTTGGGCATTTTATGGGTTTGTGTGGTCTGTAGTTGACTGGCACCCAATCCAGAATGTCCCCTGTTTTGCCCTGTGCAAGTAGAAATAGGCTCCAGGCTCCCCCTAACCCTGTAGTGTGTAAGCAGTTATAGGCAATTGATGGTTGCACAGATCAGTAGCAGTTTATGCACGATTCCAGACAATTTTGTAAACTTGTACACGGGTGAACTTGTGCGTGTACTCCAAAACAATAGCCACCACCTTTTTGGTTGAGTATTTTTGGCACTTTTTGCTTATTAACCATTACTAAAGTAAAACAGTAAAGCAATCTTTTTGCATTTATACTGTAGACAATGTTTTAATTAGGGCACTTCCGCTCCTTGAATAGTCTCATTAGGTTCCTGCTTATTTAGAAGTTGCTGTGTAATTGTTGTTGTGTAGCTGTGTGACTCCTAATCCAGTGCTGCTTACCCCTGTTCCTGGGAGTTCACTGGAAGCTCTACCTAGCCACACTTATGCCTAGTTGACACCTTGACAGCACATGTTTGTAATGTGCTATTTGCCACATTTGTACGATGCTTTGAACAAAAGTGTCTGTTAAATGTGTAAATGTATAAATAAATGTAATTACTAATTATTTAGGGCAACCGGATAATTCATACCAGGGAGGACAGTCTGAGTTATTTCAGGTCTTGCAAATCGCTTTAAAACTGTATGTCAGGGTCAGCCCCTGTTGTCCCACTGTGTCCACATTTTCATGTATCCCCCAGATCTTAAGTAAGGGAGTTCTGATCTGACCTTCTTAGTATGTTGCCACCACAACCCTCACCAGGAAACCAATATAAGAAGAAGAAGATGATGACTTCATTCAACAATAGCATTATTATAAGTCCGTTGTGTGTACGTTTTCATCGTTTCCATGGTGATCGTTTCCAGCCATTGCAGAAGGTCCAGAAGGCCACTAGGCGGCGACAAACCTCTCATTCTACAGGACGTACGTCAAATTTGGAGTATGAATATTTAGCCGAACAGCATTTGTGTTTCGCAGTGGTTTATATATAATTTTGCAGCTGAGTCCCACGACTAAAACATACATTACATTTATCTGGCATTCTGCTGCTGCCTAATATGTTTCATCATAAAACTGCAGAACAAAGTAATTAATTGTTTTCATGTAAAGAAAGCTCTCAGTTTTCTCAGTGTTGATCACGAGTAAATAAAAACACGTCCGAAACAAAGAAACACATAAAAGTGCAAATTTTTGATTCTGCTTGTTTTTGATTTTTTTTTTTAATTATTGCAAATAAATTGATAAATAGCTTTGAGAATGAAAACATACGCAACGCAGTGCAATTAATACTGGCATAATACGGTTTTACACGGTGGCATGTGAGAGTGCTCACCCCACTAGGTAGTACAGGACAAACAGTTGGAAGATGTATTTCAATTAATTAATTAATTAATTAAATTTTCAAATCATCAGATTTCTAGAAAACTTGGGAAATGGAACATTTATATTAGCCTATAAAAATTCTAAAGTAAATTAGATTTGATTCTGAAATAAATTAAACTGCTGGAATTGCTATGACACAGAGCGTTAGCTGGCTGTTCTGATGTGGACTGAACTAGCCTTTATAGGTATATCTGCTCTTCGGACTTGAAGTGCTAATTTGATATCTTGTATAACACTAAACATGTCCATCCATCCATCTATCCATCCATCTTCTAATCACTTATCTTGAATTAGGGTCACAAGCTTGTTTGTACATAGTATATAACCGTAAGTGTGTGTAAGCATGCGCGTGTATGTAAGTTGGTTATATTCATATAACATTGTTGGGACCAAATGTCCCAAAAATGTGATTTTGACATTTTGGGAACTATATAAAAATCTGTCACTACAATCAAAAACCTAAAAATGCCAAACGTCCTGTATTTTGTTTGGTTACTTGTGGTTAAGGTTGGGGCTGAGTAAGGGTTAAGATTATCATTGTTGGGATTAGAGTTTTTTCCATAGAAATGAATGGAAGGTCCCTACAAAGATAAGAATACAAATGTGTGTGTATGTGTGTGTGTGTGTGTGTGTGTGTGTGTGTGTGTGTGTGTGTGTGTGTGTGTGTGTGTGTGTGTGTGTGTGTGTGTGCCTGTGTACCGTGTAAGTTACTGGCATCCTGTCCAATGTTTACCCCAGCCTTATGCCCTGTAGTATCTGAGAGGAGATAAAAACATGTTCCCTTTGTTAAATGTTCAGTGTCTTTTATTTTTGAATGTCACTTAAAACTATGCATAAATATTTATTCTGAAATTCTCACCTTTTTTGGTTGTGGGTGGTCAGGGTTACAAAGCCAAAGGGATCAAAATTGGGCTCTAATGGGCAGAAACAGGATGGTTTCAAAAGATCTGCTAGATGATACACGATAGCAGAAGTAAATACCTAAGAACAAAGTCTATACTCCCAAATTGTTTTTATGTTTGTCCATTGTATATATTTCAGTTCATAAATGTTTAATCACATACTTAAATTTATAAGATTTATTTAACTTTTGAACTAGATCTTTTGAACTATAATTGGCTTCCTTTTCCCTGTAAAATTTACACACCGCAACAAATAAGCTTTTCGTCAGAGCACTTATGTTGATTATTATACTACTTGAGGTACTTAATCTCTTCCTGTGTTGATAACTGGTGACCATCACATTCAGGCTTATGCCATATTTATGTTTAAAGGGCTGTGGTTTGTCGATTGAATAGGAGCCAGGTTTTGTGGCCAGAGGACGATTAAAATAATATTAGTAGCATGAGAAGAAGCTGAGTAATGACGGTAAGCTGTGTGAGTGCAGAGGTAGCAGCAAGGCTTGGGGAGATACCGTCTCGGGAAACCCCGTGCTGTTTTACTCCCGATAAAAAGCTGAAGAGGTTGAAAAATTTGTATGAGATGTATGATATATTTTATGCTCTAAATACCATTCCCTTGGGACAAGCGCGTATAGAAAATGGATGGATAGATGGATGAGGGGATGGATGGATAGATGGATAAATGGAGGGGTGCTCAAAAGGGAAATGGAGAATCAATCTTGCAATTGGTTGTTTTCCCATGAAATGGTAACAATACTGACATCATTGGCAAGGTGGGGGGAGGGTTATAGATAGATTCAAAACCTAGATGTGTCTATAAACGTCACAAAGTACCATTTTCGTATTCTATGTTTAAAATTGTGCTATTACAAGGGCACAACTCGTTTTAATGACAAGCACATTTATATTCACATAAAGGCATCGTTTCCGGTGTCTTTGATACCAGTTTAAGGGGCTTGGAGATGTGAACGTGATCTTGCTTGGAAAGCAGCGGTTTTTTTCACGTGGAGTTTTTAAGTTCTTGGGCGGATCCAGCTTGAGTCATTTCGAGGCAGTGAATCTAGACTGAATGCCCGCAGAAGGAAAGCAAAGACGGAACCGAATGAATAGGAAGTGGGCGGGAAGAGTTTCCCCTAAAAATATTCTGCATTCCTCTCCTTCTCTGTACCTCTTTTTCTATACTGGACATTTAAAGGGGGTGGGGGGGGGGGGAGAAAAAGAGGGGAGTGTCTTGATTGCAAGAAGGACCACGAAAGCAAAGAGACACAGTGTGTCGCTCGGAGATTTATTGTTTTTGGAGCTGAAATCAGTAGCGTGAGGTGAGCTGCTATTTTTTGAATATTTTGTTGGGTCGCCTCTGTGAACTTCATGCTTATTCCGTTTCAGTTTTTTTTTTATATACTATAATGCTTATTTACGCAGGACAGCATCCGTTGCATGGTTTTCCACTTTTGAATCGTTTTCCTGTGTTTTTGTTGTTCTTTTTTAAACTATATTTATTAAGGAAACTTAAGGATAATATAATGAAGCACAACTGAGCACTTTCTCAGAGTTAGTGTGACGTACGGTGCCATCACACGCGAATTTTTTTCAGGAACTGTGGTGTAATATTGTGACCACTTAAAATCCTAAAAGTTCCCGTTTTTGGTTACTGGTGCATATGATAAGTTTTTTCCATACCAGGTTATGAATGCTCCCTCTTAAAGTAAAATCTAATTGGAACCATGTGTTGACAAAATAACTAACAAAACAGCTAGTATACTCATTCTTTGAACTGTAAGCAACAGTTTTTCATTTCTCACTGTGAAACTTCATAGGTCATGCAGTACATTATTTTATAGCAGTAAATCAAGTTATTGAAGTATAATACATATATAAGTCAGATAATTTAAGATTTGTGTTGTTATCATTCCTAACAGACCTTCTCTATGTGGAGTTTAGAACCGCGTCCGCTGTACACACTAAGTCCTCAACTTTACGGAAGGATCACAGCCGTTTTGTTTTGTGCACAGGTGCCGCTGACAGAAGTGCTCACTACAATGGGCTTCTTGCTTGTGTTTGTTACCCTCCTGCACTTGATAACACTCACCATTTTATTTATTGCCACCACTGAAAAGGTGAGCCTTCCCTAACACTTACTCCAGGAACTTACGGTCTACTATTTGTTCCTTGAACTTATGAGTATTCTTAATTATTCTAAAGGCACAGTCTTTATGTCGGCAGGTGGCCGTGAACTGTGCTGCCGTACAAAGGCAAAACACTGTAACTGCATTTCTAACCAAAAGTGAGTTGTGAACAGCACTGGGTCTCTTTGGTTCTGTTTTATCTTGTGAAAAGATACTGTAGTGCAGCTACGCTCAGTTCTGCAGAAAGCACTATAATTAACCTACCTGCTACACAAAGGAGCAGACAGTGAAATACTTAGAAGCCCCCCTCCTCACGTTCTTTGTCAGCATAATCACCGTGTTTTGCCTCTCTGGGCCAGTAGGGGTCTCAGAGACTCCTATGATGTGCTAGTCTGTTTAGGATAGGGTTAGGGTTTGGGGTTAATGTACTTGCCCACCACCAACACCTCCTCATCCCCATCTCTCTTCTAACCAGTCCTGGTGGGTGTGGAGCGGTGAGGAGAACTCAGACCTCTGGTATCACTGCAAGCTTGACAACATCACAGGAGTCTGGCTCTGCACATCTTCCAAGGAAAGCGGTAAGAACTTCATTCATCACAGACCCTTGGATCTTATGCCATGAAATTATTGCCCCACACTTTTTGGTGGCAAGAGGTAGCTAAGGGATCTTACCTGATGGAATCTTGTCCCTGTCATTTCTCCGTGCTCAGAGTGGCTCCACGCTGTGCAGGCCCTCATGGTCCTCGCCGTCATCTTCTCCTCCGTTGCATTTTTAATCTTTCTTGCCCAGCTCTTCAAAATGTCCAAAGGAGGCCTCTTTTACATCACTGGACTATGCCAGGTCTTTGGAGGTATTTCACTAAAGAATTGTCTGTTAGACGCTACCTGCATCATTATGGTTTAATCTATATACAATACTGCATGCCTTTGCTTAGAGAAGTCATCCATCTTTTCAGAGGTGGAAAGTTCAGGTCCAGAAAGTACAAATCCAGACCAGGGTTTCGTTTCAACCAACCAGTTGAACATAAAGAGTTACATTCAAAGAGTACTCAAGTGGTTGGTTGAAACTAAATCCTGGTCTGGATTTGTACTTTCTGGACCTGAACTTTCCACCTCTGCATCTTTTACATCACACTAAGTTTCACTAAACTAAAAAACTGTGCACTTTTTAAAAATTTACCATAACGAACCTGAATCATTATATGCCCCAGTTCATTTATCACGTTACAAAATTCCCCATTGTTTACATGTAAATGATCAGTTATCTGGCAAAAGAATGCTATATTTATTAATTTCATTACTTTATCCATAGTAACTTATTGTACAACACATTCATATTGTCAGAGAATTTCTTGCAGCGAGTTATTCAGAGGTCCTTGTTCTTTTCAGCGTCCTTAATGACTTTGCTACCTGCTGGCCGAATTAAAATTGTAATTTACTCTCCCTTTTTGTATCGCTCTCGTGTGTTCCTTTCAGGCCTCACAGCCTTTTCGGCCGTGATCATCTACACACTGCACCGCAACGAGATCCTCCAGGATGCCAGCCAGCGACCCTCCGGGGCCTATGGGTACTGCTACGTTCTGGGCTGGCTCTGCGTGCCCATGCTCCTGGGCAGCGGCATCATCTACATCCACCTGCGCAAGAAGGAGTGATGCCAGCTGCCGCCTTGTGCACGACTGGTGTATCGCTCTCAGTCCTGAGTTTTAATGGGGTTGCCCTAGTTCATGGTTGAATGAAAACTGAGATTCACGTCGCTGTGTGCATCAGAATGTATAACAGCATGAACAGAAAACCCATCTTGCTTTGATTTCAAAGAAAGTTTCCAAAGAATTTTCCTGTCAAGTAAAATCACATTTTATACTGAAATCTAAAATGTTATTAATGATTAACAACAATGAGATAAAAAATAATATTTTTTTATCAATGTATTAAGATATTAGCACATTTCACATTTGATATAAAACATAAAAGGTCATCATTTCCTTGAGGAATCCCAGCCATACCATACAGTGGTCACATTGGCATTGAGCAATTCAGTGAATCATGAGCTTAGAGTTTTGATTAACTAGATTGCCTTCTATGATATCAGTGAGTAAAGTCAATATTTGTGAATCGCTGCTTTAAATTGATGTAATTATACATATTTTGGTAACCAGTAACACATGCATCCGTCTTGTTTCAGCTTAGCTGAGCTCACGCCATTACATTACAGCTTACAACGAAAGGTATTTTGCAGCTGAATATTTTGGACACTGACTGGACAGAATGTTTGCTACTTGAACATAGAATTATAATATTCTCTATATTTAAACAAGCTTCAATTGAAAAAAGATGGGTGACAATGCAATTAAATATTTCCAGATAGTATTTGTACGTCAATAGCTTTTACTCTTGCATTATTTGTATATCAATAGCTTCTACATGTTATCGTTTGCATATGGTATATCCATCATAGTATTTTGAAAAATTAAATCTATTGCCAGAGACATTTAAATGACAATGGTAAATTATAAACAGATGAACCAACTCTTATTTTTCATACTGCTACACAAAGACATTCAGTAGATTAAGGAACCAGCAATGAACAAACAAATAAGCAAATCTTATTCTAATACTGGAATATTATATGAAAAAAAAAACCTTACAAATATACAGCTTTCTTGTTTGTGCTGTACTATTTTCCAAATAAATATCTATTTTTTTGGATATTTGTGTGGTGGTGTGTCATGTTACAAAACCACTGCCAAGGTGACTTGCCTAGTTCACAGTATTCATTTTGTGTTTATTCCATAATCATCTTAGTTTTGCGAAATTGTTTGATCCTGTCAATGCATATTTTAAGCATAAAGTAATCTATAAATTATAAAGTAGTTTTAATATGGTAGGCGAATGTATCACACTGACTCACCAGAACACTGACCTGGTCCACCTCCATTAGCCGTCCCTTCGTTATGGTCTTTTGGAAATATTACATATTGTCTTGCATTTTGCGTTTGTCTAGTGCAGAGGTCGGCAACCTTTTTAAAGCAAAGAGCCATTTTCTCCGAAATGTCTGACCCAAGATTAAGAGCCACAATAGGTAAAGAAGGGGGACTGAAATACGTTTTTTTTTAACGTGATATGTGTGTGTGTGTGTGTGTGTGTGTGTGTGTGTGTGTGTGCGTGTGTGTAT
>JAODLC010000113.1:3365891-3380994 GCA_026781145.1 Hippopotamyrus pictus
AATCAGCACACAGCAAGAACCCAGTGCTTAAGTGAAATCCTGGTCCTTTTAATTGAAATGGATGAAATGGCAGTTTATAAATCCTGTTGTAGCTCATAGCGTCCCTCCTGACATGGATTAGGTGGTCACCCTACCAGTAACATGAAGATAATTTGCATGATAACAGCGTCCACCCCCATGCCTCAGTGAGGCAGCAGCAGCTCAGGCTTGTGTGATTAAGAACATTTCAGTCCTTTAAATGTATTTCCTGGTGAATCAGTAAGGCAGTGAAAATTTAACTGAGGTATATGACCATAAGAACTGGTTTAGTAAAATTTCATATGAACATATCATGGCTGGTCTCTACATCCCTATCTGACAGTTATGTTTCGCTAAAAGTTCTTGCAAATCATTTACCTTAAAGTGCTTGCAATAAAAAGACCACGAGCAGTTTCCGATGACTGACGGCTAAAGAGCGCTGGGAACTGTTTCATTTCAAAGTTACTTTAAGTGTGTCATCTTGCTGGATTTAAGCCATTTCGAGCAATTTCTACTCAAGCTGTCTGCTAAAAGAAGAGAGATAAAAGGGAGGTGGAATGAGGCAGGGATCACCCCATCACTACCTGGATGCAGATGTATCATTAGCTGGGACTTTCAGGAGTCCACTCACAGGGGAGCGGAGCCAGCCCTCTTGGGGGGGGGGGGAGGATGTCATGCCACTGTTCCCACCCATTCAGGCACAGGGGAAGGCCATCAGAAAGCACTGCATTCCCACTCCAACCGAACCTCGCTTCCCGCCTGATTCCGGGCGTGTTTGGCACAGATCGGGGTCATTCCGCTTCCCGTCCTGAAACCATCCCCGACCTCAGAGATCACCTTCACAAGCCACTGAATTTAGATGCCAGTCAGGAGAGAACTAGTCTATATAAAGTCCATGGGGGCCATTTTACCAGGGATTTTGGGGGGGGGCTCAGGGGAGCAGCCTCAGATCTAGTTGTGGGTGGGGATTTGGGGGGGGTAGATATGTCAGACAGAATGCACATGCGTGCTTGTGTACAGCATGCGTGTGTGTGTTTGTGTGTTCGAGTCTGTCACCCACGTTTTGCTGGGGCTGCGTGTTTCAGTCCATGTCTGCGCATGACACTTAGATGCGTGCGTGTAAACGAGTATGCATGTAAACATGTATGTATATGTGTGAGTGTGTGTATACACGTGCACTGTATGCGACTTGCTGCTGGACCCAGCTCACTCAGTCAACAGTTTGATCTCGTTGGCAAGGAGGGTGTTCATGTTGTAGGCGGTGTCGGGCAGGGCCGGGGTGGGGCCGTCGCGGCTCTCCGCCAGCTCCGGGTCGCTCTCGCTGGAGGTGGAGCCCACGCTCATGGTGCACACGGCCTCAGGCAGAGCGTTGGGCGGGGGGCACGCCTCTGGCTCGCTGCTCGTCTCGCTGGCGCTGGACACCACCGACAGCAGTGACATCTTGCGGGTGAGGCGGCTGGGCAGCAGCGAGAGGGCGTAGTCGGCCACTATGCCCGCCACGTCCATGCCGCACGCTTGGTCGAAAGCGATGAAGCCCACGTTGGCGTTGGCCTCGCACACCACGAAGGAGCCGTCGTTGAGCTGCAGCAGGTCGATGCCGCACACGTCCATGCCCAGGATGTTGGACACCTGCACTGCAAGCTGCTTTCCCTGCTCGCTCAATGGGCACATCATACCTACTCCGCCTGCAGGGGGGCAACATTGTGCAGATCTTACACACTACTACAGGGTCCTTCCCAACCAATGCCACGATCTATTAGACTGCTCACATACAATGGCCTTGGCTTTTATTTGGCATGGCTACATCGTAAATTTGATTACAGAAAAATGCTAAATGGCTGTTCCTCGGATTAAGGCCATACACGAGGCAGTGGGTACCAGAGAGACTTGTACCAACCATATTTAATTTGGCTTCATTCACCTCCTTCAAAAAATAGTCCTTTTTTTTAAAAATCGTTTCCCCCAAATCTCTCTCTCATGCTACATATAGATTCATACAGCTTTATAGCGTCAGATGAGGAAAATATGATCAAAGACCACCATCCAATTCACTGTCCACTATAGTAATGAAAACTTGGAAATTAATAGGATGCCACTTTTTTTGCTACCTCAATCTGATCCATTCAATATCTGCCAGTCTTTTAATAAATGTTTAAATATGCAAACACATGCAGTAGGCTTGGCTGCATTCTTCATCTGAGTAAGCCATTCTTCCGTATGATGTTTCTACATGTGTCTAATTAGATTTGCTGTATTAAACGAATGTTGCTATTTCCTCTTGAAAGGATGGCATTCCAGACATTGCAGGTAGCCGTTAGGCTACATTTGAGTTTCCAATTTAAAGAATTTCCACAAGGCTGACCTCTTGATTGTTTATAGTTTCAAGCCATATGCCTCAGGCTTACTGCAGCATGTGACGGAACCTCACAAATCCACGCCAGTGATGTGAATTGGGCGGATGCGGGAAATGAAACAGACTGGGCTTTGGATCGGGCTGCGATAGCCAATACTGATCAAGTAAAAAAAAAAGTCTCAGAATCCCATCTTCGATATCGGCTCAGAATCACATGTACTGGAGGTCGTAGTGGAGCCCACCAGTGACCCCATGACTGTGAGCAGAGATATTTAGAGGGAGTTTCAGAGGCACATCAAAAGGTATCGGCTAAGCTTGGTTGGTATAGGTGATAATACCACAAAATTGTGCAACCTTGGCAATATAATTCCAATATATACCGCCACACCAGCCCAAACAAACCCCGAACGGCCCTCCAGTCAAACTCAAAGCACTGTGTCGCATGCAGCCCACATGAACACGAGGAGATGCAGCCACTCACCCAGGGAGCAGTTGCTCTGCATGCGGCCGTCGGTGGAGCAGCGCAACATGGAGCCGATGACGCGCCCCCCCACCAGCACCACCCGCACATCTTTGCCGTGGGACTCCTTGACGTACTCCTGGAAGAGGTAGGGCGCGTCGTGCCGGATCAGGTGGCTGAGGTCCGTCAGGTGGTGCTTGTCCCGGGCCAGGAACACAGCCTTCCCTGTGAGGGGCGAACGTGTGTGAAGCTAGGCCAGATTTGCCGTCACCTTGCTGGGAATCCCATAAATCAACCAAAGGGTAGCCGAGCGATGAGGGAAGGGAACACCTTGAGGATCTGGGGTATCGTGAGCCTACAGCTCAGGGGATCCGTGCTAAAGCTGCGATGGCGAGATGGGCCGCCGCCCTGAGCGTGCCTGTCACGCTCTTGTGCCTTTCCGTGTGTTTTGCACTGATCTGCCCTCAAAAACTCCATTCAGTCAGGTGGCTCGCACTCCAAATTGCTCTTCAGAAACATGACACCCAGTTCTGCAGCACAGCAAATCTGTGCCGTTCCAACGCTCTGCAACGTTTCGGTCACTGGCATCATGCAGACATCAAAAAATGAGTAATGGAAGGATGACAATATGGCTAATTTTTCAGTCAAGGGCAGTCTACGTGAACTTTTTACAAGCCTTCTGTGGCATGACATCCCAAATGCCACCAGTCAAGAAACGCTTGAATATAAAATGGTCCCCACATCATCAAAATAACATATTTGGTCCCCACAATGTAATGTATACCTGCCCCCCTGCCACAAAATTATACTTCATGGGCAATTTAGAGATACCTACTGGCCTAACTGCATATCTTTGGACTTCGGTGGGATACAAAAAAACTGTCCTCCCTGTGTCATGTAAACTCTGGCCAAAGTAGGATTCAAACCCCCCAACCCTGTAAGTATGAAGCAACAGTGCCACCCACTGAATCACCCGGAACAAGAAATGGCACATTTTATCAAGGCCCTCTCTTTGACACCTCACTGATAGCTGCATTTATAATTTTATAACCATATTCCCTACATCAGTTTCTGCAGTGATTCAGGTGTAAAACACATCTAAAAATAACATGCCTGCATAGTAGCGGCTCAACAGGTGTTTGGGTTCCCATCCTGGATGGATTTATCAGGAAAACCAAACCATATAGCTACTCCTTCAAGTTTCAAAATAGAGAAAATGAAAATAAAAACAGTTCATCAGAGAAAGAGCAGAGTGTTTAAATACAGCAGCCAGCAAGCACACTAAGAGTTAACAGTTTGTCTACTCTGAGTAGAGGGTGGACGGAACAGAAAAAAACCTAAACCAGACCAACATTTCCCTGTATATTTAAAACATGCTGGAAAAACGCGCCTGTACTGAATAAGGGGCTGAAAGGCGGGTTTCTGTCGGGCCCAGCAAAGGTAGGGCAGCTGCGTCACGCAGACAGAGGGGGGGAAACGCGGCCGCCGGCACTTGGTGAAGCAGGCGCCATGGCGACGGCCATGGCGGGGTTAAGCAGCGATGATGGCGAAAACAGACCACGGCGGCCCCGGCAGCTATGACGGACCAGAATTGCGGCCTCCTGCAAAAATAGTGCGAGAGACATCCAATCGAAATGGGGAGAAAGGGCAGTCCCAAGAGGCCAGCCCCAGATATAACCCAACAGCGCAAACCTAAATGTATGTAATACTGTCAGCGACCCCCCCAACCGAGACTGAAACAGGGAGCATTAACAAAAAGGAAGAGAGCGGCGTTACAGAAGTGTGGCAATGATAATTTGTATAAGTGTCAACGCAGGCATCTTTCCTGAATGCAAGATGGAGACAATGACATAGCAAACTCTTGGGGGGGGGGGGGGGGCAGACCTAAAATAATGTATTAAGCTAGTGTGTGAAAATGGGCACCACTGAATGGAAGTTACAGATGAAATTAAGATTCCCCCAAGGTCATTTGTGTATCACAGTACACAGACCCCATTGGTAGGCATGCACACACAGGCTCCCATTTTCATCCTTGATAATCCCATGTGATCCAGGCTAGGCTGCTTTGGTCCTTTACACTTCAGGGAACACAATACAAAAGAAACTATGGGTGGGGTGCACAGATTAATATCTGGATAGTCGTGGGTTCGAATCTCTTGGCAGGCAAAGTAATCACATCACCAGTGGGCTATTAAACAAAGGTCTGAATTGTAACCAATGGTGGGATGTGATGAGAGCGTACTCTCAGACCTGGCCAGGAACATCTGCAGTGATCCTACCCACCACAGACACTTTCCACTTAACACTTTCCACACAGCTGCCGTCTGGGAAACGCTACAGAGACCCGTACGTTTGCATGGCGGGACTGCAGAACGGTTTCTCCCCCATGCTGCAGGACACTTTTAGGCTCTTAATTCAGTCAGCACTTGCAAACAACACATACAGAACTGCGGGACATCGGAATTAACGGCTCCAAATTAACCATTCGCATTGGTTGCACTGGTGCGCCTAACTTTTTCATTTATGTGCAGTCAAGTTCTTACAGCGCCTTTAGTGCCACAATAATACATTACAAGGTTACCGTTTTGTCACTTCCAATATATATTGATAGTTATGTAAGTGACTGTAAACAGGAACGAAGGTGCAGGAAAATGTCATTATTTGAATCACAGCCCAAACAAAAAAATTGCAAAAACATTCATTTTAAAACAAAACTGGGCTGATTTTTCAAGTGCTTGGCAGACTGAAAATTTCAAAAACTCAAATGGCTCCTAAGTGCGTGATGCTCCGCAGACACCGACAGGAAGGGCTTCGCTTTGCCGCTGCCTGGCACAGACGGACTGGACAGTCCGGTGCCCATACACTCGTCATGACACAGGATGCGTTTCTTATACAGCGTTTCAGCAACTGTGCATGTAGGAATGTTTCAAAGGTGTTTTTATTATTATAAATAATTAAAAAACACTCAATTAGCTTGATAGTATAACTGACCAGTTTTATTGGATTAATGTACAAAAATCATAAGAGATACTTTATTGATCCCTGTGGGGAAATTGTCTTTACACCTCTCTCAACTTGCTCTTTGTAGAGTAAGCTGTCTGCGAAGGGCAACCATCTGTTGGGGCACCTAGGGAGATGGGGGTTAAGGGTCTTGCTCAAGGACGCGCTGATGTTGGGTTTGAACCGGTAACCTTGGGATTACAGACACACAGACTTAGCCCACTGAGCCACACGCTGCCCCATGCGCAACACAGGCAGCAAGTGATAATAAAATACACTTGCATCAATGAATGTTAAAAGGTGTCTTTATTAATTATTATTTTTAAATTGTTTACGTTTATCTTGATAATGTAATCTACATGATTTATTAGACTGTTGTGGCCTATATTTAGGGATTGCTTACGAAGCTCTGGCTGGTCAGAACCACATCAGTGTCGCATCTTGGAAGAGAGAGACAGCTACGTACAGATGTGTTCATTGATTAAGGCTCCACGTTCAACACCATCACCCCAAACAAGCTGGCTACAAAGCTGATCGACCTCAACACACACCTGTGTAACTGGATTCTGGACTTTCACACCAGCAGACCACAAACTGCATGCTTGGGCAAGAACTCCTCCACTGTCATAACGGTGAACACTGGAGCATCACACTGGAACACTGGAGCATCACACTGGAACACTGGCGCACCATAGGCCTTGCTGAGCCCTCTGTTGTTCTCCCTTTTCACACACGACTGCAAACCCATCCAAGATTCCAACATAATCAACTTCGCAGACAATGCCACCACGATAGGCCTGATCTCAAGCAATGAGCCAGCCGATATAGAGAAGGTCAAGAACTTGACAGCTGGAGCTGGGGCAACAGCCTCGCCCTCAACCCGAAGAAAACCAAGGAGCTGATCCTGGACTTCAGGAGATCGACATACATCAAAATCGGCAGCAAGAAGGTGCAGTCAGTACAGAACTACAGATTTCTTGCTGTCCACATCAGCTGGAACCTTTCCTGGTCAACAAACACAACAGCCATGGCCAAAAAAGGACTTCAGAGGCTTAATTTCCTGAGAAGCCTAAAGAAAGCACAACTTCCACAACAGCTGACGGTCAGCATCAGCAAGTGGGCCACGGAGAACATCCTCACATACTGCATCACAGTGTGGTGCCCAGGCAGCACCTGAGAACAGGAAGGTCCTCCAGAGCGTCGTCAAAACAGCTCAAGGGATCGCTGGCTCACAGCTTCCTACCCAGAAGGAACTCTTCAGAAGCTGCTGTAGCCACAAAGGAAGATCTGCAGTGATCCATCCCACCTCTTCACGCTTCTGCCACCCGGCTAGTACTGCAGAGCCATATATGTTCACATGGCAAGATTGCAGAACAGATTCTACCTCCAAGCCATCATACCGCTGCACTGGGCCTGCCCCCCCCCCCCCCGTCACATGACCACACTGAGCTGAACTGAGACGTATCCACTCTACAGACATCATGCATTACACATGCTGAAATATGCACTTTAATTGCTGTGGCTCCTAGCCATCATACAATCACCCACGTTGACTGTATGCTATCACATTCATCTCAGTACCTCAGGTGGGTTCTATGAAATCCATTATACTGTGTAATACTGTTGATCTTAATCATTATCCTGCAGTAATACTCTCATCCAATGCCTTTCCCAGGTGCAATAATTTATGTGCAGTATTTAACATACGTCTATACTGTGTATCTGCATTTGTACATTGCGATATGCTATTTATTTTTTTCCTTAAATTTCTCTCTTAGCTTGTACAGTTTTTACTGAGGGTTCTACAGCATAATCCAAACATCATCTCATTGCACTCATGCAGTGACAACAAAGATATCTGGTATGTCGCACCTCTTTTGTGCCGTACCACACCCTCCAGAAGTGTCCCAAACAGTCCAAAGCGCTTCTTCCGCCACAATATGCTGTAGCAGCAGCGTAAGGATATAAGGGAATGAAAGCGGAGGCTGTGTGTAAAGGCAGCAAGGTAGGGAAAGTGTGTGTGTGTATCTGGACGTGTGTGTGTGTGGGGGGGGGGATCTGGCCACTGACCTCTGTGGCCACGTGCATTCTTCACAACGACAGGATACCCCAGGGGTTCTGCCTCGTCGATCATCTTGCGGAAATTTTCATGTCCTCCTGCACAGACACACACAAACATCCCATCAAACCTGCTGAAATACATACACATTGTCTGCAAGTCCAGAGCTATCCATCCTATCCCCCCTACTCTCAACCACTCCTCCTGGTCAGGACCGCAGGCTGCGGAGCCTCAGGCTGTGGCCTCGCCCTCACCAGTTCAGCGTGGACAGTCAGCATGTTCTTAATGACATCAACCTCTTTCATCACCACATGCTGACACATTCTCTTGTTTAACTTCTTGAAAGCCTTCGCTGGCGGCTAAAAGGATATAGCATCGGTCGGCCAAACCCCATAGCAGGAAAAAGAGAGAGAGAGTGTGGGGGAAAAAAAATAATAAAAAGCCTGCATGTGACAGGAACTGCAGTGTCAGAGGCATTTAACAATCCAGCACTGCAGCCCAGCCTCCTCTTGCAGTGGAGGGAATGCAAAGTGAGGGGCGTGGCCTCCAGGGAATGATGACACAGGCGCTCAATAAGCCCGTAAGAATGAGACGGACTTTAAGGGAGTGGGCAGCGAGGTGGCAAGCATCACTGCTGACTTTGAGCCAGTGCGCAGTGAGGCAGCCGTGGTCCCTTTACTGAGCGACCTGGATAACTGCGTGGCTTGCGACTCGCCATAAAGGGACAGTGCGATGCCTGTGCCAGGCCAAATCTCTGCCCATCATTAGGGCCCTCAAACCCGCAACGCCCCTCCACCGGCAGAACTCACCATACGAGAAGGTGTCTGGCAGGGGCACCCCGTGGCCAGCCAGCTCCTGGAAGGTCCAGAACTTGTTGACGCAGTTGAGGATCGCTTGTGGTCGGTTCACCAGCCGGCAGCCCAGCTTCTCCAGGTGCCGCAGCACGGTGATGTCGCTGTCTGACTGCACCCACGGCGTGGGGACCCTCACCACGGCCACCTGCGGGTAGGATGTCACCGGCTCCTGCTCGACACGCAGCCCTGTGGGGGGTAGGGATCGTGGGATCAGAGCGGCAAGGGCATGCAGTGCGGGTGACAGGAAGCAGATCGCCGTTTCAGTGCAGGATGCAGTGGCTCTCGGTCTGCAGTGGCTCTCGGTCTGCAGTGGCTCTCGGTCTGCAGTGGCTCTCGGTCTGCAGTGGACGATGCTCCGCTCACCTTCCACACAACCTCCATCTGCAGGAGCCTCAGACCGACACTGGCCACCCACCCACCTACCCCCCACACATCCTCCCAGTGCCATGTGCAGATTTCTGCAAGGACGAGTGAGACTCTCCCCGGACGCACCACGGCCTCACAGTGCACCATCGCGGGCCTGCCTCTAAGGCCGTGTCCTGCCATAGCTTCAGGTGCTGTCACGTGCGCGGCTTCAACGTGTGGCACACGCCTTTCTCTCCGTCATTTCACAGAAACCTGATCTGCACGTGCAACATGCCCAAGAGGACAGGGCACCAGAGAAAGAGAGTGAGAGAGAGACACAATGAAGATGCGTCTCCTGCGGAGGTTCTTGTGGGAGGAACGGCCAGTGCGACCGACCCAGACCGTGTGTTAGTCAGGGGGGTGGTCCCATCAGGAGGCTGGACTCTCTATCCCGCCTGCTCCCATTTGCCAGCGTTCTTGGCAAATCACCACCGATCACACGACTAGCCTGAATGGGTGCCAAGCAGCCTCATTGACCACGGTCATCTCTGGGGTGTGTGTGTCATGCCTAAATGACTTCATTCTGTGATGCTCTGGGGTCAGGATTATTAAAATGTGTAGGGGGGCGGGGGCAGACGACGACGGCTCCGCCTGACACCCTGCGCCTTTCTACCCCACGCCCGTCGATCAGGGCAGGACACACAAAGGTGTGCTTTCAGCCCTCTGTCCATCTGGGCTTCTCAATGGGAGAGGCCTTAATTTAAACCCCTAATGCCAATGGAGAAAAACACAAGCAGCCTTTTCACATCATTGCCTGGAGAGAGACAGGATTTCTCTTAAAGTACATTAATAATAACAACTACAATAAATCTCCAGAATTTCCAGATTCGTGAGATGACTAGCAGGTCAGCTGCGTTAATATAAAAAAGGGATTAAATTTGCTGAAGGCCAACGTTAAATACCATGCCTTCTATTATGTGACAGATACTCCAGTACTTTAATGCAGTTAAATTACACTCTGAGTCTTGCTCTCTGGAGCAATGGAAAGTCTCCATAAACAGCTGAACTGATACCGTGTGCCGGGTTAACAGTACGCTCAGCAGGGCTTAACCAGCACGGTAACTGGGTTACTGGTCGAACTTTAACAGGTATAGACGGGGAAGGCTGATCTTCCATTCCTCATCGGGAAGGTCGGCTAGCATCAGGGAACAGGCGCCATTTGTTCACGGCTGCGGACATAGGAACGTCAGCGAGAGCCAGGCTAACAAGGGAAGGCAGGAGTAGAGAGGAGCAGAGGCAGGGACAGACTGAATTCAGCACTTCAGCACATTTTTTGGAGACCGACTAATGCCAGGGGGTATCTGGTGGGAGCCACGAGGACCGGCAGGCTACCCTGGAGCGATCGCCTTTGCGGCTCAACGCTGGAGGGAAGCTTCTGAAGAAACTGGAAGACGTTCGATTGTGAGTGAGAGGAAGAGAAGAGGAGGAGCAGCAGCATGTCCGCAGAGTACATAATGCATGGGGGGGGGGGGGGGGTTTAAGGAGGACAGAAAATGTACGAGACACCTTGTGTTATTTCAGTCCCGTCCAGCCGTCGCACCGCTACCTTGGCTAATTTATCGTTTTTACACGCCCCCTGTAAATCTGGGACGGCGGGGCAGGCTCTGTTTACAAGGCTCTGGGCCCCTTTTCTTCTGCAGCCATTTAATAGACGCAACACTAACAGAGAGGCTCCGCCAGCTGGGGGGTGGGGATCTGCAGCAGGGATGATGCAATGTGGAGAACGGACACGCGGCACGCCCCTGGCCCCCAGCATGTGTGGCAGAGGGCTGGGCTTCATGGCGGATAAGCCAGACGTGCCTGTCACGATTCCCCCAATCCCTGCACGCCTGAAGGTGACATCACACCGGAGGGGGGGGGGGGGGGGGCCGACACACCCCAGCTTCGATGACCCAAGATCACGAATAGGGAGCCCCCCACAGGAAGACCTGCGGCACTGAGAAGCACATGACCCAAGATGAGGTGGGGGTGGGGTATCTGCGTCGTCACGGAAACGGTCACGAGAATTCCCCGGAAGTCAAGGGTCAAACCAGAGGGCTCCAGGGTCTGTCTGATCCCGCAGTCAGAAGCTGGACTGCGACAAGCCGCTTTGGGCCGTGAGCTGCGCGAGACGGAGGTGAGTGCAAAATAAATGGAGACAAGTCTCAGTCTCCCATGAACTACATCAGTTACTGCAGCTCAAAAAGGGGGAAATCAATACTGCATGAGAATCAAGGTTATTTTTCCAGCTTTCCATATTCTGACTCAATACAGTTTAATGTATTTTTTAAGTCAAGAAACTATTTTTCAAAGCCCAGTTAAGCATAGACCCATAACACACTGTGTGATGTGACTGTAACATAAGATTAAACACCGCTTGGCCTTGGCAGACACACACCCACTACCCCACCAACCCCCCTCCCCGGCAACAGGGGCCATTATGACAAAAACAAAGGCGTCCCAATCACACCCGAGAGGAGCGTCACGCAGGGAATCGCAGCCACGCTTGACACTGCGGCCCTGCACCAGATCTGCTCCAGTCCCAAACACGCTAGCATGTTCATTCCTGGCTGTGAATGTCCGTGACGGCAGAGCGTCAGATAAGCTCATCTGTTACTCTAGTTAGGATCATCTGGGGTCCCCCCCGTCTGCTGGGAGGGAGGGCGGTTTCCTCCCATCAGAAAAAAAAAAAAACCTGAAAATCTACAAAATCCCATTAATGTCCAGCCCTTATATCACTATGGTTGTATTGATCCTCGCAAGAGGAATCAAAGGCTTTTCAGGCGAGTGACACAACGGAACACACCATTCTGCCGTGTCGGCAAAACACTGCCAGCCAGCCCCACCCCCCAGGCCCCATCCAAGCCGTTTGCTGATTTGGCACTAAAATGACATCCCGCAACACAAACTGGCCATTTATTTAGATCCCCGTGTGGTCCCCGGTCCTGAGGATATCACCAGGCCCATCACGTAGGGCCCAAAAATAAGATAATGGTACACATCTGAGGAGCATAACCCCCCCCCCACACACAGGTCACTGCTTTATCATCATGTGCCCCAAGCCCAGCTCTCCAGCTGAAGCCTCACACTGCATAATCCAAAACCCCACGCCTTAATCTGCTGTGTCAGGGCTCGGCCCAGCCCTGTGCGGATCCAAACGGCAGGTAGCACATACCCCGGCTGCGCTCCAGAACTTAGCACCTGGGAGGCTGAGCTCCTCCCTAGCCCACAGGTCCGTGAAGAGCACCTCCTCAAACGATGACCCATAAAGGAGCGGCTGAAAGGCCACGCCGTCATTGGTCGATTGGATCGTGACGGACCGGCCCACAACTTGAATATCCCGGGGGGTGGGTTAGCACCTACTAAAGAGTCAAGAGAAGAAGCAGCGAGCCCCTCGTCAAAGGAAGTCAGGTCCGGAGATGTGGCGACCTGCTGAGAAGCCCCATGTCACGCTCCCCCGTGACCCCTGACCCCCAACCCCCAACACAAAGGCTCGCAATAAACACAGAAAGAGCAAATGCGCCTACGTGACACACAGGAGCATCTTCTCACATCCCACCACCAAATTCCCTCCGGAAACTGCCCTGACAGAGCTCCACCCCCATCACCCCAAAACACGGCTGCATCCAAAGGGGGACAAGAGGGGGAGGCAGCTCTCTGATCCAACCGCCAGATGGCTTTATACCGCGCGCGTCTGAAATCACTCAGGCGTCGCCGTAAATCTTCCTCGCTCGCTTCACACGTCTCATCTTTCACCGCGGCCTGCCAGGACGACGGCGCGGGGCTCGTTAGGATGGCCAGCGGGCATGACTCTGCCCAATCGGCACCCGGGACCGAAGAGGGGGCTTCTGCCAGACCGTCCTGATCCTCTGCCACGGTCGCGCATTTAATATGCGCCGCCCCCAGGGAAGAAGGTGCAGTACTACAAAACCGACCTCAACTCGCACGGAGACAAACTGGAACTGAACCCTGATTACGGGGCGATTCCAGTGGGGCGGGAAGGCATTAACTGTTAAACAAGGGAGAAGAGAAGCATTTGTTTTGTATCCAAGCAACTGCCACCCCCAGCAGGCAAGTGAAAGGACTCGCCCGTCACACATGGGTCAACTGAAAGCCGGCGCGAGCTCAGCGATCGAGGCCCCAGCGACGGCTGGGCGTCCGACTCGATATGCGAGTAATGCCATTGTTCCGCCATGCTGGCACAGCGACGCTCCAACTGTGCACTTTCATGCAAAGGCGCGCACACGCACTGTCACGATGTCGGTCGGTAAGCCGGGTCGAGCGCGACGGGCTCCGCAAACACTACGTGCGGCATATCGGCAGCCAAAGACCCAGGGCTACCACGCTTGCCCGAAGCATTTCACCGAACTCTGGTGTCAGGTATTTAAAAAAAAAAAAAAAAAAAACCCAACTAGCAAGCTGTCACTGACACTGATGAGGACCTGGAGAGGAGGCGGGCGCTAGGGAGTCAGAGACTGAGGGAAGGGTGTGAACGCAAAGAATGTCTCCTTCTTTTAAAATCCCGAGCTACAGGAGAAGAATGAGGCCGATTCTGAAGGCATACGGCGGAAACAGAAAGCGTTGGAAGAGCTCTGCAAAAACGCCAAGAAATTGGGCGTGTCTCTGGAACCGAAAACGGCTGCAGGAGAGAAAGAGAACAAACCTGTGGGTCCTGTCATAATTTTGAGTGAGAGATGCAGCTGAGTCAATCCCCACCCCCACCCCCCGCACATAAGACAATTCGGGGACATGTGACACTCATAGATGAGCCGGCAGATATCTAACTGGGTCTGCATGCCGGCAACTCATCATCATGAAAAAATAAATAAATAAAAAAGCCAGTAAAATGGTCAGAAGGACCCCACCTTCCATTCCATTTTGACAAATCGCGGTGGGCACTTGCAATGGCGCCGAGCGCATTCAGACTCATTGCAGCCACCATGTGAGCTGCAGGTCAGCTGATCCAGGCGTGTGTCATTCATTCAGCTCCCAGTTATTCATCTGGGGTATCGCATTACCTCACCTGGTGTCAATCCGGCATTGGTTAAAAGGCAGCTGAACACCGTCATCAGGGCTGGTCGCCCTTGAGGTAGCCCGTTTAATGGAACGCGCCAGCTGCTGACGATAAGAAGCCGACGGGCTGCAGGACGGTTCATCTGAAGCCTGATGAACTCACTCTGCCAGTCACACCCAAGGAGCTGACGGAGGCAGGAACACCATGATGGTGGATCTGCACCTTCCAGGAGGTGTCAGGCGTTCACCTGCCTCTATATCTGTCCTGGATGGGTCAATCGGCCTATCCCCAGAGCCCCTCCCTTGCTGACCGAGCAGAACGCCATGTGCACAGACCAACCCTACCCACTAATTAAGAATCAAGCCTGAACAGAGCGAGGTATGTCATTTACATGAAGACACGTCACTCATTCGCTTAGGAAGAGAGCGGGTGTCTTGTCTTTTAGAAGAGCGACAGATCAAGCAGAGGTGCTCCTAGTTGTGGTGGACACTTCCCCAGTACACGTCTCACTGCGGGCCTGCAGCACAGTTCGGCCTGGTGACTGCATCCATGGGTACAGCACATCTGCACTCCACATGCCATTCCAAGGATCATTTAAAGGTTTTTAAAAAAACGCAGGCCTACATGCATGCTGGTGTTGACACCTGAAACATCTGGATATATTACCCACGGGAGGGAGGCGGCTACGCCTCTGGGGACAGACAGCCCAGGCTGGCGGCGATCAGCGCAGCTCCTTGGAAAACTGTCTGAACACGTCAGCCTCACACCGGCCTTTCCTTTGCTAATAGTTCACCTGTAAAATCAACAGCCCATGTTAGCAGGAAAAATGCAGCTCAGAAGCTGCACCCTTCGACGCCGAGCCGATCAGTTACTGACCGATGGCACCCTTGTGCCGCAGCTGGCTGTGACGGCGAGTCTAAGGTACACCTAGGGCAAGGATCCTAAATCTTCATGTGAAAAC
>JAODLC010000113.1:3434380-3448528 GCA_026781145.1 Hippopotamyrus pictus
TATAAAAAAAAAAAATCAGAGGATCGGATTAATCATTTTACACCTTGTCATCTTTAGCAGTGTCAAGTGCTTCCCAGAAGGAAGGCGATTTCTCACTGAAGCAAAGAGAGGGGGGGGTGGCAGGCAGGGGGGTGGGGGGTCTGTAGCGTTTACCTGCCTTTCAAGAATATGCCGTGTCGTGTTAAGTATTCCTGTTAGTGGAGTAAAAGTCTCCATGGAAACGGTGTCAGAGTGCCTCCCCCCACCCCCCGGTTCGGGCGACACGACGCTGCACGCCACACGTGACCTTTACTTTGCTGGCCCGCCTCCGTTTCATCGCCTCCGCGATTTCCTGCAAACTTACAGATGAACGAGAGCATGTCTGCGCACCCCCCTCTCACGCACGCACACACGCACGCACACACACACACACGCACACACGCACAGAGCTGGTGATGAGTGAGCGCCACAGGCTGAATATTAATTTGGTGTTTTGCCGTAACCCTCTGATATTGGCACTTGGGGGATCTGTGCAGTTTTAAAAAAGGGAAAATCCACGGACTCTCAGGCGATCAAGAAGGTTTAATTTCTCAATCGATGTTCAAACCCCCCCCCCCCACCTTACCCCACCAAAGACCTTCAAAGAGATGCTTCCCAGTCTAGAAGTCCCACCCCCCTTTCCGAAATCAAGTGTTCTACGGCAGACCCCTTCCGCAGCTAGGCACACGTGCGCTGGGTGATCCTTCATCCGCTCGAGCATCTTCAGTCCTGTGGCCTCTGTTTTATAACCCCCCTGCCTGGCTTACGCAGTGCTGTACCGCTCTCTCTCGCAGCAAGCCCACCCCCCCACCCCACCCCAACATGCACGGCCGTCTCATTTCACACCGGTTGGCCCAGAACACGCCTTCAGATCATATCGAACTTTGACTGGAATAACTAAAATGCCCGTAGGCATCATGGCCCCCTGAATCCCGAATTTGCACCTCTCTAAAGAAGCGCTTCATAACTTTTTAATTTCGCTCCTGCTCTTTCTCTGCGGGTCAAAGACTTTCCTTTAGAAGCGTTTTGAAGGTAAATTAGATGGTTGCCGCGGGTGATCGCTGCAGGAGCGCCTGGTGCTGGGTACGGGGCGCCTGCGGGTGGGTGCCCGGCTACCGCCTCAGCACGACGTCTCCCTCGATGCCTGCTGACTTATCTCTCTCTCAGACCCTCTGCACGCTTAGCCGACATTCTCTCCTCCAAAGACTCAAACCGATGCTGGGTACTTCACAGGAACATTTCAGTTTAATGCTGGTCTGTGGAACAAACTTCTTTCCCCAAGGACATTTTGCTCGCAAAGCGGGGTCCTTAAATGCTGAATATCCTCTGGGGTTTGCATTTAAGTATTCTGAAGTGGTTCTTGGATTCTCTTATTCTGTGAAAACACAAAAAAATTGTATAAAGTGAGCTCCAAGTTACCTTGCTTGTAGGTGACTACAAATTTTAACAGATGACTTTAACGCTTATGGACGTTATGAAGTGAATGTCTTTTATACACCATGATATTGAAACAACACAGCGATGGTGGCATAAGAGCGGGTTTTAAAAGAAGTGCTGGCTTCCTGTTACCATCAGGGTCAGATTGAAAGTTTACTGTTTTAGTTTATGATTAGTCTGCTCGAAATTTGACATTGCCATTGGGAAGCCAGAATTGATGGTGGGAGGCCAGCCGGGAGGTAAATAATTTAGTTTGAACCTCTGGATTTTCGCTTTCTGTATAAGAATTGTTTACCTGATTTACTTGAGCGGCTCTCAGGCCCGACTAGAACCTTAATTCTTCTGTGGCTGCAAAGAAGGATCAATGCAACTAGTCAAGGGTGAGTGGATGGTCTAAAGTCTGTGTCTCACCTCTGGAAACCTGTAGGGCGAGTTGGAGGATAACAAGGAGAGGTGTGGAACGAGCGAGGCCATCGCTGTATTCTGCTCAGCTCCCACTGAATTAAGGGCTTAAGGAATCCAAGCCTCTTCCTCATCCTCCTGTATGTGCTAGAAGTGCATTATGGCTTGCAATAAGGCGGACAGATGTGTTCAACTCACCATAAACAAATTTAAACGTGCCCGTTTGTTTTGTGTTTTCCCCTCTCCCATCTGACGTAGGAACTCCAAATATTAATCAGGCACATACACAGGACGTGCAAACAGCCCATTTCCCAATTTCCATTTCTAACTGGAGAAAGAAGGTCTCGGTCACCTTTCACCACATGACTATTGCAGTCTGGGGTGCGTTGCTGTTGCTCTTCAAGTCTCAGCACATTTGAAATGATGCTTTATTTGTCATTTGCACAAGTACAGAGGCATTGGAATGCTTCTTGTCGCATCCTGTTCTCTCTGGAGACAGACAGACGTGCAAATATGAGAGCATAGGTAGGGGTCCGAGCGTAGGGGTGGGTTAGGCCATTTATCCAGCACCTCTGGTGAGTATCTGGTGCGGTGAGAAGGGCCTTACTTAAGGGCCCAACAGAGAAGCGACTCTACTGCTGAGGATGGGATTCAAACCGACTACCTTCTGGGAACAGACACAGATGTCTAACCCCCTGAGCCACACACCACATAATAGTGTTTTTTGTATTGCATACCCGATCGTGTCTCTAAAGCCCGTGGGAGCAGGGCGGCACATGCGGGCGGCACATGCGGGCGGCACATGCGGGCGGCACATGCGGGCGGCACATGCGGGCGGCACATGCGGGCGGCACAGGGATGCCGCTCTGACGCCTGCTGTCTCCTTGCAGGGCTCCTACTGGGCTATCGACACCAACCCCAAGGAGGATGCGCTGCCTGCCAGGTCAAAGAAGAGGCCTCGCTCCATTGAGCGGGTGAGTGCTCCCAGTGTCTGTCTGTGGCATTTTCACCCTGCTTGTAACCATGTAGCAGGGGTGGCCAATCCTATCCACAAAGGGCCGATGTGTATCCAGGTTTTTGCCGCAAATCCCTAATTCGATTACTAATTAGAGCATTGATTGGCTGAAGAGTCCTCACACCTGGGTTTGAACAGCTGACCTACAGGTTATCCCAAAAACCTGCATACACACTGGCCCTTTGCGGATAAGATTGGCCACCCCTGCCATAAAGCAAATGCACTGCAAGATTCACCTGCTCCCTCTCCGCCCTGTTAGCTTTCTGTGTTTCTTTTTTTTCACCTCTCTGCTCTTTAGTGTGTGATTTCTTTAAGTGCCCCTCACATGTGTGTTCATTAGAGGTATGAACTGGCTGTCCGGCTGCTTGCGGCCCATTTTATCGCGCCGTCTCTCACCCCAAGACGGTTACCTAGAATCGCTCCTCAGCTGTAACGTAAGGATCGTAATTTCAGTCTTGCTGTTGTTCGAGCTGCCAGGTATTAAGTGTCACACTATCTACAAAGCACAGAACGTCTGCCCGAGTTCCTCACGCAAGCTGTTCAAAAGTGCTTTCGGCGTAAAATAAAAGCCGCAAGAAATCGAGTCACACAGTCTTTGCTTTCAGAAAACGCGTGTCTGTACAGAATTGTTGTCCATAGTTTGCCGGTGGCCAAGGCAGACGGTATTAATCGCGGTCGGATGCATCGTCTGCCTCCAGTTTCCACAGCATGATGAAACGGCCGTTTCGGCACTTTGCTGGAGTGAGTGTCCATCATCTCTGTTAGGGTGGAGAACATCTGGAGAGGACTTGCACTTCTTGCTCCACAGTGCCAGATAGATTGCCAGGGTCCTGTTGGCTTGTTCACCTTGAGAGGCAAGTCATGATCAAACTTGAAGATGAAAGTCTGAAAGGATAGCTTACTGTTAGTCGCTTTTTCTCAGTTGATACTGGATGGTAGAGTAGTTTGAAAAACTAGGGAATAATGATACTTCATTCATCCAGGATGAGCTCTAGACCCTCATGACCCTGCATAGGACAAGCAGGTATTGAGAATAAATGAATGAATGAATTAGACACGTTGGATGGATGGATGGATGGATGGATGGATGGATGGATGGATGGTTGGGTGGCATGAATTACCTACAACAGTTGGGCATCCCCATGGGTTCATATGATTAATAATATCCCATATTAACTCTGTGTTTGACTTCTGTTATTGGGCCGAGGAGATCTGCTGCTATTGTTTTCCAGTCTGAACTCCATCTGTTGCTGTGGCTTATAGGATAGAATATAATAGAATAATGACATTTTATTCATCCCCTCTTCGTCTACCTCCATCCTGCTCTCCATGAGAGACATACAGGTGTGAGCGGGTTTGGGGGTCATAACGCAGGGTCATCCAGCGCCCCTGGAGCGATTCAGTGGTCTCTCCCTACGTATGTGGTCATTCTGTACCTGGGTTTCCTGCCCCCCGCCTCTATCTCCAGTCTGGCCTCAGCACTGTCCCCCTAGCTGAGTGGAGGAGACGAATGGCTCCGGGTTCGGGTCGCTTTTTTAGCTTAGTATCTGGGCCTGACCAAGGCCCCCTCCGCCCCTCTTCTGGGCGATCCTGGCAGGTTTCTGGTTAGCCGCACATATATGCTGACGAATGATGGCTGTATCAGCTTGGCTACTTACACCATGAGGCTACCGTTCAGACACGATATGATTCATCTCATTTGTACTGCGGGTGCGAATGTGTGTGTTTAACGCTCAGAGATCCTCCGTCTCTGATGTTCGGCTCCCGTCTTTTAAGCTCTTCCCTGGTGGCGCGTATCAGAAAGTCTGCAGCACCCTCCTACATGAAGTTCCGGGCTGGTTCTCTCCCCTTTGCGCCAGTCTGGTTGAATCGTCTATTCAATCAGGCTTTTTAATATCAGATTTTTCCGGTTCGACTAATGGTTCGTTAAATCGTCGGCACGTCGCAATCTGCGGTTTCTGAAGAAGCGCATCCGTAGTCTCACTAAATGCACATTGATTCATCTGTCGTAGAAATGCAAATATTGCCCCTGTGATATTTCACCAGCTGCGACCTTCCTGCTTCCTTAATCCATCTTGGTACTGTAACCATAATGAAAACGCCGTAATTGGGGAAATCCTTGCTATAAATCCGCAGACACGGTGCGTCTCTATCTCATATCCTGCCCTTTCATCCTCGGGGGACCCTGTAATTCCCAGCTTCTCTCTCTCCGCGTCGCGCCTCCTGCAGTTTTTATGCTCTGCTTGGCCCGCCGTCGCCAGAATTGTAAGCGAATCATACCCAAGGCAGCCATTACTCATAGTTTTTGCTGCAGGGATATAAAAAAATCAATTAATTCAGAGATCTGCTAGGATTACTTTTCAGCATTACGATTTTATTTTACGTCTCTGAGTTGCTGTGTTGCGCTGAGGTTTCTGGGAAGCCTCTGGCTTACAGGTGGGTGTGCGTTTCTGTGCAGACGGGGGTCAGTTAATGTTTCTCTTTGAAGATGCGTGTGATTTGGGCCCCTGGCGCCATCTGATTAGGGTCTCCCAGTGCTTTTATTTTCGATGACCTTTTTAAAGTTCTCGAAATAGGCACATTGGCTCCACAAAGGGTTGGCACCTCGTCCTGGGCTGTTCCCTGCCTCGTGCCTGTAGCTTCCGGGATAGGCTCCAGACCCCCGCCACCCTGATTAGGTATAGAAGTGGTATAGAAGGTGAATGAGTGAATGAATGAATGAATTAGGCACACTGTGTGGCATGAACTGCCTACTGCAGTTGGACATTTTCATAGGCTACTACGCTTAATTATATTGCTTATTAACTATGTGCTGAAGCTCTGTTATTGGGCTGAGGAGATCTGCTGCCATTGTATTCCAGTCTGAACTTCAGTGTAGGACTGGGAAGCCAGTCTGTAACTGCTGCTTATGGAATATAATAAAACAGTGATTCATCCCCTAAAAGGTAATATTTTTGTTTATCCATGTTGCTCTGTGTGAGATATTCAGACACACATGTACATATATATACACAGGTGAGCGTAAGCTTGGGGATCACAGCGCAGGGTCAGCCAGTGTCTGGAGCAGTTGGAGGTTAAGGGTCTTGCTCAGGAGCCAGCACAGTGGAATCAGTCTGTGGGCTCTGGGATTTGAACCTACAACCTTCTAACCCAGTGAGTCACACACAATCCCTACTGGAATCGCCAAAGACAGTGTTTATGAAGACCTTCATAGCGTTGGGTCCTTACACAGTGACCTGACTCACCCAGCAACCACCCTGAAAATGCTGCTGCACTCACAGCTTGGGAAAGCGCTCGTATTCCCGCTCGCTTAAACAGTTTGGCCACCTTCAAAATTAATTATACACTTTTTTTTTCGCACTGTGACACACGGCGATCACCAGTTTGATCCCTCGGATTTTCATCGCTCCATCCTAACAGTCAAATTAAATGTCAGACTTTTAAATTGCATGTTTGGTTGGCCAGAAGCTGAACAACAGTCCAAATGAAAAATGGGGGCAGGGTGGCTGAATTGGCAGGATTTACAGGTTGGGCCTTTGCTCTATGCTGTGGTTGTTGTGCACCTTGAAGAAGGCATCTCTCTCTCTCTCTCTCTCTCTCTCTCTCTCTCTCTCTCCCTCCCTCCCGTCATTTCTACTCTGCGTCTAACTCTGCCTTTCTTACCTCCCTCTATCCATCTCTCTTGCCACCCTATTCTTTATTTCTGTTAAAAAAAAAAACCATGGACACAAAAATGCAGATTTATTTATGTATGTATTTTTAAATGTTTATCACAAATGAAAAATCTCATTGTTGCCAGCCAATCCTCTTAGAGTAAGCAGTTTTGGGAGACAGGCGCCCTGAGTTATCTGCTCTCTCCCAAAGCCGCTGCGGAGACGTGGCTCTGCCTTATTTATTCCGGCTTTCATTTATTCCCCTTTTCAAATTAAAAATAATTTGACCTAAATAAAGTTTCTTCAGTCCTTTATAATATATTGTCTATATGCCTCTGTTACCCATTCATTCCTGTCTTTAATGTTCTGAGTTTTCTGTGTGTGTGTGTGTGTGTGTGTGTGTGTATGTGTGTGTGTGTGTCTGTGTCTGTGTGTGTGTATATATCCCTCTCAGAAAAGATCTTTTAACAGTTACTTGACTGCTGCTTTAGTCAGGGCATTTCACATTTCTGTGAATGTTGCCTTTTTGTCACGATGATCCTGCTTGGGACTCTGCCTTCAGGCCCATTTGCCATCAGTCCGCAGCTCCGCTCACCCCCTCGTTAAGGTCTGCCCTGTGCCTTGGAATAACGAAGCCATTATGAGCTTCACCTCCCTCTACATCGCCACCGCCGGCTGTCTTTAAGCAGGGATCCTGCTCTCTTCCCGAGATCAGCATGTCGTTTTGTGAGGACAGCCCCCGCCTGAGTTAGTGGGGACACATGCGGCTTCTGCTTGACCTGTCTGCCCCCCCTTTTTCCTCCCACAGGCCTCCACACCCTACAGCCTGGACTCGGACTCCATCGGAATGGACTGCATCATGTCTGGAAGTGCCTCCCCAACGCTGGCGATCAACACTGTGACAAACAAGGTACCTGGAGCTGCCCGCGCCACAGGGCCCTGCCTGGTGAAGACGGGCGCTTTGCATGCCGTCCTGCTCTCATCTCTCTCTTTGGTATCGATCTCAGCTCTTTAACTCATCTTAATCACTAGTCGTTTGGTACATTTCAGACTAGGTAGTTTGCAGAGTATCAGAAGTGCTATACAGGTGTTGTCATCTGTCATTAGATGCCTTACAGTCGGGTAGCTAAATATCATATTTTTTTTCTAATCAAGTTTCATCCGTAAGCTTTGCCTTGCTAATTCATTCCGCAGTGCCCCCCCCCCGTTTTTTGATTATGCACTCTGACTGCAGTCTCCGGCTGAGTTCCGGTCCGTGCTGCCTCTTTAGTCTTTGGGTTCTTTTGCAAACGTCTTCTGTAGATTAGCTGCCCCCCAGGGGCCGACATTCAGTAGCCGGGTTAGCGGCAGAAAGGCCCGCGGAAAGGCCGCCAGTCCTCTCTTTGACACTAGACCCTTCCATCGTCCCATCACAGTGTTTACCCATGGACTGGACTTTAGGGACATTTGCGATGGTACAGTCCATCCCACTGCAACTACTGCTGTATCTTTGGCTTATAATAACATGCTGTTTATTTAGCTGCAGAAGGGCTTGGGAGGGCCAGCCCCTTTACGTAATGCCTGAGGTCTTTAGAAATTGGCTTTAGGAGTTTCTCAGTGTGATGTGGCAGGTGATGTCTTATGTCTCATTACCGTAACGATCTTGGCAAAAGCCAGACCTCTGCTTTCCGGAGTCAGAACTTAAACATATAGAACAGAGGGACCCCTGAATGGTATATAAGCCAGTATATGCGATCTTTATTTATGGACTGCACTGAAGATGTTCTTGAGTCAGCCTGTCTGCCATGTGATGTCACAGTTCGCTTTTCTATACACCCATAAAGTGCTTCTGTCAGTTGCCTAGCAACAGATGCAGCAGTGGCTTGGACAGATTAAAATGATGCCTCCAATTTATTTTCTGTTGCAAAGGATAAAATGAGCATCAGCATGTAGTCAATTAATTTCATTAATCTATTCGCGTAATAAATGAATGTTGCTTCTTCACATATGCTGGTAGCAGCACATGTATGATGTATGGGGTCCTCAAATAGCCTGGGCCTTGCTTGACCTTGAAGGACCTTGATGTGATGGATTTTTGGGAAATGCCTTGCTGAAATTTGTGCACCAGATCATAGGTGGGGTGTGTTCATGCATTTTAATTGGTTCCATTGATGAAGTTATTGGGGGGGGGAGGGCACGACTGAATTAGGCTAAAAGACTGAGATTTCATTAATAAACACGAGACATCATATGGGATCATGGCCTCTTAAAGCAAAATAATTCAAGGAGTAAAGAAACAAAACTCAATGAAACACTGCAAGAATGCAACAGTGTTGTTAGCTTAAAAATAAATATGTGCTTTGTGGGACTAAATTCCTTAGGCAGTAAGGCTTGGATTCTGGGAGGGAAGGGGCGCAGGGCTGCTAACAGATCACATTTAATCCTCAGAGTTCTTCCGGCAAATTTAAAATTGTTTTAATGCCTCAAAGGTCTGAATGCTGAGGAAACCTCAGGTCAAAGTGTAAACTGTGCACAGCATGACAGATGGTCCCTTATTACACAAACACGGCCTTTCATGTCACTGAATTTATTTTTCCTTCTTCATATTATTGCATGGTTCTAATATGGACATTTTTGATTTTTAGTCATTAGTTTGGTTGTTTTGATAGCATAAATATTAAATTTGTTGTTGCACATTATTTTGTGTGATAGTTTTAACATCGAACCAGTGGGGTCCTTGTTAAAGTTTTAAAATCATCCCTGAAGAATGTCTGTGCTAAACAATGTAGGTAAAAGTTTAATATATGTTTTCCAGTAGAGTTCTACCTGAATTTTTGTGTTATTTTACAGACATGATAGGCACACCCTTGGTAAAATCCTGCAACATGAAGCATATTTTGGTTTTATTATTTTTATTATTATTATTACTATTATTATTAGTAGTAGTAGTAGTTGTTCTATTAGCAGTAGCAGTGAAGAGTAGCAGTGAAGAGTAGCAGAAGTTTTATGTCTCAGTACTCATTGAACAGTATGGAGGAAGGATGGGTTATTTTGAGCATTTCTCCGTTATTTACTCCTGCCCGGCTGTAAAATGCGCTCTTCGCTCTAGGTGTCCGCCGGGGCCGGCTTCTGACTGCTCTCCTGCCATGTGTTGCTAGCTTTAGCGTGTAACCGCTGACCGCAGCGATGAGCTAATGACCGTTACGAACGCTTCCCCCTAATTCATCTTCTCGTATTTGCTTGACTTCATCCTCGGGCACCTTCCTTTCATTTTCAGTTTTCCCAGAAATCCCCAGTCCGTCTCCACACCTGTCCTCCGTAACGCAAATGAGATAAATGTTGCTTAGAAACACTTCGTACCAGTAGTTTTTGTTTGTTTGTTTATATACCGAGAAGATGGATTCTTGGGTTTTTCCGGAGCTGCGGTGTCGGCGGGGGTGAACTGTGTCCCCAGGTGTGACTTTGGGTGTCTCTCTTCAGGTACCATTGTACAACACGGACCAGGACGGCAGTGACAGTCCCAGGAGCAGCCTTAACAACAGTCTGTCGGATCAGAGCCTGGCGTCGGTGAACCTGAACAGCGGAGCCTCAGTGCATAGCTACACGCCGGTACTGCGCCCAGCCTCCGCTTTGACCCCGCCCTCAATGCGCGTGTCTGTGTGTGCGTGTGTGATCCGCCGCGCGAATGGCTCAGCTACACTTATGCCTGATCGAGTCTTTGACAGCCCTACGTTGGCGATGTACCTTTCGCGTCACTTTTGTCGCTTCAGATAAAGGCGTCTGTTAAATAAAGTAAATGTAAATACCCAGTTCATCTATAAAAACATTGGGTGATAGGAGCCCGCTGCCTTAAGTTTGCAAGTGCAAGTCTCAGAAGGGCAGATTATGATCGCGAACATTTTAACATACGAAGTATGGACAAGCGTCTGGGGGCAGTGCCTTCGGATGAGCGTGGCAGTCCTGGTTTCAGCCTCATGCTAGCAGATGTTTTCGAACATCAGAGGTTATGAAGTTCATGGCCGCTGTCCATGAGGAGGGGTTGTGTGCTGGGAAGTACTTCAGAAATGTAGGAGTGCGAACGAGGGTCCACACACACACACACACACACACACACACACACATACATCCACACACCCTACCATAGTGTACAGAGTATAAGAGCCATTCAGGGGTGCCAGCAGTGGGTGGGGGGTCTTTCAGTGCCTTTGCTAACATGCTTGGAGCTCGTTATCTACCCTCCCACTGAGGAGAGCTGCATAGCTGTCCTTCTAATTGTCAAAAATCAGCTATTAAACTAGTGATGGGAGCTTGCCGTCTATAAGCAGCCTAACTGGCAGGCTTCCAAGACCCGCCACAGTTCATCGTGCGACGAATCGATGAAATGATTTGCCATCTGCTCTGCCCCACTTTATCCATGCGTGCAGTAAATACACACACACACGCACGCACACACACACACGGGGAACGGTGAATTATCACGCTTTCCCATTCTTTTGCTCCACGTGAAGTGTGTCAGCTGGCAGCGCCGAGTGAATATGTCGGACGAGTTGGCATCCAGCAAAGCTGCCGTCCTGTCCAGCTACTTCATGTGCTGGACCTCTGTGATGACAGAAATCGCCACCTTGCCTAAGTACATTAGATATGGATTTTTCTGAATTTAGAAGATTAGTTTGATCACTTTTTTTTTTTTTTTTAATCTTCCTGGCTTTCTTTCCTTTTAATTTATAGCAAACATATCACAGATTGGTGCTGTAAGAGGAATGCACCGCAATCAAAAAGATTACAAACGAATAATGAAAGTGTAAAATACAATAAACAACATTAGGAGAACAGAATATGGGGTGGTTAGACAACAGTAGGCTGTTATTAAGCAGATGAGTGTTTCTGGGTTAGTCTGCTAGCAGTCAGAGTGAATCCAATCATCGCTACGTCAGTAGCGTTGTACAAAAGCCTAATCACCAGACTCAGAGTCAGCATAGTGAAAAGTTTCTCTGTCATAGGAAATGTTTTTTTTCAGCACCCTGAGATGCCCGTAAGGTTGTTCTTGTTTTTCCCACTGTTAATGTTCTGCGTTTAACAGCCTGCTGTCAGTCCCTGATTAGTTCAGTCTGATCTGGTCCTCACTGGTTTCGGCAGAACAGTCTTGAACAATTGTTGCCGTCTTTGGAATCATTAATTTATCAAAATTTCATAAACCTCTATGGCAAAAAAATGGAGGCAGTTTCTGGTCTTTCTGCTGGATTGGAGATATGTACCATGTTCAGAGTTTTTCATTAGTATCCCATTTTGGGGAGGAAAAAAATTCCAACTTGGTCATAAAGATGGAGCTAAGTTGGCCAAATGCTTTAAGGAATTATCCAGGGAAGCAGTCTGGGCTGGAGGCTCTCTTTGGGACATAAAACAAATGGCCTTCCAGTAAAAGAGGAACGTGGGCTTATCCTGGTGTGGTTCCGAGGCTTTTGGTGAGGGAGACTGTTTTCTTCAGTGGTCTGGTTTCTGGGTGAACATTACACCATGTAACATTCATATTAAGAACAAGTTGGTTGCTACTTTGTCCACCTTCTGAATATTTGTGTTTCTATTGCTGTGCCAGAATCCTCGATTCATGGCATTGTTGTTTAGTGAATGTGAACATTTTTCGTTGAAGATAATCCAAGTCCAGCCCAGACAAATTGGAATTCTTCATAATTTGTGGCATTTGGAGGTCCTTCGTCCCCGAGTTCTTCTCTTTCCAGTGAGTCTCACTTGTCATTTTCACAAGAGGCATATATTTCTCTGCCTTGTAGCATCACCTTAGCATAATCCCACATGATATCAGAAATGACTGGAGGAATCCATATTATTGAGCCTACGTTTGCGTAATCTATTCAATAACCTTATTAAGGAAGTCAAAGCTGGAGAGCATAGAAGAATTCAGCTTTGAGGATTTAGACTTGAGATTTTACTTGCTAAAATTAAGCTTTCGATCCACGTGAGCTTGTCCTGAAAAGTGCATGGCTCCCGTTTCACAAGCACACACATTGTTCTAAAATCTGGTGATGGGAAAAGTAATGCAGACAGGAATGGCGTTTATGTACGCTGGAACAAAACGTATGCCTTCAAAAAATACGACTGATCTCTCAGCAGATGTCAGGTGCTCCGCTTTCAGCATAGTGTCTTCAGTCTTTGTGTAAATTTGAGGTGTTGTTTTTGTAGGATGCGCTGAGTAGCCAACTAGAGCTCTAGATCCAGGACGTCCATCATTAGCTGTGATGCTGGACGTCACTGCTAGGTTCATTCATGGTTACACCCATGCCGACCCTGTAGCTGACATGCACATGTCACATTACAAGCGGGTATTATGTTATATAGCTATAAAACTTAACAGCAGCACCGGCAAATGGGGAAATATGTTTCTGATAATGAAAGACCTTTTTATTTCTTTATTTCTAAACGCAAGGAATGCAATGAGTTTTTAGGATTTTGCAGCTTCTGAACTAGACCCTAAATTATATATTGGTGCTTTGGTCTATCCTAATTAGTGTCACCCTGGAGGACAACTCTACAGACACAAAAGACCTGTAGCACTGTGGGAAATTCTAACAAGGCGAATCAGTGAATATTTAAAAAACATCAAATGCAGCTAGAAGAACTTGGCTGACATCAAAAGATTCTGGTAGCGGGTCAACGGGACTGTGCCCAGTCAATATGTCCATTGTGTAGCTCACCCAGTAACTTCACACCACGTTGTGATGCACGTTGCCCATTCGGTGGATCCATAATTAAGGACATCCATTGATACACGGAAGGTTGCTGGGAAAAGACTCCACGGGGCAGCGTCCTCAACCTGAAAATGTCCTGCTGTGGAAATGGGCAGCATTTTGGGGAAAATGGAACCAATGAAATGAGTCGGTTTCATGGCAAGTAGCTGAAGACCCCCCTGCCAGAGCCCTGAAACACCTCCTGAGGTATCCTCACCCTCGAGCCCCCAGTAATGCTTTCCTGCCGCCATTCCCTAACGAAGGCGCTAATTAGTGACGCTCTCATTTACGACTTTGCATTGTAGCCCGTCTCGCATATAAACAAGGAGGTAATAAGAACCTCTGCTTACAACCCCCCCCCGGGTGTCCAAAGCCCAGGCACCCAGACTCCAATTAGGTCGGGTCATGTGAGATCACGGTGAGTCAGGCGACGCCAGGAGAGTCCCCCGTTCTGGACGATCGCTCCTGGCGCTTAGCGGGATGCATGGGCGCCGGTGGGGGCCTGCCCGCCTCCGCCCCAGTGCAGATACCGAAAGCGGCAGGACTCTGCTGGGGGCAGGGAGGTGCACAGAGGGAGTTAGGGAGGAGGCAGACAGGGCGCTGATGAAGATACCCGTTTGCTGCATGGCGCTGGCCAGCTCCACTGTTCGCTTAGAGTGTCTCTAATCATCAGTCCCCTTTAAAGTATAAAGATGCTTCTTTTCAGTTTAAGCTTCTGAGTGTCAGACACTTTGGCTGAAGACCAGAAACGTTTGCTGGCTTTTATTTTCAATTTGGTGCTGTGGTACAGTGTGGTTTCACACCTCCAAGAATGTGGGTTTGATTCTCACCGTGTGTGTGTGTGTGTGTGTGTGTGTGTGTGTGTGTGTGTGTGTGTGTGTGTGTGTGTGTGTGTGTGTGTGTG
>JAODLC010000113.1:3453695-3464809 GCA_026781145.1 Hippopotamyrus pictus
ACTGCAGGGCACCATGCGCAGATGAACCAGCAGCATATGATGTCACCCGGAAACTTCCAGATGCGTCGCATGCCCGCCGACGAGATCCAGGATGACTTTGACTGGGACTCCATCGAGTAGGGCCCGTGCGACAGTGCGGGCGTTCACCAGCGCGTGAGGTCGAGAGGCTGTGGCGGACCCGGCCGGGCCATCCTATAACCAGGGCGGGGGGGGTGTCATGGGAGGGGCCCCCCCGGACCTGCCCAAACCACTCACAAAATAAGGCCGAGTTCCTCTGAAGACAATCATTTTTAGTAGGATGATTTTATACCATCTGGCAGTTAGCACATACTTTAGCTTGAGCAAACTGCCCCTTTCCTGACTTGTCCAATCTGGTATTCATTTGTGTGTCACCTGGTAGAGGCCTCGTTGTCCCCTTTCATGGGGGGGGGGGGGGGGTGTTACCCTTTACCTCCCAGGCTGTGGGGTTCAAGGGGGTTGAGTGTCAAGAGGCGACCTGTGACCTAGGGCCTGTTTAACGCTTCATTCATTAATGCAGCAGTGTACATCACCAGTGTGCTTAGTAGTAACACTCCCTAAACAGCAGCATGTGCCAGAATAGCCTCATGGGGGGGGTCATCTGTATGCTTCCTGATAAGTAACAGCACAGATTCTAATTTTGGACAGTCTGACAGTACAGGCTAAGTGATTCCCAGTTGTCAGCACCCTGTTCTGCCACTGTGAGGCAGTATTCCACATTCTTTTACTTCAGGGACCTGTCGTACCACCGTAATTGTCTGCCTGAAGCCCACCGAGACTGGAGTTGATTTTGCTTCGAGTTGGTCGAGCTGGAGAATGGTGCTTCCGAACGACCGGTTTGCCCCCTAGTGGCCGCCTCGGCGCAGAACCCGAAACCGAGAATGACAGGGTTTTTCTTACCTGCTGTTGCGGTGGGTGTTTTACCGCAACATTAATCCTGTTAAAGAGCAGAATGTGACAGTGGAAGCTGCCTCCACTGCCAGAATCCTCAGTTCTGCCGCAGTGTGTCGGATAAACGCAAATTATCTCCTGGATCTCGGCACCGAAGCCAGCGAGGTGCCGGCGTGTGGCGTGTGGCATGTGACGTGTGCGTGTGACGTGTGCGTGTGTGTGCGCGTCACAGGTGAGGCAGAGCTGCTGCTCTCCACAATGTACTCAGCATCACCACTCCTAGGAAATTCTACTCCTGTTCTTCCTGTATGCTGTAATTGTGTGTTTTTTTGTTTTTTTAGCTCTGTTTAATATTCAGACTAATAACCAATCAGCTGATACAGCCACTTCTCTGTCAGCCTGTCAGGGGGGCTTTTGTGCCCTGTGTGTGACTTGTGTGCTTGGGGCTGACGTAGTTAATCCAGTGCAGCATCCAGTCATTGTGTGCTGAACTGCAGGCTCCGCTGCAGGCTTCTGCGTGTGTGGATAGGAGTATAGCGTCACTGGCCCTGTGCACTGCACTGACACTGGTTCGGACATTTAGCATCCATTGTAAAGGATAAGTGTCTGGCATGAAGATGAACTGCCACCCCCAGGGCTCAATTAATGAGTGGGGTAGCCTGGCAGAGGTGTGTGATTATCCCCCCCCCCCACAATGTAACAGCTGCTCTCAGCTTGTGTCGAAGAAGCACTTTTCACTCTGACACTGTTAGATTCGTGTCCGTGTCCCATGTGATCTGAGAAACTGCAGCTTCAGTCGGCCACTGATCTCAAGCTGCTTTTTAATTGGATGATAAATCATAGGTAATCCCTTTGAGGCTGTAATACTAGTGATTCCTCCGTTTTGAACTCGCCCCTGTCAGGGACCTTGTCCTTACACAAGAAAGGCCCCCACGGCCGCTGGCGTGCTCCCTCGCTCACTCACCCCTGTCCAGTTTGCAGGCCTGAACATTTCTCCAGATTCAGGCTGTGACTTGTAGGGCCGTGTGGATGAGTTTTAATTCGGACCTGTCACGTGTCCTTCCTGTGAACGGGCATGGTCAGTGCCGCTGAGCATGAGGAGTATGAACGGGCACCTGTTCATATTGACAACATCACGGCAATAGTAACCCTGTTTGGTCTGACGCAAGCCATCCAATCCAAGTGATAAGCTAACTTTTGGGTCAAATTCTGATTAACTCTTCATCTGAAAGTTCTGGACGTGTTGGAAGGATGAAGATTCCTGGGGATTCTGTGGTCTTAAATTAAGGGCACGGCATATGATTGGCTCCCCAGGTAATGAGGGCAGGGGGGGCTTGAATCCTGTGAGAAAAAAAAAAAAAATAGGAGTGGTGTTTTTATCTCTTTGAATGAGTAAGAGGGAGAGAAGAATGTCGGGGGGGGGGGGCATGCTGAAATGGAGACATGGAAAAAGCAACCGATTAAGTAAAAGAGTGACTCTTAAATCTGTGTGTGTGTTTTCGTGTTTTTTAAGGCAAATCCACTTTTCCTGTGCCGGGGTGATTGTACAGCATTGGTTAGGGAGAAGCACATGGAGGAGGCCTGGCTCTGATGTAAGCGAACTCTGCCCAAGGCCCGTTTTATTCAGTGTTGCTGTTTGTCGTGCTTACTGTAAATATGTCTTTTTAAATGGTCCTTTTTCCCCCTCTGGTTGTGCGTGGCATCACACAGGAAGGTGGTGCGTAGAAAAAAAAAGGACAGGATACAGAGTATTTTATTATTCATTCAAAAGGCGATACAGAATGTATATATATCTATATTGTATATATGTGATGGAAATGCATTGGCTTTGTGTGACCTTTTACCTGTACTGCGTTCCTGTTTCAGTGTTTAGAGATGTTATTCGCTGTTTTGTTTTTATTTTAAATCTTGTATTTGTTTTCTTTTTTTATTGCACGTTTTATTACAGTATCATGGCCGTCTAAAGACACAGCTAGTCTCTGTATCGGTTTAGTGCTGTACAATACCTGTGTCATTAACAGTTGACCACCCACCCTGACCCCTTGCCCAATATGCATGAATGGCACTTACAGAAATAAAATGTTAACTTCACTGTGGAATTGCGTGCTTTTACCTTCCTCTGCTCATCTGTGCTGCATTAAGTGCTCAAGAGCAAGGGCTGTCTGATTGGCTGGTTTTCTGTTGGTTAGTCACTGTTTTTGGTCACTGCTTTGTTGGTTTCTAAAAAAGGGTGAATCCGGCAGTATTAACAGCACACAGTAATGCTTCCCACTGTCGCTTTTGAGGTCGCCTACGGTGTGTTACATAGTTCCAGGCTTGCATATCTGTCAGACAGACGAAGTTCTTCGTGCACAGAGCAGCACATTTAGTTGGATTGGACTTCTTTGAACTTGGGCAAACTGCGTTTAGATCTCTCTCTGGTGTTAGTTTTATACAGACCTGATCCTGCTGCTCACTTAATTGTATAAAAATCTGTATTGACGACGTGGCTTTGCTGGGCTGAATATGCAGCCTGTTTGTCTGCTCAGCCATAGAGCACATGAGCCAATTCATCGCTTCAAAATTGTTTTTTTTTTTTTTGGTGATTATTCAGAACGCTTAAACATGCCGTGCTGTGACAGTAGGGAGAAAAACCACCCTTACTGTGTCATTGTCACCCCTTATTTACAGAGTCAGAAACTGTATGTATTCAGGGGCCACTTTAGTAAATATACCTACATAGTACCAGGTTACACACCCTTTTGTCGTCACTTCAAAGGTTATCAAGATCAGAGAAGCCATTCTGGACACCTGCACGGAGCTGTCACTGGACACCCTTATTAATTAGAGGAATTGCATAATTATGCTCTCATGCTGACACTAGGGCTGAGCAATTTATCAATTTCAAATCGAAATCACGATTTAGGATCTGCATTATACAGGGCGTCTGACCCAGGGTTTGAAACTGTCCTGAGAACAGTTTTACAACTTCATGCTGTCTTCCTTGTGTAACAGTGATTCTCACCAAAGAGAACTGGGCCAAGCAAGGGTGCTGTAAGGTGGGGGAAAGTTAGGATGATTCCAAGGGCCCCTGAGTGACAGGAGACTTAGACAATTTGGAAAATAACTGGATTGGTCTGGACTGGGGGAGCCCAATATGACATGCCTTCATGGGGCCCAAGACGACTGCGCATACGCCCGCAAACAGCAAACACATGAAACCCAAGGAAAACATTACATTCGTGGTGCAAAAAAAATATTGATTCTGCTGTTGAGCTGTAAGTGTATTACCTGCCTTTTGCATGGTCAGAGATTGTTTACGGAAAGGTCCTATTATCAGGGGTCCAAGCAGTGTTTGCTGCTTTTCTTGCTGGAATTGTTTTATTTGTATTTTTATCACTTTATTTAACAGCCACAGCTTTTGTGATGGTTTTATGTTTGATTGCAAATGGTTCATGAAGTGTCATGTTGACCATCATAAGCAAATAATGTGGCTGCAGGCGCCGTTCTCAGGCTCTGCCGCTCTGACACCGTCGCTCTCAGGTTCTGCTGCTCTGACACCTCCGCTCTCAGGTTCTGCTGCTCTGACATTGCCGTTCTCAGGCTCTGCTGCTCTCAGGCTCTGCTGCTCTCAGGCTCTGCTGCTCTGACACCACCGCTCTCAGGTTCTGCTGCTCTGACATCGCCGTTCTCAGGCTCCGCCGCTCTGACATCGCCGTTCTCAGGCTCCGCCGCTCTGACATCGCCGTTCTCAGGCTCTGCTGCTCTCAGGCTCTGCTGCTCTGACACCACCGCTCTCAGGTTCTGCTGCTCTGACATCACCGTTCTCAGGCTCTGCCGCTCTGACATCGCCGTCTTCAGGCTCTGCCGCTCTGACATCGCCGTTCTCAGGCTCTGTTGCTCTCAGGCTCTGTTGCTCTCAGGCTCTGTTGCTCTCAGGCTCTGCTGCTCTCAGGCTCTGCTGCTCTGACACCGCCGCTCTCAGGTTCTGCTGCTCTGACATTGCCGTTCTCAGGCTCTGCCGCTCTGACATCACCGTTCTCAGGCTCTGCCACTCTCAGGCTCTGCCGCTCTGACATCGCCGTTTTCAGGCTCCGCCGCTCTGACATTGCCGTTCTCAGGCTCTGCCGCTCTGACATCGCCGTTCTCAGGCTCTGCTGCTCTCAGGCTCTGCTGCTCTGACACCGCCGCTCTCAGGTTCTGCTGCTCTGACATCACCGTTCTCAGGTTCTGCCGCTCTGACATCACCGTTCTCAGGCTCTGCCACTCTCAGGCTCCGCCGCTCTGACATTGCCGTTCTCAGGCTCTGCCGCTCTGACATCGCCGTTCTCAGGCTCCGCCGCTCTGACATCGCCGTTCTCAGGCTCCGCCGCTCAGATATCACCGTTCTCAGACGCCGCCACACTCAGGCTGGAATTATATTGTAATAATTATCGATACCGTTTCATATGAAAAAAATCATGATAAAATATTTTATCATATCACCCAGCCATAGACTGATATCAAAATTGATTTATACACAATTATTTTAGGTACTGTCAGTCTGTCTCTAGACATTCCAGTATTAGTAAGATAAGGATAAAACATTTACCTTCGACTGCAATTTTTTCCCGTAAATTTCCTATACACCAGTCCTGTATACATGACCACCCAGAAAATACATGCATGTAAACTTTTATAAGCTTTAAACTGCTTATGCATGTATCGAGATGTGGTGTTAACTAGATAATTGAAGATGATGTCATAATACTTCAAGTTAGGAATATTGCCATTTCTGCAATGCTGCAGAAGCACACAAAGATGTCTCTGGAATGAGTATGGATCGTGTATGCCAGCCTTGTTGAGTTTCTGTTGATATCTGGTATTAGTTGAGATTTATGACTTGTCTAAAGACTAGATAACAGAAGATCACCATCAATCACAGGTGTGTTTCTATTGCAATTCTTCATTTTTTTGACTGACACAATGGTGGCGTAAACATGGGAGACATATCAGAGTTCAAAACGCATCTGTGAATAGGACAGCAAGTCTTAAGTCTTTGTGGTGTATCAAGAGCCACAGTATCCAGACTTATGTCGGCGTACTACCAGGAAGGATGGACCACATCCTAAAGAAGTATCTTTAGATGTAAGAGAAAGCTGTCTGAAAGGGATTTCCAGGCACTAGGGGTGGGTGATATAACCTCAAAATTATATCATGAAATTTCAAGGAAATTATCAGTGATTTCAGCTTGCAGGGAGCATCATTGATTAGCGCAAACAAAAAACAAAATGAAAGCCATTTTCCATTCTCGGTTTCCAATGAACTACTGTCGTTGATGACAGACTACTTAATTCGAAGTGTGAATCTGCCACAAGGGGCCAGCTGCAGCATTATAGTGCAATAGTAGTGACACAGCACAAGTCAAATGTAAACACAAAAGTAGCCTAGATAGTGTTTTCCCTGGAAATCTTAAGTAAAAGTATAATCACAGCTGTTTAACACTTTAGGTTTCTTAAACCTGTGACTTAAGGAGCCTGCACAATACTGTCACCTAATACAATTGACCTCAAATGTTAAATTCAAGTTTAAACAAACAGCAGCAATCCAAACGAACTGTAAACACTTACTGCTAATAAAAATAAAATAAAAAATACTGTCAAAACTTAAATAACCGTTGCCTTGCATCTTTTTTTAATTGCCATAAAATTAGGTAGAATATCAGTGCTGGAACTGTTGCATTGCCTCTAGTTTCTTGGGTAAACATAAAACGGATATACCATGAAATGAGGGGAGTTAGACTGTCAGTGCTGGAACTGTATAGGTAAACAGTGTAAGTGTTAAATGCTGTCTGTTCAGGTTTATTAAATTACCATTAGTACAGGGAGCTTTTTAATATCTTTTTGTCCTTGTAGCTGCTGAACACACTCATTATTACAACCCATGAAGTTGTCTGCCTGCTACCTCACAATCTCAGTTGAATAAGTGATAAAATATTTCGGCTAAAATCTGGGCTTATTCCATGCTAATTGACGGTGCCGGTGTCCATGTGCGGCGCTTGTTGGCACCAGTTTTGTTGCAGTAAATTAAAACGAAAACCGAAACTAAACAAAAAAATTAAAAGTAAAATAAAGAAATAGCAACGAAAACTATATTTCCCAAAAAAACAAAAAAACAAACAAAAAAAAAAAGGACTTTCATGTCGGACTTCAAGCTTCAAAACATAGCACCACACCACCGACGACTTTTTGCATTATTTATCCACATTTTGCATCCTCTTTTAAAATATGTTGCAGCTGCTGAGATGTAGAACTGGGGAATTTACTCACTTCCGTAATGCACTTCTTAAAACAGTTCGTAGCTTGCCTAAAGCACAGTGAATGATTATCAAGCTCTGATTTAAAGGAACCCAGGGTTTTAGCCTCCGCTACACTAACAGGGAGACTATTCCATACTGTAACTACACGCTGTGTTTTCTCAAATCCATTTTAAAATGTTCTCTTGCTAATTTCTACCTATGACCACAAGTTTGTACTAATATTGAAGTAACTATTTGGCTGAACAGCATCCAGACCCGTTAGAATCTTATATACCTGGATCATGTCCCCCCTTAATCTCCTTTGCTTGACGCTGACCAGACTCAGCTCCGCTAACCTCTCCTCATAAGACATTCATCTAAGACCAGGAATCATTCTACATTGAACCTTTTCTAAGGCCTGTCTCTTTTAAAGTAAAGTGACCAAACCTGTACACAATATTCTAGGTGGGGTCTTACCAAGGAGTTGTATAATCTTAGCATCACCTCCCTTTACTTAAACTCCACACATACTCTCATGAATACAAGCTCAGTATATACAGCTGCCATCTAGAAAGTAAATCTATTATGTTTTGCTAGATTTCTAATTCATTAAGTTCTTCCTGTCATTCCAATTTAAATTCCAAGTCAACGACTTATTGGGTGTGACCAATTTAAATTCACGAATGGAATGGGCCACAATTCATAAATTCTGAATTTTGCACAACCCTGCGAGGCAGCCTTCAACAGGGGCGTTTCCCCCCTGAGTCAGCCCCCCTCAGAAGATGCTGCCCTGGGCAATTTTCCGTCTTGCTTTTGCTAAGATCCGCCGCTGTCTCCATATTCCTACCCTGCTGGAGCTGCCCTGGACAATCCCAAGTGATGTGATGGTGAAGTGGAAACATCTGGGAGCAAGTTCAGCTGCGGAGTGGAGGCCACCTAAGCTCACGTAAAGGGACCTGATCACCCAGCATCAACACCCAGCCTGAATGGCAGCAGATCCCACCAGCAATGGTCCAGCATCTAATGGAACGCCTTCCCAGGAGAGTACAGGCTGTTACAACAGCAACAGGCTGACCAGCTTCCTATTAAAATCCTTGGTTCTGGAATGAAATGGACAAGCTGGTGTACTCATACTTTTAGATATATAATGTATTTCTGCACTTATGGCTCATCTATTACAATTAACAAATCTGGTCTCTGATTAACGAGGTGTTTTTTTTGTCAAACAAACTGCCGTTTCCTGGATGTTTATCGCACCATGTTCTGTAAACTCCAGGAACAGTAGTACGCAACAATCCCATGTGAATGGCTGCTTCTCAGATGCTGAAAAGAAGTCTGGCACAAACAATCGCTCCATGTTTAAAACCACTTAGATCACAAGTCAGTCATTCTAATACTTAGCCAAGCAGTAACTGAACCGCTTGACTCTGTCTGCATGCTGGATGTATTCTGTTGCAGTCACAAGATTCACTGTTTGGAGGCCCAGACTGTTTATGTTAACATGGAGGTGTACCTAATAAACTGGCCACTCAGTGTGATACGTCACACATTTCATCTCCTGTTATGGAAAAAAATCAGTGTATCTTTCAAAAACCAAACAGATATGCTGTAGTAATTTCACAGATATTTATGGAGGTTTAACAGGTGGATGTTTCCAGAATGTTCTGTTGATTTCTTATTTTATATTCTATTCTTATTTCGCAACGAGGACAACAGGATGAATGACGTCACTACACTCACTAATAAATGAGTTTGATTAATGCTTGCTGTATCTCACATTGCAGATGTAATTCTCACTTCAGTCTGTTTTCAGGTAATTAAATGTATCTAGCTGAATCGGACTTTAAGTTTAACTAGAGTTACTTGTGTTTTCTTAACTGTCATTAGCGTGATGACGATAGCTCGAAGGACTTTTATACAATATATAAGAATCTTAATGTGGATAATGAACAGACTTCACCAAGAGGCACTGCTAGGATCTTTTTGTTACATGACACTTCTTGGACTTGTAAAATGCTTAAAAATAAAGTGAATGTAAATGTGGTTTTGTCTACAGGCATAGAAATATCTGGAACCCTACCTACACAGTTTGTTTACTGTAAATATATGTAAAAATGCATAAAATTAATACGTAAAGTGGTTTCTCTCTCCGACCCTTACTGGATATGTGGTTGAAAGCCAGATGAATGGATGTAATGTGTTGCGTTGATTAGATGTTCTGACAGCATTTTACAGTATAATTTATTGTCCCGTTCTCTCCTATCACCTCCCTTACTCGCCAGTTATCGGTTTCGTCGTAAAATAGAACCTTAATTGCAAACCCATATGCCGTTATGGACTAGCGCTCCATCAGTGCTCCCCTGCCTTGGGACTGGGATTGACGCCAGGCTCATCACATCCTCGTACTGGATAAGTGATTATGGACTTTCATTCAATTCCAGCATTTCTATATTTGAATCGGTAACTTAATTTCATGTGTCTCTTATACTTACGTGAAGCAGCCATTTAATTGCCTTCTATGCATTCATACGAACATTTAACATTTAGAAACAGAAATTACTCGGAATCTACGCAGTGTGCCATTTCTGTTCAACCCCTTTACCTTGATATCTATATAATTTGGTGCGCTAACGAATTTTATCCGGCAGATGTCGCTATTACACAAGGATACGACGCACCAGTCTGAGGCATATGTAATATCGTGTGCAGCCGCAAAGCAATGACACATTCGCTGTGTGAACCGGCTGCTTCCTTAATCCTGTTTATGCAACCATTTGTTCTTGTATTGTTGTAGTTTCTATATTGTATTTTTTATAGGTAAGTATGGCTATGAATAAGTTTATGGGATTATAAATTTTAAAGTATTTTTTTGCAAGGAAGGAATTTGCTTTGAGTGTTACAAATCATTTGAAGTGCAAAATATTTTTTTTTCCAGATTATCAAGTAAATTCCTACACAGAGACACAGTTCCATGTCTTTGCCACCACCAACCTGGAAGAAGGAGACAGTGTGGAAAAATTCTGGCTCGTCTCATAAATGTTTTGTACAGTTTGTCCTTTTGCTTTGCTGACTGTAGCTATCCTGGAACTGGTAGTCTGAATTAGGCATGGGTAACGACTGCCTGGGCTGGCCAGCTCTTTAGAGCCATCCAATGGAAGGGGGGCAGGGCTTGACGCTGCCCACACGTCCCCAAGCTCCCCCCAAACAGGCACACACATCCACACACCCGCTCACTCGCTCGCTCGCTCTCCATGTGTCCTCCAGTGCACCGCCAGACTCTGACTTCTGACATCGCAGCCGACCTGAAAACCACCACAAAGTTTTATCTGCAGAAGTTTGTGGAGGATCCAACCAGCTGGGCGTGCATGTGTGTGTAGGTGTGTCCTCTGAAGCTGCACCTCACGCCCCCCGCTGATCATCTACCTGGGCAGCCCGCCGCCCCTAACTGTAGCGTGCCCAAGGTCGGCCCGCTGTGTCGTGCGGACCGCGTGAGAGGAAGAGCCGTCACCATGATGCCAGGCCGGATGCTGCCATTGCTGCTCCTGTGTGCCCTGGCAGGGCCCCTGTGCTCCGTCACACATGCAAGTAAGTTGCCTCCTCCCTCCTTCACCTCCTGTGCTCCTGCTTGGCTGCTCCTTCTCTGTCTGCCAGTGCTGGACTGAACATCATACCATAGTGTGTGCTTTTTGTGCTGATCTTTTTGTTAGTTATCAAATGTTAGCAAATTGAAAGAAAACAAAACAGTTTTAGGAGGTCTAAGTATAGTTTAGAATACCCCATTAGTATACACTGCCATTACACTGGAGGCGAGGCGTAGCTTTGGGGGGGCAGGTCCCGGCTGTCTTGTAACGGGACAGGGAGCCGGTCGCTGGTTTGTAGAAACTCCCCGGGTGCTGGGCGAGGGGGGGGGGAGGCCCCGGATCAGACACAGTGCTTGTCAGCGGGCACT
>JAODLC010000113.1:3464876-3484889 GCA_026781145.1 Hippopotamyrus pictus
ATGTGGCCCATCTTTAGCAGGGTGTCACTAGAGCTGGGGGTGGGGGTGTTAAATTTAACCCACGGCCTTTCATGACGGGATGCCGTTACAGGGACCAACTGGACTTTCTCCATAAGCCACACCCAAAGAAACCCTCAGCGCCACCTGCTGGTTGGTGCTGGCCACACCCTTTCTTGGCCACATGCGCTCAGTCACATGGACACAAACGCTAATAACACACTTTGTCGGTACATCCATCCACAGGCCAAGCTCTGGGCATACAACGACCCCCCCCCCCCTCGCTTTAGTGAAACTGGTCTTGGTCCCAGAAGAGCAGAGGGTGAAGTGTTCCCATCTGGATGTAGGGAACATGACTTTGGCAGGCAGGTTGGGCGGAGGGGCTCTGCTTCCTCTCGCTCTGTGAGCTGAGTGTTTTCGTCTGCTGGTCTAATTGCGGCATGTCAATTGCTTGGGAGTGCCCACCCCCAGACCGTGATAGGAGATTCTGCGGTTGCCGGAGTGACTGGATCTGGGACGGAGTGATAACAAAGACACTGATCGACAGTGGGAAGGTAAAAAAAGAATGAAAAATGAGGGAAGGGGCCCATGCGACGGCGCTCCCTCTGATAAGCTCCGCTTTAAAGATTTCTGTCTCCTGTCTGGCTGCGCAGGCTTGGGAGAGGATAGAGGGTCCTTCTCCTATAGAGAAACATTCCAGACCTCTGAAGCAAAACCACCTCATAGACCAGGACCCCTTCCATAAAGCCCCTACTTATCAGCTCTGCGTGATACATGCTGTGACCCCTAGGTGGCACAGTAGTTAAGAACCTAATCCCCACAAGACTGCTGTTTCCATTTCCTAGAATGGCTCTGCTGTGACCTTTAGCTGGACACTTAAACTATATCCCGTCATTGAAAAGCATTCTGCTATAAAAACATATGCAGTACGCAGCTGTCAGCTGTGTATTTTCTTCTGATCAAAAGTGTTGCTAGGCAACTCGATTATTTTTTGATGCCGCCGTTCCCTCCCTTTGTGACGCGTGCCTGATGGTTAAGGGAGCTTGCGGGCCAGACCAGGACATCATGGTCGTTCCAAGCTGGTGACTAAACCACAGCTGTGGTTTAGATGCTTCATGGGAGATTTCAACTAGAAGCCCCATTACAGAAAGTAAATTGCTAGACAGGAAAAGTACGGGAACTGCGTTTTTTTTTCCCTCATTCTTCCAACAGGAAGCTTGCTGCCTACCCTTTATAGAGCCCACCGCCTCAGTGCAAAGGAGAAGCTGTGGGAAGCCCACGTCTCTCTCTCTCCCACATCTGTGAGAGTTTCCGGTAGTGGAAGAGAAACAACCATCAGCTAATTGTGGGAAACGAGGCTGTAATGAAACATTTGTGTCTGGGATGGTGACTTTAAGGCAGGAGATGCAGGATGGAATTCAATCGTTACGGGCAACACAATGGAGTCTCAGCCAAAGCCGTCTGTGACCATCATGACTGTTTCTAATCGCAGTGCAGCAGGAGTGAGGCTTTGGTTTCTGAGCTGACAAGTAAAGGTTTCAGTAAAGGTTTCATTGGGATTCTTTTGGACCATCAAACTGCTCAGCTGTGCTGTACCAGTAACACCATCAGAAAATCAAACAGGAATGTAGACTCATTCATACTAGTTGAACGTAAATCAACTTACAAATTGTTCATAGTTTTGTATAAATTGTTTATACACAAGACTGTGTGGTTACCGCTATTAATTAGAGGAATTGCATAAATCAGCTACACTCATTGATGGCACAGTACACATTAAGTACACATTTACTTCTGCAACAAACATTAGCACCAGAATGGCTGGTTGGTCAGAAGTGGTTAATGATTTTCCACTTGGCACCATAATAAGACGTCTTTCCAACAAGTCAGTTTGCCACATTCCTGTCCTGCTAGAGCTGCCCTGATCAACCGCAAGTCAAGTCAAAACGTCTGCGATCGAGTTCATTTGTGGTACATAACATGAACTCACACAAAGGGACCTGATCACCCAATATCAATACTCAACTTGAAACAAGTAGTGTCAGAATTTCTTACGATCTAGGCTTTATTTTTGCAACTGTGTTTTTAGTCATTAAAGATTCCATTAATTATATGCAGTGTCTAATTTTCTAGTTTATTTGTAGATCAATTTGCCCCTGAAAAAAATCATCCTTAGTTTTAATACAGTAAACAATGACCGTTTTTTGTTACGTAAAACAGTACTCCACATAACAGTTTATGCACAAGACTTTTTTTTCTTAATTATATTCCTGAAAGCCTCTCCCTTCTGACTCGCTCTTACTGCACTAGTAATCTGGCTGCCCGTCTGTGCCAAGGCAGGAAATGATGTAACATACATGGAACGCGAGTGACCCATCTTGGACCGGATAGGACGAAGGGCGAGGTGGGAGTGGCTAACCCTACAGAAGGGCTGCGATGAGGCTAAGCTCGGCTCCAGCATTGTTAAATTGGTGCGTCTCACTCCTATGAGCTACAGATCTGGAATGGAACAAAAAACACCAAATACTGTCCGTCAGAAAGTCGAGTCAGTTTTTCCTAAGAAGGTCATCATGCATTGGAAATCCTGTTGGTAATAAGGTGAGATTTTTGGAATGCCTGGCAGTGGTACATTTTTATTGCCCCCTCAACACATACCACTCGACACTGGACTGATTGGTCTTCAGCTGAAAAGAGGCACCTACATCATTTTCTACATTTTGTACGTTTGGTCTTAGTTCAGTTCAGTTCATTGCTGAAATTGAAGAAGTCTTATTATTTTCCACTGTTCCTGCTTTGCTGTTCACATGGTCATGTGTGGCAGTTTGCTTCGTGGCGAAGGCTGTGCCGCTCACCACAGGAACCGTCGTCTGCTCCATGTGCAATAGTGTATGGTACTGTGGGTTAGGAGTCTGGAAATTTGCCGGTACAAATCTCATGGCTGGTACAGTAATTATATCACTGTCGGGCCCTTGAGCAAGGCCCTTAACCCCAACTGCTTTAAGTGTAACAATAACATTTAAGGCATTCTGTCTGAATCTCCTACTGTGTCCCTGTGTGCTGCTCTTCAGGCACTATCGTGGTACCAACCAATGACAGTACAACTACGCCGGAGGTCACCTCCATGACTACAGTCACTGAAGAGCCCACAGACAGAAGTACGATATTCTCTCCTAATGCAACAGAGCTATTTGTTACCTCGAACCTGACAGAGGCTCCGGAAATCACCTCCACGGTTGCTGAAGATGCTACAGAGGAGAACACAAGTGCGGACTATACCACAGTAATTGCCACAGATACCACCTTCACTGACAGCTCCACAGTTGTCTCTACAGCGATGGTGGATGACGGATACACAACTGAGATGTCACACTTAAATTCCTCACAGATTATAGAAGATGATGAGGGTAAGGAGCCCCCAGAACTAACCCCAAAATAAGTTTACGAGCTTTTGAAGCAAGATTTCCTCTCAAACGTTGTCCTACTTCTACCTAGGTGGCCTGAGTACAGGGCAAGTTGTGGGCATCGTGATTGGCTCGCTGGTGGCAGTCGTGGTCATCATTGCCGTGGCGGTGATGGGGATGCGCAGGATGGGCCAGTACTCGTGAGTACTTTGATTAGTGACACCCAAACGAGTACTTCAGGAAGTCCTTCACAAAGAGATGCTTTACAGACAGGTTTGGGTTCAGGATGCTTTATTAACAACGATTACATGGTACTGTCCTAAATCTTGGCAGGATCCTAGTAGGGTTTTGTTCTTCACAGCCTGAACTACAGTCCGAGGGCCTCAATTTTCTCAATTCAAATCACTTTGACCAGATAACTGAGAGACTACTACTTTGGGTAAAGGAGCAGGTGATACATATCATATAGCACAGCACTGGGGGGCAAACTTTACTTGACAAAGTATTGTTATGAACTGCACAAATGGTCAAATCCATCATACAGTTTACAAGATCATTCATATTATATCATTAAGCATCTAACACCCAACAAATTCGACATTATATTTTAATACATTCCAGTTGACTGACGTGATAAAAGTAAAGGTAAAGTCAAAATTCTTGTCAATTTTTGCATGCAGTTGTTGAAGTGGGGCATCTCTACTGTGAATATCAGCTGTTTCTCTTTCCTTCAGCCCCTGAGGAGAAAAACTGCCTGGCAGGAAGAGCAGTGTTCTGGAGACTGAGAGTTTTCCATAAAGACTACTGAATGATGTCATTTCCTATCATGAAATAAGCATTCTCCCAGCTCTCAGACTTGCCCAGCTCCGCTCTGGGCCATTACCGACAAGGCAAGCATGTAGGTCTGCTCCTGTCCTGACCTACATCCAACATCCACCATCCAACAAACACCAGCTTTAAACCTCCACTCCTACTCTTGGATCTTAGGTTCAATAAATGCAGATTTTTCACATAGATCAACCGCATCGCCAAACATAATACACAACAGGGTCCAGTTTGTGCGATGTGCGGGAAATCAGGTAAAATGTGACAGGGTTTAAGAAAGCTTGTAACTGGCGGTGTGTGCACTGACCCACGGCATGCTAATGCATGCTGAGTTTCTGTTACTCAGAGCCAGAATACTCATACACTGAAAATGAGACTATCTGACGTTTCATGGTCTTTGTAGGTGAAACTAGGCTACTAGGTAACTTACAGAACATTAAATACGAGTACATAGTGCAACTCAAACTAATGTGGCCCCAGACACAATAAAGCCTCGCACTGTCACCCGAGCCCAGTACTGAGACTATGAAAAACAATCAGTTTTGTGTATATTCTAGTACAGTGCTGCTGCCTGGGCTTCTGGCAAAACAACAAGCAAAAAAGCATGAGGTTGTGCTGCCTGAATACAGACAAACATAAAAATAAAAAAAGTATAAAGTCTGAAAACTAGTTGAATGCCTCTCAGCATTCTCTGAATGAAATTTTGGGTGTTTGAATGTCCTGTTTGTTACTTGAAAAACACCCTTTTCATCGAATAATTAAACAGTCACCCTTTTCATTGGATGGCTTCAACAAGCACCCTTTTCAATGGATGGCTTCAACAAGCACCCTTTTTATTGGATGGCTTCAACAAGCAGCCTTTTTATTGGATGGCTTCAACAAGCACCCTTTTTATTGGATAGCTCTGCAGTTTTAACTAGAACATGTTCCATATAAGGTTAATACACATTGCTAGCATTGATGCTGTTATTGTTACTTTTGGTTTCTCGACAATGGTATATCTGTACCTGACCAGGTATTAAGCAAAAACATTCATGCCAATCATTTTCATTCAGTGCACATGCATGGAAACCTTTGGGTAGTGATGTTGCACTTACTGTCAGTATTGTGTCAAGTAGAAAAACACCGACATTTTTCAATATAAATGGTCATTTTCAGTATAGCTTAATTCTGTACTGTCTTACAGTGCTGCCTTAATGCTGCCTAAAGAAAAAATGTAGTGCTTCAGAACTCTTAGTCATTTTAGTAATTTTCTGTTGTTTCTGCTTTGTTGGACTCTGCTCCGAGTACAAAATCTGTATCTTTAATGTGCCATCAGATTGAGTACATTGTTTAATTTAATTCACGTTTTCAGTTCACATTGTCTCAATAAAAATGTGAAAACACACCATAGTTGTCTGTGAAGGTCTTTGCTCCCCTTATTAAGAGATAACCTTAAGTGTCCTTAGCCTGGGTGCCCATGCTATCGAGCCCCAAGATGTGCCACAAGGATAGGTTTGTAAAAAAACATTTGCTGGAAAGTACTTCTCCATATTTTGCTGCTGGTTTCAGCCAAAGGCTTTGCTCCCTGGGCGGATCTCAGCCGCCCTTTTCAGTGTTATGTTGATGAACATTGATCCCAGGGGCCACACACTGGTGACGGAGTGTTGGGTGCACAGTGCTGACTTGTGTCCTGGCTGTGTGCCCCACTGTGTGTTTAGGCAAGAGCCCAGCATCCACAGCCTCGTGCCTCCCCAGTTCTCCTCCCTGCTCCGCTTTCCCCACGAACAGGGACAAAAGGCCCCTTTGAGGGCCAACGAGATGCCTGCGCCTCCGCCCCCCCCCCCCCCCCCCCCCAGCTCTACGCTCACTTACACACTGGCTGAAGCTCCTTGTGGATCTGGGGTTTTCCCCGCACGCAAAGTGCCAGCATAAAATCCTGCATGTTACCCTCAGGTGGAGTCATTTCCTGTATCGCTCCCCCCTACCAAAAATATCCAGTCATGAGGCACTCATGCGCATGTAATCCCGCATGCTTTCTCGGTTGCATTCAGTGCCGGTGACACTCACACAGAATTCATACTAGCACATTCTGTGGTTATAAACGTAATGGTGGGATCCTCCGAAAGCTACTAGACATCAAGCGTGAGTTTTCAGAACTGTCTCTGGCAGTGTTTCCCAGTCGGGTCGATGCACTGGATTTTTGGAACCTCTACATCCCTATTATTCAAATCACGGTTCTCAAGGTCCGAGCACTGCTGGTTTTCCAGCCTTCCTTTACCTGTGAGCCACCTCTGACTAACCAGAATCAGTAATTATTAAACTAAATACCTGGAAGAACTGAAAACAAGGCCTGGATTTGGAATCGATGTCCAGATTTGAAGATCCCTGCTCTACATTATGCTTTGGCGAATGAATGAATCAATGATGTTAATGTAAATAAACACACAGAATTAACCAAGTCATTGTGAACTCTTTTACTAGAATAAAACACTTCGAAGCAATCCAATAATCCAAAAAAACAGATTACTGGTAATTCAACCAGAGGTTACCTTGGTTTACTTTATCCTACGACGAAACAAAAGCCAGGGTTCAAGAGGGGCCCACGGGCACTGGATTAGAGCCATTGATACCGTGAGTCCTCTTGTAAGGGAGACTACTTGTGGAAATGTTATACTATTCCATTAAACTGCTTTTTTCTTCAAAGAAAAACCCTGTCCGCAAGTATGTTGCATTTAGAACTTACCACTCTTTTTTTTAATCCTTTTTATATTTTGTGACCTATTTCTATGTCAGTGCGGAGAAAATGAAAGGATACAAAATGGCTGTCCATACATCGGGCCCAGTTTTTATAACCTTTGCATCAGCAGAGTGGCGAGATGCAGACGTGTGACCCCTACACAATAGCACCATTCTCGGTGCCTGATTCCTGAAAGGAAGGGAAGGTGTACACACAGTGCCTCTTTGCTGGGATGGTGATCCCTGGACTTAATCTGCATCAGATACATTTAATTAGATTCGCATAGCAAAGCAATGTTATCACTTTCTGCTATTCTACTTTTCAGAGTGATAATACAGTGCTTATTAATATTATTGAGTTTTTGGTCAATTAGAATGTCATAATTCAATATATGACTATATATTGTGGCACAAACTGTTGCTTATTAGACAGAACAAAACAAGATTGACCTTTTTATTTTGTTTTTATTGCAGCTATGGGTCTCTTAAGTGCAGTTTAACTTGGCAAGTTAGCCACGCTGATCTACTACAATGACCTTTCAAAATGACAAATGGAAATCTGGGGCAATGGCGCTTACACCAGTCCACCGCAGAAACTAGTTAGCAAAAAACACGCTGGTGTGTAAACTCTGCTGTATTAGCTGTTCTATGTTTATAGTAGTAAACGTCTGAGCCGCATTCTCTGCTGCTGATGCTGTCTTTGGGTTAGAAGACCAGGAATACAGTCCCACCCTTAGCAGAGCTGCTACATTTGTGTCAGAAGTGGATTACAAACCTATACCTGGCAACCCCACGGGTGGGACGTAGCTATTGGGCTTCCCATGTGTTCGCTTCGTCATGGCGACGTTTAAAGTTTTGGGTGAAGGTACCAAGAAAGTGCATACAAAAAAACGGCCTGGTTACCCAAGAGGCTGATCGTGTAGGAAGGTGAAGCACAGATCACAGGGGAGCCCAAGACGCTGACTGCGATGGACAGCTGGGAATTTGGTTGCAATCTGATTGACGTGTAGGTGACAGCAGCAGCCCTCCTATATGTATATGTGAGTGGGGGGATGGGGTGTCCTGGGCACTGAGTCAGCTGGTACATTTCAGCCTGTGATTACCGCACCCAGATGAGCACTGTCCGCCTGAAACAGCTGGGGTGACTGCTCGGACCACAGTGGTGCCGTGACGATGGTCTCCAGCATGACGATGGTCTCCAGCATTTCCTATCCCGCCTATGCGTCAGTGTGAGTCACACCTGGAATTCGCTTCTTAGAGCTGACAAGCGGTTCGTCACCAAATGACCTCAGGTTAAACAGAATACACCTTACGCTAGTAGAACTCATATAAAATATGTATAAAAATAAGCTGTAAAATATGCAAGGTAGAATTACTTTTTATGACTCGTGTTTCATTAGTAATGACCTAGACCTACACTAGATCAGCAGACTTGGTACCTTTGCATATAGTTCACTCAAACCGTCACTGGCGGCATGATAGTATAGTGATTCCGGTCGGGTGTGCGCCTTCACTTCAGGATCCAGGGCATTTGCATGGGTGTCTCCACGTTTATCGTCAGGAACAGAAGGGCAGCTGTGAAGGCCAATAACACAGCTTGAATTTTTGCTGACAGGGCGAGCTGTTCTCGCCTAAAGTCCAATGGTTACAAGTTAGCAGAATGTGTAACTCTGGAAGGTTTGGGGGTACCTGCCGTAATTATTCGATAAGCTGATTAGCTGATTGTCACACTTGTGAACGTCGTAAAATGGGTTCATCGTATCTGCAGCCGTCAGAGTAATCACTAACATGCTTTCGTGGGTGAGCGTGTCCCGCACGACCAGGAAGACGCTCCTGTCAGTGCTGTCAGCACAGACCATGACACTCAAATGACAGCTGTAAAGAAGACATTGATCTCACTACTGTGCAATACAACCGCAAGAAGCATGTCTTTCAGCTATTATGCCTCCGCCCGAAATGTATGCTTAATGCTGCAAAAAATATTACATAAAATACTCTGCATGCGTAAGAAGAAAATCATTATATTATTATTATGAAAAATATGTAAATAATTGGTAAGTATGAGTAAAACTGTAGACTATTTTAAAAGAATTTAAATTATATTGGTATCTTTGGATAGTTTTCTGTGATTTTTAAGTGTTTTGGAGTCATCGGGTTCACATGGATAAAAATATTGCTTACTGATGTAATGTTTATTGCATGAAAACATGCTGATAGCACAGATTTACCTGTTAGGTTAATAATAAAGTACATTTAAGCTCAGCTTCTGGGCCAGCTGACAATGTACAATCCTACAGATGGTTATATGCTGGAAATACTGCAGAGAAAAGCTTCCCCATGTTCCATTGAGACTATGCACTGTTACGCCCTCTGGTGGCCATCTGTACTAATTTGTATTTTTCTTGGTCCTTGGCACATTACACTTAAACATACATCCATCCATCCATCCATTTTCTATACCAATCAGTGTCATCACTATTATGTTTAAAAACAATTTCTTGTTTCTTGCATATTTTATCCAAATTAATCCAACCTTTTCCACTGGATTATTTTTTAGAACAACCCCTTTAGGGAATATTATTAACTGTATTCAATCATGATCACTAACAGGCAATGAAGGCCTTGGCACCAGGTGACTGTGAGCACCATTAAATTAATTATTTAAGTAGGTGCATGTATATGTATGACCCTCTATGTATAATTTTGACCGTGTTGGTTTCAGAAAACCGACAATAAATTAATACTTGTGCATCAAATTTGTATTTCTTTTATATAAGGTTGTATGTGGCATCATTCTGCCACAGAAAAAAATTGTTGTAGAAATCACTGGAAGGCCTAACCTACCATGACAAACATGTTTGTGATAAGTGTATGTAAACTTTTGAACCACAACTGTGTATTTAGATATGATGCCAGTCTCACAAGTTGTTTTACATTTTTTATTTAAAAAACATTTCCATAAAGCAATGGAGAGGCTGAGAAGGATGGTAAGCTTCAGCCCGAGGTTCTTCTGGTTAGCAGCGGTGGTCCAACCTTCCTTGTTCTTCCACCTTTCTCTCCGGCCGTGAAGCACCTTCAGCACATTTCCGTTTGCAGCTGACACCTAGACCTTCCCTACTTCCACATCATTCCTGGCCAGCTTTTCTAGTAATACTTCATTCAATATTGTCTCCACCTTGACAATATTATTCTCATATTCTTCCTCCACAGTTTTACGACTACGTTGATTATTTCCAGTCCCGTCGTTGTGATGGGTGTTTCTTTTTCACTGTGTTCCAATTTGATTTGTTCAATTTGTACCTCATAATTCTCAAATTTGACATCACCTTCATTAGATTTTTCTAGCTCCACCTCAAAGAGTAGCAGTAGAGCTTCAGTTCTGAGCACATTGAAAAGTGTCCACATGGACAATGAGACTGAGTGACAGGCAGAGAGCATCACACATAGTCATAACTGAGGAAAGACCAGTAACTGAGAACAAGATGTGGGCGAATGAGAGGGGAACACAGGATGACCAACAGCGACCTCTGCTGGCCAATTGGGAACAGAACAGGGCTGAAGAATGCAGATCACGACAGCAGCTCTGTGGGTTGGGATTCAGAAGGTTGGCAGAATGATCCCACCATTGGGCCCTTGAGCAAGGCCTTTCACCACAATTGCTCATCTATGCCAGTTTCATGAGGTGGCCTCATGAAGTTTTTCCAGTTGTCCCAAAGGACTTCCCACATACGCTGAGCACTCATTGGCTGCTTTTCCTTCAGTCTCTGGTCAAACTCCTCCAAAACCTTTTCTACTGTGGGGGCGTTTGACTTCATGCAGCCGCTTACAGCACTGGCTTAAAGCAATGCATTCTGGTCCTGACGCAAAGCATCATGGTTAGATTTTTGTCCGACTTCAGCCGGGGCCGCAAAACGTTACAATGCATCGCCATGTCACATGGTACAAAAACCTCGTGAGAGCAAGACGACTTAAGACAGATCGTGCAGCACCTCTCAGCCAACTGCACAAACTGGAACCGCCTCCGTGACAACACAACTTTGCCCTTATTGGCTGAAGAGTTTAGTTTCATGCATGACGTTTGTATCCTAGGCAGTTTGCGTTATAAGTTTAAATAAATGACATAAATGCTCTAACAGTACACGTAAGTTAGTGGTTTATTTATTGTTAGTTACTGTAATATTGCGATTTGTTTAATCGTCTAGTCAGTGAAGAAGGCATTCAAGTAAGAATTGCATTGTACTCTGTGCATGACAATAAAATCTTTGAAATAAATGTATTTGATCTTTTTCCTGGCAGCTATCTTTTTACACAGGGCCACTATACACAATAGTTGTTTTTTTTTCACTGCTAACAGTTTGGATCAGGAGTTACTTATTGTAAAAGAAGTAATGTGCATGTAGGTGATATTTGTATAGATTTATCTACATCTACGGCCTCACTATCACTGTCCTTGTATCAATCTCCTTTTTACATGGTGTGTACAGACTTTTGGTACTGTAGATATAATGTCATCTATCAAATCTTCAATAATGTAAATATATCATACAAATATATTATATTACATTATTATTCCAAGATTCAAGACATCTTTATTGTCAACCCCTCGATACACATATACATCCTGTATGAAATATCATCACCCTGAGCGCCATGGTGCTACATTTACACATTCACTTATCGACATTTTATGTACATACATTTGCATACTGACATGTTCACATTAAACAATGTACTTCACATATCGTGTGCCGTACAAATATCAAGTGCAGAAATGTGACACACAGTAGACATGTAAGGTCAAACTATGTAAACTAGATGCAAACCAAATTACAAATGCAGAGTGCCAGTATTGTTCTGATGCTATTTTTTTTTATTTTTTCAGGTACGTCTGGATTTATTTTTGTCACTATCAGTCCATAAAACTTTCATGGCCAATATCTTGACAGTTTTTAACCGTTGCTGATGTGGACTGTGTACAGTTTAGTGGTAAGAGAGTGTTATTAAAATTTGAAAAAATATTCTCATTTATTAATATTTTTTAAGTATATTCATTTGCAAAGTTTTTAACTCTCCTGTTAGTCAATAATAAGTCAATATTGTAATATAAAGCTATAATGTAGGCCTAGGCTATAAAGTAGCTCAAAGAGGCTCTTTGTAGATTCTTCACCTACATACAATTTCAGTACATAATGACGTGAACAGTCAAACTCACCATACATTGTAAGGCACAGCTGCAATCCACCACTTTCCCCAACTCAACCATAGCCACTTTACCAATTAAACAAAAGTCTGTAGTACTAACTGCTTCAACGCATCTCCTTGTGTGTATGAACCCGGTCAGTCCCCTGCCCGGTAAGCGTGATCCCCTGTCTGACTCCTTGTTTGAGTGTGTGTGTGTGTGTGTCTCCACTTTTCCATGTTGGCGCCTGTGCCTGCCTCTCCCTGACTCCCCCGGCATTTCCCGGCACGCCCAGCACAGACCTTTCGTCTTTTCCACCCCGGTGCAACGATTCAAAGAATTGTGGATTCTGGAGATTTTGTTTGAAACGGTGCTGTCCAAGAAGCCAAGTTGGTGGTAAAATGTTGTTTTGCAGATGGAATTCAACCCCTTGGACCATCTTAGCAATCAATGATTAATAGAGAAGTATAGGCTGCCCAGGGGTGAAATAATGAGCCTCCTTGGTTTGGTGCAGGATGAATCGGAGAGAGGAACACATCAGTACTTCGCCCTTAGTCCCACTGTATAGTTTCGGACAGTTAGCCGTAGTTCCTCAGTCACAGTTAGCCCAACTATGGCCTGGACCTGCTTTTCCTCTGGGGTGAGAAGAACAGCCTGCAGTGGCTCTCCTCCAGTTATGCTCTGTTGCTGTCTAGCCTCAGCACCCTCTCTCTCTTGGCAACACTGGAGAAGTGTTGCCACTTTTTGTGCACTTTGTTGACATGGCGCCACAGGTCACTGCAGATATTAATCTTTAGTTTCCTCCCATTTTTTCTCTCTTGCATGTTGCTGAGGTGCCCACATCCCTTGGAGAACATCACCTCCTTCAGTTGGTTTAAAGTTGGACCAAAATGTGACACCAGTCCACCACTATGGAAATGACTTTATACTCATGCACAGCTGTAAATTAATGTTATTTTTAACATGACTATATTCATCCTTAACATCTCAGTGAAACAGAATAAGCTTTCGCACCATCTATATAAAATTTAATGCTGTTTCCAATGGTTTGTCCCGTAGCAAGTATTAATTATTTCTTTAATTTCTGGGAATAGTGTAAGTCAACATTAAACCAATGTCAATTATGAAGTATTATACATCATATTACTTTGATATGAAATAGCCTACTGTAGTACTGGTGATGATTCACATACTAATTTAACTATGCTGTGTTCTGATATGAAACAGAATACATAAACACTAGAGAAGTGAAATCACACCCAGACACCATTTCAAGCCTTTTATTTCATCAATTTAATTTTAACTGTTTAGTTAATGACAACAGAAAAATAAATGATAATATGGTGGTGTAGTTTATAAGAGAATTTATTCCATTTACTGTAAATTTCTTGTTTATAAAAAGCATTTTTCAATGATAATTACATCAGCAGTGAGCCTCTAGCAAGATCAACATCTGCAATTACACCACATAACCACAGCAGGTACAGTGAGTTTACACACAAACACAATAATTATAATAACAGAAACAAAACATTTCCTTTTGCCTTTCTCATTTCGTTAAAGTAAATTCAGTCTTCCCTTGCAAATGTCCGACTGGCGGACTTACGTAAGAATTATTTCGTATCCTTTATATCTGCATATGATTGCATTGCTCCAATTGACAGCAGTAACCCTGGCAGCATGGACGTGGCTATTTGTTTAAAACAAGTAGCAACAGATGAGCGATTAGAGTGTGTACGTGCCATCTTCAGAATTTTCTGTGCAGGTTTGGTGCTGTGGGGGAATGGGGAGGGGGGAATTAAAAATATGCAGGACTGTTGAACACCAGTTTATGCTTTTTTTTTTTACACATTTTTGTGTAACTTTAGTTGCTTTTTTAAAGCAGCCGTGGGCAGCCTCCAGACTTATGGTTTTTAGATGGAATATTACATAAACGGATTCCAGTTAGCCACTAGCTGAGCGGTTATATCTTGTTTCAGTAGTTGCGATACTTATTCTACGCAAATTCATTTTCCCCTCTAGTTTCAGGCTCCAAAAACTTTAAATTTCTTAATATTTGGAAAGACTTGTCGTTGAATGCTTCACCAAATTACAGAAATATATCACTGCTTTAAAGATGTAGCTTATTTCAGTATTTTTCTCCCAGATGCTTCGGGTGAACAATGGACCAGCTGTAACCAGGTTTAGCATTCTGTTCTATAATAAATGACTGGGAGAGATTTACAGTCAGTTTGGTTAATATGTTGTGTTGTTTCTTAGATTACAATTAACGTTAGAATTCTGCGGTTATTGGCAGCTTGTTTTGCTCTCATGCTGAGGTCTCCGCAGGCTTCCTGATGTTTGGCCCGGTAACCTATTTATAGTCATGTGACAGGTGACAGACAAAGGACCTGCTGCAGCATCGCCTGCCATCTGTGCCCATCTTCTGCTCTAAGTCGGAGAAAATATTGTAGAATAAAGCTTTTCCCTCTCTCTTGTTTCTATTTAAGCTTTGTTCACTGGCGCTCACACTAAACAGGCATGGGAAATATCTCATCCATCCATCCATCCATCCATCCATCCATCCATCCATCCATCCATCTTCTAATTGCTTATCCTGGTCAAAATACTCCAAATATTTGCAGTGAAAATACACATTTTAATTACATCATATTACTTATATCAGGGGAGGTGTGGATGTCCACAGGACAGTTTCAGTCATCCTACCAGAAGAGACTTGTGTCTGTCCTGCTGCTATGTTATGACGTAACTCTTCCTCCAGTTTTTACATGGATTACAGTCTTCAGTGCTGCAAAGTTTAATCAGTATTGAAAGGCATTTTTCAGTTAGTCAGTGTGATCAGTTTTGTGCAGCAATATTTCATATATAAGATTCTGAAGAGGGGTGGCACCCAGGCATTGTGGTCAGCATGGTTGCCTCACAACTCTGTAGACTAGGCTTCGAGTTTCCACCGTGGCTCCATCTGTGTGGAGTTTGCATGTTTCTCCCTATGTTGTCCTGGGGTTTTGTCTGGGTACTCAGGTTTCCCCCCACAGTCCAAAAACATGCTAAGGCGAACTGAAGTTGCCAAATTGGCCATACATCTGAATGGTGTGTGTGCCCTTTGATGGGTTGGCGCCCCATCCTGGGTTATTCCCTGCCTTGTGCCCATTGCTCCTGTGACCCTTCACAGGACAAGTGGGTATGGAAAATGAATGAATAGATACTTCCTTTAACAACTATAACTTTACACTGAATACATATAAAACCTCAGTGGCAGTTAACATTAAGAAGTCTTTGTCCAAAGCCATCGCAAGCTTTCGGATATGTGACAGTAACTGTATAAAATATAGCAGCTTCTCTTTTTTTCAAGGAATTTAGTTGACAGAGAGAGAGAGCGAGCCAGTGGTTGAAACATTATTGTTTAGAGAGGACAAATACATCTCTTGGTGTAGCATTGTGGGTGTATGCCAGTAGTCCCAGCTACAACATGGTTGAACCAAAAACTTGACTAACACTGTCATTAACACAGATTTGTCAGATGTTTAGAGGAACTGGTAGGACTTTATCATAGATGCTAAGAAGCAGCAAATGGTGTGGATCCTGATAAAGGTGCTGCTGAGGTAGATAAATTCAGGTTCACAATGACATTGTAGCAAAGTGAAGCATAGGATGGAATATCTTGAAATTATTGATAGTGCTTAACAATTATTACTATGTTGATGGCATGACACATTTCAATATGAGATGATGCTTTTCTGGTTTGGGGGTTGGTGGCACCTGTAGCAGGGTGAAAGGTCTGAGACAAAAACTTTATAATGAAGTGTCAGGTCATGTAACCTGAATGGTGTTGGTCTAGGAGTTCATTATGGAATAGATATATACTCAGGATTTTGAAAGAACAATGGTCCATATCCTTGGAGTGAAAGGAGTTAAGAGATATTGGTCTGTTGGAGTCAAAGGAGAGAAAACAACAAAGGAATGATCATTTTATATACAGTGAGTGAATGCTGAGAGTTCACGTGGATGGACACTAAGGTGTTACAATGGAGAGAAATAGAAACTGAACGATACAATAAAATCAAGTATTTCTGACAAGGAGTATTTTTATAATCAATGGGAGCGACCTTCTATTTATAGTAAAATACCAGAGAAATGCTAAAAATGTTTTAGATTTTTTTAATCTGGTAGCGCATTTCTGAAATTTTGTGACAGGACCGGACGTGCACATACCAGGGGAAAACCTCTTTTCATTGGTGCATTTGATGCTGCAGCTAACTGCTACCTTGTCAACTTCTCCGTTTTCTTCCGATTTAGACAATCGGGTTGGTTGCATATTAATTAACTCAATTTCTGGGGGGGAAAAACGTCTGAAACCTGCGATAGAGCAGTTATCTCCTGAGTGCACTTTACTCCGTTTTTTCAGCTGAAAGCTCTGGTTGTCCATTTACCTCGTACAAACAGGTTGACAGGCAAGCAGGGCGAAATTCACACCCCTGGCTACTGGCCTGCATTCTATCATCTAATAAACTTGCCAACGATTGGCGAGAATTTCATCGCCTTTGCTAATTCCAGCCAATCACAGGGGCCGAAGAGCTACTGGTGCTGTACAATGGGGAAGACAATCCGGTGATAGCTGCTACAGATGGAGAACAGGCGAGAGGTTTGAGCAAGACAGGGAAAAAGGAAAATAAAAATAAAAAATAAAATCACCATTAAACCACGAGGTAAGCAGTATCTGCTTTTAAAATACACCAGTCGCACTGTGGTGACGGTTTACTGATAAATTGGAGTGAAGTGCCATTTTTGTGCATTAAAAGTTGCCGTACGCAGCTATCCCGCCGCTCCACCTTACGTTGTGTTTACTAACCGTCGGAGAGCCGCCGCTGCGTTAGCCAGCCTGCTAACGGAATTACCTCTGGTAAAACTGCTATCTCTCCTGTTTGCCCACCGTTGTCGCATCGTCGAAGTGGCGCGGGTGACATAAGAGCAGCTTTTAAGCGCTGTTACTGGCTTGCAGCCTACCATTGTGGGTGTGTGACCTTTTCCAGTCTCATCACTATAGTAGCTGCTCATCTGACAGATTTCGGAAGGTTACCTGTATTTTCAGGGACTCCACCTCCGTCACTTTCGTTTAACGACCGTCTTTTAAAAAAACAATTTCGGGCTATTTGCCGTCACCCGATCACTAAATGTCAGTGAATGTCCAAAACTATATCATTGAGAGTTGTTTTAGCTAATGAGTGTTGAACCTAATGTACTGCTACTAGTTTATTTGTGTATAGGTTATATTTATGTTCGTATGTAACTGATTAGTCAGCCTGTCGTGAAATATGGTGTACGTATTTAAATTTGTACGCATAGGACGCCTGTCCACTTAGGCCAAACATTTGCTTTGGTTAGCTGGATGACTATTTTTAGTAACAAATAGCCTCAATAAGTATGTTTACTTGACGCCTGAACCTATCGTTTTAATGTAGTGAAAAGTGCTGTTCTGCCTTGACCTGCCGTGGTAACGGGATAAATCCATCGGTTTAGCGGCGCTCTGGGACAGGCAGGTCGCAACTTGCTAGCTGCCCGAAGTCAGACCAAGGCAAATTGCATACTTAGCTAAGATGCGTAACCTCTATGTATTCTGTCGAAGGCCAAACTTAATGAAATAAGGTCTGCAGAGGTGCTGTAATATGGGTAGCTAATCATACCTCAGTCTGGCAGATGATTTACACATCACATCTCTTAGTATTTCTCTCTTCCCAATAATGGATCCCTTCTAAATGTACACTTAAATGAGCTTGTAAGGCGTTTTTTTTCCCTGAATTGGTAGTTGCCATTCAGTCCTAATTTATTACTCCTTGGTAAATTTTTAAAAAGTTTATTTTTGGGTTGCCAGGCCTGCGGTATCCCCAAGAGATGCATGTAAAATGATTTATTCAGTACTCTCATTTGCATTTTGGAGGTTGTTGATAAATGTGCTCCTTAGCTGTTTGTCATAACTTGTCTGTGTAGTGAGAGAATTCAGCTGAAAGCGGTTGTTTTGGTGCTCATCCCTGTGACGAGGGTGAGTGAATACTGAAAATTATTATTATTGTTGATTGAATTGATATAATCTTCCTTATCCCCCAACAGTATTTGATTGTTAATGGAGAGGAACTTACCTGGACATGCTAGACTGTTTGAGAGTCGTCCGTTGCTAATATGGAAACGGTGTTGAATGATCACACGAAGTGAATTGCAACCTGGTCATTGAAACCAAAGGGCAAAAGTTGTCTAGACGCTGAATCCAGAATATGGACAACTGCACAATAAGGCATGGTAGCATGACCCCACTATTTTGTAGAAATCGATCGTGGGGTTAAAACGTTTGGTAATTCATCTCTGTTGTAATGTGAGATGGTGCCATGGCTCTAGAGAAGATGTTAATGCTTTGACTGGCCATGAAAGCTGAATGGCAGCCTCAGTCTCTGCCCCTGGTACAGTTGGGCAGTGTAGTTGAAGTGAATAAGTAAAGGACTTTATCTTCCTTCCCTCTGATCTGCACCAGCTGTTGGTAGGATGCCTGGCAGGCAGCTGCTGAAGGGTAACGTCTGTTGGTGCTGCTTCGCAGCTCGGAGACACTGCTGTGCTTAAACGCTTGACTGTTTTCACTTCACCTTTGGTTCTTTGTTGTTACTTCCATGGTTTTGCTGTGCCTTAAAATTGAGATTTGAAAGGTAAAGATGACTAGTTAATTTATAATTTGTAGATTAGTTCAAGGTGCACATAGCAAATTATTAAATTAGTTTCGCAGTTATTATTAAGATGTCAAACCTCCCTCATTGTAGCATTATTTGGTAGATATAAAGGTCCCCTGACTTGTACTTCAATCTTGCAGCTGTGAACTTTTGTCATGACTGACATCCTAAGTTGTGTGTTGTTGAAATGTTTTATCTCAAGCATGATTCCTGTCGTCCAGGTGCATTGTCTCGTCAATGTATTTTCCTATATACTTTCTACGCTACTGAATTTTTCACTCACTGCTTATTAGCAAATATTAAATCAACCAGTTAGGAGTAGTCAATGATTGAAAAGGCAGTGAATCTGCCGGAGGCTGATGCTTATTTCATTAATTAATTTTGCTAGCTAGCAGGTATGCTTGCCTTTTAAACATTTACCACTGGAACCACTGAGCTCCATAGGTAGGGGCTCCAGACTGTGACGAGAGTGTTAGAATTATATGTGGTCGCATTCGTGTGAGTGTATGATGATCATTAGGATGTTTCACTCTGGCACTGTTGCTGCATTAAATTGTTTTTTTTTTTCCTTCTTCATTGGCTTAGTGCTACCATTGGAAAAGTTAATCTGGCAGTAACATAGATGTAGCATTTCTGATTTTTAGCAAAGTTTTTGTCATTTCATTTTGAAGATTTATCTTTCATACTAATTCTTGTATTTGCACCTGTTTTAACGTATTTGATTCCTTTTCAGATTGTGTGTGTGTGTGTCCTGCAATGATCTGCCATCCTATTCAGGGTCTATCACAGCCTTGTGTCCTACCCTGGGGTTTGAAACTTCCACAGCCCTGATCAGGATAAGTGGTTAGCGGATGGATGGATCGGTTCATATAGATTAAGTTCTTGTTTGTGTTCTTGTTTTATCTACGTTTTGAGTAATCATCTTCAAAGTGCAAATCTTTGCTTTGCTTCAAGAGTGTCTTTGCCGTTCTCAAATGCTCGCGCTTTCCTGAGTTTGTCTAAGAGCAGCTAGTGAAGGAATGCGTTATTTTCCATGAAGTATTAGAATTCAGAATTTGCAGTTGCAGTTATTTAGACTTGTCAGTGGGAAGTGTTTAGTAACAGGGTCGAAATAGCCGGTATCGCATCGCAGTTTGCGATGTAAAAACACCCACCTGCGAAACAATTGCCTAATTCCCGTTAA
>JAODLC010000113.1:3484989-3500043 GCA_026781145.1 Hippopotamyrus pictus
AATCAAATTGCAACTTTTGAAAATTTTGATTAGCAAAACTGCTAATCAAGTTGAAAATCTTATTTGGAACCCTGAGTAATGTTCAGTAACTAACTATACTCAAAACTGGTGGGTTGCCCAAGCCATACCTTGTTGCTGAAAGTAGTCATTTTATACTCCCAGAAGGAATTCTGTTTTTAATAAATTCCAGACCTTGCAGAACATAAAGCAAAGATTGACAGAAGAGGCTGTTCTTTCTCCTTAGTTCTCATTGCCTCTTTTACACCCAATTTGGGAAGGAAATTTCAAGTATTTATTGGTCATATATGCCCTGCCTGCTGCAGTTCTTTCTGGCGAGTTCCTCCTACGCCTTTTCTGGATTGGTGCTAAGGCGACTCCATACTCATGGGCCTGTGGAATAATCCCCCTGTGGGGAGGTGCCTGTCACCCGTTCAGCTGGCTCATGTTAAGGCGGCAGAACAGGTGACAGAGTCTGTTACCATAACATGATGCCTCGACTGCTGCTCCCTGCTCTGCAGCCACATTGGCTCTGCAGCTGTTGCTGCCATTTGCTGGGTCAAGCATGCTATCCTGTGGAGGCAAGTGATGCACAGCTTCTGCTGCTCTCCTGAGCATTTCTGGTTCTGCATCATTACTATAAAATGAGCCTTTTGTAGTTTTACATATGTGTGTGTAATGATGTTATATATGTATTTATATATAAATAAATAAAATGTGTGTGTGTTGAGGGGGGGTGTAATGTTTCATTTATAGTTATCCCTTACCTTAAAGCATATTTGCAGCTATGTTTTCAGTTAAGATAATTTTCATTTTGGGATAGTTTTTTTGGGTTATTTGAGTAGTACTTGCCTGAAAACATTTCCTCCCAGTTCTAATTATGAAAGATCTTTCTTTCTTTTCCTTTGAGCAATCTGAACACAATAATGCACATTACATAAATGTGTTTCACAAAACCTTAATTGAGAACCAAACTTGCCATTAAATTGCATTGTGTTTTCCTCTAACATTTTTGTTCACTGGGTTCTGGATGTTTTTTTTTTTCCATTTAATCCAATTACATTTAAACTTGGCTCACAGAAAATCCTGACATTCTAGCACAGGAACATTTATAATATGCCTCATTTGTCATTCATCATTTTAATGTTTTTGAGTTTATTAAAATTTAAAATGCCTTATTAATCATTAATATTGTGCTATTTGAAAGTTTTTGTAGTTGCATGTCCTCAGTATAGTAATGACAATTAACAGCATGATTGCAAATAATGTCTACCAAAAGGTAGCATCTTGTCCCATGTGATCTTCCTAAGTAATATGATATAAAAAGTCAGCTAACTCTTCTTGTACTGAACCTTCTTGTACTGTCATAATTTATGTTATCGAGATTCAAGCACATTCTTTTTATGTCTGCATATATCTCCTCTGATTTTCCGAGTGCTTCTCAAATGGGCCAGACCAGATCTTTTTCCATAGCGACAGACTTCAGCTTGTTATGGGGGATCCCATGTGTTCCCAAGCCATCTTGGAGATAAAATCCTGGGTTTTTCTTGTGGTCTTTACCCAGTGGAATGTGCCAAGGGGAATCCTTATAATATGTCTTATTGACCTCAGCTTGAAATTTTGAGGTCTTTCTATTTCCAGACTCCTAACCCTTTCACAGAGAGAGTCCAGCAACCTTGCAGTAAAACCTAATTTCTGTTGCTTGTACCTGCAAACTCGTTGCAGATTAACCAGTAAGCTGGGAAGCTTGTCTTCGAACTTAAGCATCACTTCACCATGGACCTTCCCTGTGCCCCCAGAACTGCAGTCATGGAAATGATCCTCCTATTAATCTTGTGTTCTCTCTTACCATCACTAGTGAACAAGGTCCCTTAAACTCCTGCCTAATGGGCAGACCCTCCCCTTCACCCAAAAGGAGCTTTCCACTCTTAGAGAGTACTGCAGCCTCAGATTTGGAGGTGTTGATCCTCGTCTCTGCCCTTCAAACTCGGCGTCAGATGTAAGGTTTAGCCCCCACAGCAGATGTTTGTCTAGTCATAGCTGCAACTTGTTATCCAGTCCATGAAAATCACAAATGTGAGGAGGCGAGATGCACCCTTTCCAGAGGTGAACCCGCCAAATAGATTAGATTATGTGTAGATTAGAATTGAGAGAGAACATTTGTTACATCTTTTTGAAGACTGATAAGCACACAGTATTGGCTTGGGTGTCCCATATTCCTGAAGCTCATCCCACAGTATCATATGCCTTCTCCAAGTCCACAAAGTACATATATCCTAGTATATCTTAAAAAAGAAGAGTTGATCCCCTGCTCTGCAGTCCGGCTGGAAATGACATCGTTCCGCCTGAATCCTGGTTTCCACCATAGGGTAACGTCTCTTCTCCAGTACCCTGGCATAGGCTTTTCCATGGAGGCTGAGAAGTATGATCCCCTGTCGATGTAACACTCCTGGTGCTCCCCCGATGCACTGATTGAGGCTTTGAATACGGTCCGTTCACACTCTACATACCTGACCTCAGGAGATGTTTTTCTGGATTTGTGAGGTTGAAGTCATCTCGCAAGGAAGTCTAATTGCCCTCAACTGCTGATCAGTGGCTCTACACATGAACAACAATTCACAGTTGCTTAAAGGCATCCCTCTTTTCCATCATGATGAACTTCAGCTGCACTGCGCTCCGCCTGGTGCTTGTATCTCCACAGTCTCCGGAGGCCCATCATTATGGGGATCTCCAATGTAGGAGAAACTCCCCTCCCAGTAAAGTGGTATATATCTATAAATATACCTTTCTGCCGCCCATGCTAGCTCAGGCTCTGCCAGGGAGGCAGTGGTCGTTATTGCCCGGATCTGAATCATCTGGGTCCTTATAATATCTGCCAACCAAAAGGCACCGTTCCTACCTCCCACCATTCATCTTGCAGGTGGTGAGCCTACAAGAAAGTTCCAGACTGAGCTCTGCCAGGTGAAATGGGTGACGCACCATGCTAAGCTTGTGATCCTTGGAGTATATTTTTCTACCCTATTTAAGTTCAAGGGAGGTATTGGCTTTTGCAGTTTTGCTTTTCATATGTTCAGTACCCATAAGGACTAGGGTTGGGCGATGTCTGACTAATTGGCATATGACGATGTCAAAGTGATACTTCACAGTGGACAATAACATCAGGGGAAGAGTTTGGTCGTCTTCTAAAGGAAATATCATTTTTGTAGCTTTTTTTTTTTTAATGACTTCGTAAATTCATTAAGTACTTAATTACTATTCATTACTATTTCATTTTTTCCAAATTTGAGGCCATTCACAGCCCATTCTCTCCAACTCACCTAGTCTTTAATGACTTTTCCTCCATATTGCCAGCCATGAGTCTCGAATCGCATACTTCAGTACTTACACACTCCAAATGACAAGTTTAAGTGAATGTGCTTATGCACTCAAAATAGCAAGTTTAAGCACTAAAGCACGCGATTTGAGACTTATGGCTATGCTTGCTAATCTTAGCGATATAGTAATGGTGTCAACAGACCTGGTAGCTAAAAAAAAAAAAGGCATCGTACCCTATAAAGTGTGCTGCTCTTCTGTTTTTCCTACATAAATGTGTGATTGGGAACAACGTCATTCGTTTATTTAGGTTTCTGGTAATGTTTTATTTGTCTTTTATGGCTATTCTAAACTGGAGTTGCCAGATTGCCTGTAGGTGTGCAGGAGTCCGTGAATAGTGAGTGTGCCCTGTCATTGTCGTTGGTGCTCCATCCCGGGTCATTCCCTGCCTTGCACCAATAACTTCTTGGACTAACTCTGGACCCCCCAACCCTGAATAGGACAAGCAGTTACAGAAAATGGATGGATGGGGAAAAAAAGATGTCAACGTCAACTAATGACAGTAGCTCTGGTTAATAGAATAACGAATAAGAATAATTTCAGTCAGATTTAGCAGAGAATGGGAGAGCTCACTCTGTAGGTAAATTTTAATCCTTAGTTTTGCAATACAAATAAAGACTTGCCTGCTTATTTACCGAGGCAGATGGAAACCAAATAAATTTTAATAATAATTTTATGTGTGAACACTGGAATTGTCGGTGTGCATGGGGGGGATCGCGATGCTGGTTCAATGTCAGGTTGTCTGTCAGCTCAACCCTAATCAGGATAGAGTATATGGTGTGTTTTTTTTTTTTTAACTATGTCCCTGAGCTAAAGCATCATCTCCTGCAGGCCAGCAGTGACTAGGTAATGAATCCATGTTATCCGGATCCATTGTAGCACGCAGAAAGGACCAGTAGGCCTGCCTCCAGCCACTATTCTCCCTTGAAACTCACATTTATTTCTTTGTAAACATGTACATAGATCACCACAAAGTGTTTTGCAATCATCTGTGTCAAAATGTTATTCAAATAAAATTTTACACTGTTTCATGGAAATTTGAGCAGTCTAAGGATGACACAGCAATCTGTTTTGGGAGCGAGTGTCAGCTGACTGTAAAATTAATCTACCTCGTGTTTCTGTTGTAGATATATATATATACATTCCATTTTGTTCCCTGGGCCAATGTGTCAGCAGTAGTCCCAAAATTTTGTTAGACTCTGTTCCTTTTTATCCTTTGTTCTTGAGAGACAAGTTTGATTTCCTGGCTCCTCTGTTTTTGTATTGTCCCTGCCTGGTACCTGGTTCCCTGAATATGTGATTTCTTGACCTAATAAACCTTCGTTTATTAGGTCAAGAACTTCTCTCCAAGTCCCTGTTTCATGTTTTGTGTTTGTCTAAAACCACAGTTGCTCTCATAAATTGGCATAAAGAATGTTAACATTTACATTATCTTTGAATTCAAATCAATACTGTTTGCAGTTAATATTATTACCAATAATTAACTGGCTACAGATGTAACAGATTTGCTTTGTAAAATTTGTCGATTTTATTTTTATTACACTTAATTTCAGTGATGACTGATTGCATCCAGCACGAGCAGGAAGGTTTATTTTGTTTATATGGCATTTTTAAAAAGTATCATAGCCATAAATCAGTTTACAGAATCCCCGGCCTCAGAGAGTAAGTCTGGGTGAAGGTGGTTAGGAAGAACTGTCGTGGAAGGGGAAGAAACCTTGGGAGATGCCGTACTCAAGGGGGGAACCACGCTGAACAAGTTTACGTAATTTAAAGCAGTGTAAATTCAGGTAGATGGCAGGACAGCACAGATAGGCAGGCACCTTGCAGAACAATGCCGGCAGAGAAGGTGACCCAGGGTGACCGCAGGTACAGGCAGGTATCCAGACCGCAATCCAGTGCTTCCAGAATGTATACGACGAAAGGTCTCAAACTCCAGTCCTGCAGGGCTGGAGCCCTGCACAGTTTTTGGTTTAGCCTTATATAACACACCTGATTCAACTCCATGTGCTAATTACCACACAGCTCTTGAGCTGAATCATTTGTGGTGGAACAGGGAAAGAACTAAGCTACACAGCACTCGAGTTTGAGACCCCTGGTGTAGAATAATTCAACTACAAATGACACTTTGGATGAACAAATCTGGTCGGAAACGAGTGAATTAAAAAATTAATTCTAATTTGCTTGTTGGAAGTACTGGGTTATCTTAGAAACTTCTTTAATGACAGATATGTGTACACATACCTCTGTGCTTAGAGATGCTAGACTTGGTGTCAGACAGTATTCTTGCTGAATGTTCAGATCTTCATGGATATCCTTCGAGCATTTTTATTGTCAAACATATTTGATACTTTCTATTTCTGGGCCAAATGCTTTTGTGTGTATGAATTTATATAGCTTTTATCTCCCCTCAGCAGGAGAGCAGCTGTGGAGGGTATAAGCAGATAAGTGTATGAGGCTTAGGAGACCTGAAGACAATGAATGTTCCATCAGTGAGACTTTCAAAGTGAGACTTTGAAGTCCACAGTGGGGTAGGAGGGATACCATGTACTGTCTTTCACTGGAGGTTTTAGCTATCTTCCCATTGGCTACTGTTTGCCCCCCATAGGGCTATTGATTGACTTGATTTTCATGAATCCCAGCCATTGTGCATTTGGAAACTTGGTTTCTATTAAGTGCATAAGTCTGTACCTTTGGGATGGGTTTGCCTGATTTCGATTCATCCATCCATCCATTTCCTTATTTATTTAAAACTTTATATGAGTGCAATGTACCTATATTATGAAGTGTGACTGCACTGCTGGAAAAAGGTATTTTCACATTAAATTGTAGGTTTATGAATCAGCATTTGCGTAGATTAAATCTCCGTAATTTACTGTGTAACAGTTTGAGACTTTTGCAGTTGAGACCAAATTTATTTATTAATGTCACATTTTGATAATCATCTGTTTCTTTGTTTCATAGGCGTGACAGAGAAGCCAGCCTATTCTTCAGGGAAGTCCCTGGAGGAATCTGCCATGTCTCAGGAGAACACAGACCAGGTGCAGCAGCCATGTGCTGCCTTTCTTGAGGATTCTTCTCAGGTCTGCAGCTCCATGATGGTGGTGGAGGAGGAAGGCAGGGCTGAGGAAGCAGGGGAACCGCAATCCAGTGCTCTCCTAGAGATAAACCAGTTGTCCCCAGTAGATGCAGGGTTGGGACAAGTTGGTGAACAGCCAGGCTCCGACTCAAACTGTGATGGACTTGAGGAGGAAGATGTAGGAAATCTGACCCAAGAGCTGGAATCGGTCTCCTCCCAGCGGCATCCTGGGCTGGATCTAGGTAATTCTGCTGAAGGGGAACTAGAGTCGTCTGTTTTCTCCTGTGAGCACTGTGAGCGGCACTTCTCTACCAAACAGGGCTTGGAGCGGCACACACACATTCACGTCTCTGTCAACCGTCGGATGCACACGTTTAAGTGTCGGTACTGCAGCAAGCCCTTTGGCTCACAGGTTGGCCGTCGGCGGCATGAAAGAAGGCATGAAAATGGACCGAAAAAAATGGCGCTATTCTCAGGGCCTGCAAAATCGCTTCGTCAACTCGGTTCGCAGTCTGACAATTCTGGTCCAGACCCTGCGGCCACTTCTGACAGCGCTGTTGTCAATGGGTCTCCGAGCCGTGTCAATGCAAAAGTTAGCTCTTCAACGCAGAAGGCCGCTGTCATGGCAGAAACACGACGGGCCCCCGCAGTGGATGACGGTGGCGAATCCAAGGAGCTTCACCCTTGCAAATACTGCAAGAAAGTTTTTGGCACTCACACCAACATGAGGCGGCACCAGCGGAGGATCCATGAGCGCCATCTGCTGCCCAAGGGCATCCGAAAGAATGGCACTCTCCTGCAGGAAACACGGCTGCAGAAGCAGCCCCCTCCAGAGGGGTCCCCTGATGCCAGTCCAGCACCAGTCTACGTGCCCAGTGGTGATGTGGAAGATGAGGGTGGTCAAGAGGAATATATGGTTGACATCTCCAACAACATCTCTGAAAACCTTAGCCTGTATATTGATGGAAAGATCCTGTCGACTAGCACGGTCAGTAACTGTGAGGTTATTCAGGTAGACTCAAGCTCTGTTGCTTTATTTGGTCTGGATGCTTTCATTATTAGCCCAGATCAAATCAGCCAGGTTCTCAAAGTAGACACTGCAGTTTGTACAGTAAAAGAGATTCCTGCCCAACCTGTCTCAAAAAGACGAACTGCCACACCACCTCTTCCCCCTAACATAAAAACTGAGTTGGACTCTATACCAGTAATATCCTCCTTGTCTTCTCCTTCATCGTCATCGTCACCATCATCATCTTCATCTGTAGTTGGAACCAGCTCTTCTCAATCCACAGAGACATTAGCCTTTCAGAAAGAAAAAACACTATATCTCTCACCTAAGCTGAAGCAGCTCTTGCAGACACGTGATGGATATAAACCTACCTCGACTCTGATCACAGATGGTCACAGACCAGGTCCACCCCCACCCATGGCTGCTTTGTCTGCAGGTTCAGGGAGGTTCAAGAGAAGGACGGCTTCTCCTCCTAACTCTCCGCAGTATAACCCTGTTGGAACCTCAAAGTCAGAGGCTGTGGTCTCTCTTGGGTCTAAGGCACCAAAGATAGACAATCAGGGCAGTTCCCCAACTCAGAGTTCAAGCAAAGATGAGAGAGACACTGCCAGTCCATCTGACCCCTTTAAATTAACAACTGAAGACTGGCCAAACTCGAGGAGTGTGGGCAGTTCCTGCAACCAGCAGCCGTTGGACCTTTCCAGTGCTGTCAGTAAAAAAGATGAGGGTCAGAATAAGAGTCCTGGAGAAATTGTGTTGGATTTGAGCATGCATAGGAAGACCTCCACTGAACCTGAAGTAAAGGGAAGCTTATCCACACAGCCTATACTCAAGAAAAGAAAACCAGACACTAGCGTTTTGGAGAAGGTGTTGTTAAATGAGTATGATGGATTGGAGGTGGCTGTAGAGGAAAATGCAGGCAAATTGGAGACCTCTCCAGGAGAGGTGGAACCCACAACACAATGTTCTCCTGATAGCCACTCCCATAATTCTGAAGAACTTTTATCAGAACAGGTCATTGTCTCTCTTACACGTCAGTCACCCCCTCCTTCTTTAACTCCTGTCACCATGCATTCCCCTTCCCCCTGCAGTCCAGCTGTAGGGTCTCCAACTCCTCCCCCTCCTGTTCTGCCATCTGCTTCTTCTCCACAGCCCCTGTCTGAATCTACAGAACTTCAGTCTGCTTCCTCCCCAACCCAGAAATCTCTTCCAGACCTATCACCCAACATATCACCTAGACCTCTTGAAATTAATGAGGAGAAGCTGTCACCTGTCTCAGAACAGGACACCAATGTTATGGTGCAAGACGTGGTAAATTGTGCAAATTTATATCAGTTAGCTGAGCCCCTGAGTTCTTCAGAACCAAAAAGCCATACATTTCTTACAAATCAACCTTTTAACCAAATGGCTATACATACAGCTTCAGAATATTCTTTAATTGGTGGTTCTTCCTCTACGGCTATAACTAACTGCAATATTAGCTCTTTTAATGTTACTCATAGGGCAGTTGTTATCGAATGTACACTTTCCATTGAGTCGTCTCAGAATCTCGTGTCTGCTCCAGTCACTGTTCTTGAGAATCCTCCTACAGATAACTTGATCGTAAACCAGGAGTCAAAACTGGAAGAGCAGCCAAAATCTCATTCCCACACTCCACCACATTCTCTTGACCCTCCTGTATATCTGCCCCCCTCATCAGAATCGGCAGTCCCTTCTGTGTCCCAGGCTGTGATACCTGAAAGTCTAGCACCTTCAATGCCCCCGTTGTTTGGGCTATCTGAAATATCTGAAGGTGATCTGAAGCTTGATGACCCAGTTGCAACTTCAGCTGACCCGCCTGATCTGGCACCTTTAACTCCACCTTCTGCCTCTGAGAGGACATCTGACAAGGTGGAACCCTTACAGAAAGAAACTTTCTCGAAGAGCTTTATGTGCAATGTTTGTGAAAAGCCCTTCCGCTCAATAAAAGAACTGAGTCACCATATCTCTGAGCATGCAGAAGAGTGGCCATTCAAGTGTGAGTTCTGCGTGTTGCTCTTTGGAAAGGCTGATGCTTTACTAGAGCACCGTTCCTCCCTCCATGGTGTTGGCAGAATCTATATATGTAGTGCTTGCTCAAAGGAGTTTGCCTACCTTTGCAATCTGCAACAGCATCAAAAGGACCTTCACCCTGGTCAAAACTGCACGTACACAGAAGTGGAAAACGGGAAGCTAAGACCTCAGAATCACAATGGTCCTGTGACGGTAAATAGGGAGATGTCAGCTGAGGATGGTCCCTCCAGCAATGTAGCCAGTGACGTGAAGAAGGAGGATGATCTTGATGACTCCACGGAAGAGCTGTATACTACAATAAAAATCATGGCTTCCGAAGGAGGCAAACCGAAAGGCCCGAACGTGCGGCTCGGCCTTAACCAGCACTATCCCAGTTTCAAACCCCCACCGTTTCCATACCACAATCGCACCCCTGCTGGTTCTATTGCCTCAGCCACCAACTTCACTACCCATAATATCCCACAGACATTCACCACAGCCATCCGTTGCACTAAGTGTGGCAGGAGCTTTGATAACATGCCAGAGCTGCATAAGCACATTTTGGCCTGTGCGAACGCCAGTGATAAGAAGAGGTATACCCCTAAGAAGAACCCCATCCCCTTGAAGGAGTTTGCGAAGACACAGAATGGAGTGCTTTCCCCAACCACAGCGGCTGCTGCCAATGCCGGACAGAACACCTTCCGGCGGATGGGCCTCTCCAAAAGGCTCAGTCTCAACGAAGATCCGTCTTCTAAGGTGAAGCTGAATGCACTTATCCCCAGGAAAAACCAGCTGGCTCAGAAGGCCATTTTGCAGAGGAACAAGCAGTCTCTCATAGCCAAGAGGAGCTCTGTGAAAGTGGAGGAGCAGCTCTATGTTTGCCCACACTGCAACAGGGAGTTCACTTACCGGGGCAGCCTCAACAAGCATGTGGCTCTCAGCTGCGCAATGAAACCTGTTTCCAAAAAGTCCAAGAAGGTAAAAGCTGCCAGCATACCTGTCAGCCAGGATCGCAATGGTAACCTCCGTAGGCGAACGGCAGATTCCGAAATTAAGCAACAAGGGCCAGCCCTTGTGCCGAAAACCTTGGGAAAGACCAGAGCTCGAAGTTCTGGGCCTGGAACCGCTGTTCCCCTCAAGCCTCAACCCAGCAAAGGAAAAATGGCAGTCCAGGCTGTTCAGCTAAAGAGGCCTGCTTCCTTGCCCGCAGCTCTTGTTCCTTTCAGCAAGAAAAGTAAAGCCGCCATCAACCGCAACGCTGTGACGCTGCAGCCGTCTCCTGCACTACCCGCCGTGCGTCCCCCGGTGCCCATGAGATCCCAGCGTGGCGAGCCGGACCCACCTAAGAGACTGGCCGAAGGGAACCTGCCATCACAACCCAAGAAAGAGGAGCGCTTGGCCGTGATGACACGTATGAGGTCAGGTGGGCCAGTCACCCGCAGTCTACAACTGGCCAATAGCAAGGCGCCTACTGTGGCAGAGGGAGAGATGTCCAACTGAGAACGCAGAGAACCTCAGGTAATGACATGCCTAAAGAAATATAAGTGAATGTATGATGTCATTATCATTAAATGATCATGCAAACAAAGAGTTTATTAACTTCACAATGAATTGCTTTAATGTAACTCAAAGCTGGATCTGAACTGCATTTTTTTTTTTTTTTTGGTGTTCTTCTGCAAACAGGACTCCAACAAAATTTCCTGAGTAGGACAAGAGGGGCAATGCTGCCGGACGACCATCCAAGGACGTGGAAGGAGGCAGTGGGAGGGGGGACGTGGTAGGACGTCCACAGGCCCAGGTCCCGCTGAGAAGCAGTGGACTCCAGTATGCTGGTTGACAAAGGGGACACGTTGTCCGTGCAGCGGCCAGACCCAGTGGGTTTAAAACTTGCACGCTTGTGAGCATGTGGTGGATTCTAAAGATGGCGTCGGCTCTTTGCCGCTGTCATGTAAGTTTCCCTGTGCACTTTTGTAAAAATAAACCTTTCACCTGCTAGATTTGTACATTGAGATTATACTGATGATGCTTTAAAAAATACTTTTCCCCCATTACTTGACCTGTATAGAACACGATTGGTCTCATCAAGAATAATTGCTGATTTTACTGCAAATGGCAATCATTATGTGTTGTACACAATGTCTACATTGTTTACTTGTTTTGTCACCAGTTTTGTGTTCAGTTTCTCATTCAGTCCAATTTATAGTGTCTAGTAATGCATGCCATGAATATGAGGTATGACTTAACACCGTTATTTGTGAAAGACTCCATTTCTGCAACATGTTTATTGGTATGAACATCTATAATATGTAAGAAATATGGCGTACATTTCTTAAATATTGCCGATATCTGAATGGTTTAGAATGGTATTTATGCTATGGAATCCTGTGTCTAACGCTGAGAAAGCTGCCTCTTTTCCTCAGGCAGGATATTGGAATAGGCAGAGAGAGTTCCATGCTGTTGTCCGTGAGGGGAGTCTTAGTTCTGGGTAGCCAGTGTTTCATGGTGGCTCAGAAGGCTCACTCTGAAGGCAGCGATTAGGCCCCATCTTGTGTAATGATTACCTTCTCTGAAATGCTTGTTTCTCACGCCGATTGAATACTAAGTCTACCAATTTATGACACTACTCCTTAACAATCAGCTTACTGCTGAAATCACTGAGTTTTTTTCATTAATATTTTTGTTTTTAAACCTGTATGTTGCATTAAGTGTATCACAGTATTTTTTATTGTAATGACAGTGCTTTGGTCTAAATACTCTGACATCAGTCATGGCTTCAGAGATGAGTAAAAGTCATTGACTTTAATGAAGAATCCCGACACTGTGGTTGTGGTTGTATTTGTTCACTGTTCACCTTTTTGATTCTCAAATATTTTTAGTGCTTTTTTAAAACGGCATTTATTGTAGGTAGAACTGCTCTCACTGCACTCGGAAGACAGATATTATGTTGAAGACACTTGAAAATACCTTTCTAAACAGACTCTAGAATAAGGCCCCAATTCATAACCCCCCTCCTATAAAGAAAAATAATCCTCATGATTAATTTTAAAGGCCTGGTCCGTAAACACAAGAACTCTTCAATGGCTCATGGTGGCAGGATGTGGCTCAGTGGACTAAGTCATCGGGAAGTTGCTGGTTCAAGCCCGGCCTCAGCACATCTGCGGGTCCTTGAGCGAGGCCCTTAACCCCCAGCTCCCTGGGCGCCGCTATGGGTGGCTGCCCTTCACAGCCAGTTGGGGGAGGCATAAAGAGAATTTCCCTCCAGGGGGCAATAAAGTATCTATAATAAAGTATAATAAGCTGATTTTCCATCTTAGCTGCACGGATGATGAGGCTGACAGGGTCACATGGTGAAAACGTCTCACATTATGACTGAAAGGGTCGAGAGGATTTTGTTTTTATGGAGGTGTGTATTTATTAAGCCGGATGAATCTACCTCTGAAGCACTTCGAACTGATGCATTTTGAAAAGTTCCTCTTTAGCTGTTTTGAGAGAATCTCTGCACTTTCAAAACTGTCATTCCCGTTAACCGCTGGACCGCCTGGGTGTGGCCACAGAAAAGGGGCTCACAGCCCACCTGTAACATAAGTGACAAATATGTTAAAGCCTTTAATTTTTATTCAGTTTGTTTGTCTTTGGACATGATTGTTGTCTGATCAAAACATGGTTTTATGTAGAGTTTGTAGAGTAAATGGGGAAATTTTAAAGGTTTGAACAGGTACACTGGGTAGGGAACTGCCCAAATCTCTCCACATGTGTTATACAGACTGTTGGAATTGAAATTATTAAAATATGTTTTCCCTTTTACTTTTGTTGCTTTTTCTTGGTGTCTGATGTTTATTTTCTAAATTTTACATTGAATGTAAAGGGAGTGAGAGGCTTTACTACCTAGTCTGTTGGCCACTTATCACCCTGCCTGGTGTTTGTTAATATGTCTCTTTCAGATAATGTGTTTTTTGCTGATTTTATATCTGTGTTGTTCCTTTGTTTTTTTTTTTTTTTTTTTTTTTGCTGTCAGGGCTTGGAAGTCATGTTGAGCTTATGGATATACAGACAGGGCTTTTATCTCTGCTGACATCAATCCATGTTCTGTGATTGCTCACATATGAAACTGTTCCATCCTGATGGCCCTGGACCACGTGGGACCCTTGCATTGGCTCTGCTCCAACGTCGTCCTGCTGGTTGGTAGCCGTCCGTCGACCATCGGGCCGTTCCATGTCCAGCGAAGCCCGTCCTGCTGGGTTTGGGATCTGCCCTTTTCATTAGACGGCTGTTGTTCAGCATGTTGGAGCTGTTCCACTGTGGGAAGTCGTTTGCAGTGAAACGACCATCAGCTTTACTTCCTCCTCTCTTGGCAGTGAATCGGGCACTTTTCACTTCTCCCTGGGAAACTCATCTCAATGAGCGTATTGGCACTATCCTGAGACAGATGTGATGTTAAGGAAGGTAGTGTGGGAACAGGTTCTCCTTTGAAGATACTCCATAAACAGTGCCGTAGTTACAAGTACGTCACCCCTATTCTGAACTATAATTTGTGTTTTGTTTGCATTTAGTAAGGAGCTATACTGAAAGAGTAGCACATTTTTGTTCAACTGCTTTATGGCTGCAGCCACTGCAGTGGCCAACTTGCTGAAGCAGTGTGAGAACTGAGCTTCAGTCAGAGTCCTTCTGGTCCATGTTTGTGTTTGGATTATCTGCCTTGCAATGAGGAACCTGTCTGGCTAAGGCCTTAAGATCTCTAAGCACGTGAGCAGTCCCGAGGTTTGGCCGTGGGAATGACGCCTTTATCAACCTCCCCCAGCAGGGCTGGGCTGCTTAAAGCCCTAAATTAAACCCCTGGGGGCTGGTTCTTGTTGACTGGATGGCTTCATAGCAAAGACAGAGTCTGTCTTGTCCAGTTAAATAAATGATCTGTCAAATCAAGTGATTACAAGCTTGGGTGGAACTGAGAGGAGGGACTGCCTGGGACTGGAGATGGGGTCCACTGGAGACTAAACTCAGGCTAAAAATGCCAAGTGAGCCAACTACAATTGGACAGTTATTTTAGGTGGGTTTATGTGGCTGGTATCTAGATAACTGTAATGAGTGATTGTGAATCTTCGGATGTGCTTCGCCTCAGTTGTGGTGGTCTCTGTAATGTTACTCGTGAGGGAGAAATACCTTCATTACAAGTGGTCATGATGGGCCAGAGAGTAAAAATGCTAAACATGTAAACACACAAAAACAGCCTTGATGAGGTGTGTCGCCACGGGTTACCGGTGGCTGGGATAAATTCAGGATGCAGTCCTCTTTAAATGATAAGGAGGAGAAAATGTGTTATTGGTTTAAAGTGGCCCTGTTGACTGAAGCCCATGTTTGAGTGCCAGCTCGGCTTCCGTAGCTGTGTTTCTCATTATAATTTCCCTTTTGGCTTGGATGGACAGCTCAGTTCATACAGTGGTCGGGCTCCGATGAGGTCACAGTGAATTATTTGGTGATTGCAGGGATTGAAATGCAGGCAAGGTTCTGCTGCCGGTTATTAAGTCGGATTGCATTGCCAAGCCCGAAATGCTTATGTAATTCATTTGTCAGG
>JAODLC010000113.1:3500184-3511445 GCA_026781145.1 Hippopotamyrus pictus
ATATATATAGCAGTGATGTATAATATTACTCTAAAATCTAATTAATTTACTCCAGCTGCTGCTGGGGAAAATGTATTTTGGTTATTATTAGGAATCAAGAAATGCGCTCCTTCTGTTTGACGTTGTGAGCTTTACGTGTCATTGCTATTCATAGCGCACCAGTCGTTTGCGGCTCATTAGCAAATCAGGGGAGCGAAACATTGCAGCTCTTGAGGGTAATTCCTCTTGGTTAGTGTGGTCACATCAGTAAGATCTGCATCGAGGGGGGCTGGCAGTTTGTTAGTATGGAACTGATTGGCTAACTTCGGATCACTTATTGTCAGTTCAGACTGATGAAAACATTTAATTTTCTCGGTTAATTTAACATGGCTCTGTTGCATAAACAAGGGTCTGTCTATCAGTAACATTACCATCCATTTTCTATACTTGCTTGTCCTATGCAAGGCTGTGGGACTTTGCCAGAAGCTACAGGCACAAGGTTGGGAATAAGTCATCACAGGGCAGATACAGAACGTTCAGCAGGTTTTTGCACTTGGGGGGGAATCTGGGGACCCTGGAGGAAACCCCATGACAGCCCCTAGAGTCGGGACAGAGACTCAGTGTGAGGCACCAGTGCTAACCGCTGTGCCACCATGCCATTTCACATTACAGTAACTTTTGGTTCCCATACTGCCATTAAATCAGGAAGTACACAGACCATTCACTGTATAACTGAGAAGTAAAAGATTATCCTAACTTTAAAGCGATAGCTTTCACTTTTTCACTTGATGTATGTTTAATATCTTAAAGAGCATGAAATATCGTAGCTGATGGCACAACATAATTATATTAAGCCAGTCATTAGTAGTACTGGACAGAGCAAATGTGCAATATGATGCAATGAGTGTAAAAGGGAATGTTTTCTGTTATTATTTGTGAGGGCATTTTACCTTTTGATTTGAATATAAGAATCCATACGGTTAAGTTTTGGTGCATTTTAATTTTTGTTTAGCTTCCAAGCAGTTAAGGTAATGATGCTTAAATATTTCATGAAAACGTAAGAGTAACCCTGTCTGAGCCAAGTACACACTTCACATTCGTGTTTTCTTAGTGTTTTTATCCAAATCTTACACAACTGTACGTGTTTGCGTAATGGAAGATAACATTTGCAAAAAAAGAGAAAAGTCTTTGTGCTCCTGCAAGATGGCAGTGGTGCTTTCTAGCACTGTATTCAGCACATTTATTCCGAAGAGTATTTCTGTCCTCTGTACTGGTTACATTTTGACGGAGCGCACCTGTCACACTCCCGACAGGGTTAACTGCAACATGTCTGGCCTAGAAATAGCTAAAATGGTCCCAAAGAAGCCAGGGTAAGTGGTGTTGGTACCGGTCTGGACGGTGAAACATAACAATAGCTGCATTAAGAGAGTTCATAAAGATGTTCACGAAGTGCTTGTGTTTTCCGTAAGCTGAATTTAGCTGGTTCATAACTACGAGCTGCGTGTCTTCCTGGTTCCTCTTGCGCAGTTCCAGCCTCTGCAGCAGATTATAAGCATGGCTGGGAAAATCAGGACCCCTCTCCCTGCCGTCTGTGAAATCTGTGAAAAGGCTGCGTCTGCAGAGACACCGGAGTGGTGAAAGACATCCTCCCAGGCCTTTTGATCCCTTACTGTAACAGGGGAGCTTCCTCCGCCCGCAGGCCACAACCGCCCAGATGAGAAACAGCGTTTTCCTTCAGGCTGTCCAGTTCCTCATCTCTCCACTGCCCCCCCACACACGCCAGGGACTGAGACCTGTCTGCCTCTTACACTGCTTAGCTAAGCCTTCAACTACAACTTCCCAACAGCAGCTCAGCAGAATAACACCCTGCTCTGTCCTCTGTCAGATTAATATTTCAGTGTAGGGGTATGTGTTTGTATGTATCTCTTCGCCATTGTAGCTGATGCTGCTAAGGGTAATTGATGTTCGGGTCTTGTGCAAAATGTATGTATGTATAATTTGATTATATACTCCATGTATGTATTTATATATTATCTATATGGCTTGGCTGCTATTACTGCAGTGTTAAGGCTGAGATTTTGTTGAAGTACCAGAACATCGCTGCCAAGCTGATTCTCTTCACCTTTGTGGCGCTGCCAGCGAATGTGCCTGTGGGATTATCAGGGCTTTGTTTCAGCTCCTAGGAGGGTGAGATTAACAGATTCCTATCCTTTTCTTCCTCATGCACTAGAAGGACTGGCACTGCAGTATTCTTGTTATTTTATGCAGAGCGCATTTTCTGGCGCATGATTTTCTGCATGTCGTGTTCCAGTGCAACGAAGACCCGCTAATGGCCAAAGAGGGACTCGCTCGCCGTATCTCTAGTTGCTTCTGATAAAACTGCATTTTGCGCGGCTAAAATAAATCACGGTTCTTTAAAGGATGAGAGAGGGTAATGACAAGTTGTCGTGGATGGAAGGCATGATTAAGAGGAAGAGAGAAAATGGGGAGGAGTGGAAGGGAGGTTCAGAACCCCTCTGGTGATTGATTGCACACTGTCTCTGAATTGCATGGTCCTTGAATATAGGGCCAAACGCAAAGAAAGTTTTTTATCTTTGTCAAGCACAGCTCACAGTTAAAAGGCTTCCCTGGTTCTGCTTGGCCTCGTGTCACTTCTGTTGCCCTGAACGTGTCGCTTCTAGAAGTCAATTGCATGCGAAGCTGAGAAACTGCAGGATCGCGCAGGGCCCCAAGGGGGCAGTGTTACTGACCCTGTTTTGGACGTGTGCGCAGTAGCAGCTGTGTGTGTTTGCTGTCGCTGAAAGGGCTGTGGACCCTTGCAAGGTGCGGCCTGGCCTTCCCCAGAAGCACGCTGCACCAGTTCGTGGTGTAAACAGCTGGTTCCTTGTAAATCATGCCAGGCTTAAAACGACTTTACTGTCACAGAGCAGCCGGCCGTGTGTAATCAGCTGCTGCACGTCTCTCGGTAGGCAGTGCACGTCTCGGCACAGGCGGGCTGCAGTGCGTTTCGGCTTTGTTTGCAGTTCAGCGCTTGCTCGTTGCAGTTCAGTGATATTTCGCCATGCATTCTGGCCACTGTCAGACTGTATACCAGCTATCTGGTTCAAATACGACACAAACTGTAAGGTGAATTTGAAATCATGAACTTGCCTTTGAAAGTACACATGAGACATATAAATTCACATAACACCACCCATTTGACCCAAGCATTCATTTACAGTGCCATAAATATTTACAATTAACTGACACTTTTATCCAAAGCAATTTACAGTAGAGAGAAAGGTTGTAATTTAAGTATGTACCCTGGGACTTGAACCCATAACCTTTACATTATTAACATAATGCTGTAATTGTGGGGCTAGAGGAACTGTTTACATCAGCATTATTTTATAGAACAGTTGGGGTCAAGCTGCAGGTGCAGGAATGAAGTTGCAGAGCCATCCCTGAAACTTAAAGGACAATAGGCCCCCTTTAAATTCACAGCCTTCTAGTTTAGTAAGGCATGTTTACTTTCTCTTCCATATGATCTGAATAGCCTAACCACGGCTTCCAGCTTAATTCAGCTGTTGTGTAGATCTGAACACCACTTTGGGATAGTGTTTCCTGTCACGTCGACCAGATGTACAAAAAATGTCACAATTCTCCACTCCACTCCTGCATGACTGTGAAATACCCTGAAAAAGGGTTATCTTGCACTCATCCTGCAAGATTAATTTGGATGGAGTGGAGCTCTTGTTCTCCCAAAAGAATCAGTGTTGACAACGGTGCCAGCCATAGCTGTAGAGTGCTTTGCATCACTCTGGCCCCTAGAGGGGGCCCTCTAGCCCTCATGCTATGGCTACATGTCAGAGAGACTAACAGCTTCTGCCTGCTACTGCAGTTGTGAAACGCTGCATTCAGACAACATTTGATGATTTCGGAATATTTTGCAAATTGTGAAAAATTAGTAGGATTTTTAAAATCAAGGAAGCACCTGACATTTATACTCAGACCAGCAATGTCTTTCACAGGCGGTCAAAAGGTACGTTTAAAGCTCTGTATCTGAACAGCAAGTGCACTTTTGCTCAGACCAAAAAAATTAGCATCAGAACCGTCAAAAACTAGCGAGCACTTCCTCATATCTCCAAAACGTTACTGATAGCTAATTGTACGGCTAGATGAACACCGCTTCAGGTCCCTAACCTCTCCTCAGGGATACCTCAGCCATTCCATGTATTTATTAAATTTAACTACCAGCTCACTTAATTAATTGAATTAGTTAAATAAATCAATGAGATATTGATTAGCTGTACGAGGTGCGCTAGTGGTCACGCCAAGGAACACATGACTGCACTGGGTGGTGATCGCTGCAAATACGGGGGTGATTTTAGCAGATGTTCTGAAATGGCTAAGCTGACACACTTTGACAGGCATAATAGCACAGTTTTACACAAACATAAAGATCATATAAACATCATTTTCCTTGGCACCCTAGGACTTTTGCCAGTACTGGTTTTTTTCGCTGTTTTGCACTTGAGCAAAATGTTGCTAATAGGATTCTATTTGCTTCATGTAACTTCATGAAAGATATTTATCTCAAACTCAATTATTCTTCATTTGCAGTTGTCATTATACTAATATATTTTCTGTGCTAATAGTCAATTATGACAGCTGTTTTTTTTTTACACATAATTGTATCATAATAATCATAATCGGTTTCATTCACTGATGTATGTAGCTGCCAGCATAACCCTCTTCTCATTTAAGACGGAAACGTCATTATGTAATGAAGATCTTACAGAGATATAAGAGACAGTGTATTCCACAGCCACGGGGTTAATGATCGTCAGGCTCTGAGCAAAGGCAAGATACAGTATGAGGAAACAGCAGATCTGGGAATTAGGCAATGCTTAAAAATCCAATAGAGTAATTTTATGCAGTTTGCATGCTCTGTGATACACATCTTTTGGTTTTATAAACCCGTATTTAAAGGCTTTAATTTATATGACATATATTAATTTGGTAGTGATGAAAATGTATCCAAGTTAATAAAATATAATGCTGGCACTTAATCAGCAGGCCAAACAGAGGGTGACAGAAACCCCATCATGCTTTGCACACAAATTCAACTGAATCATAGGAACTGAACAGCAGCGATTTAGTAGTGATTTCTCTTTATAACCACAGTGTTCAATCAACCAGTAGCAATTGCTGTTAGACTTTCGAAAATGTGCTGAATACTTTAGATAAAAATGAATGAATACTCCATGACTGCTGGAGGCTTTGAACACCCAGCTTATACCATCTGCTGCAGCGTAAAACTTCTTCCTGCAGAATGATAAAGTACATCATGCTATATGATCCTCTGTATATATGGAAAATGTTAATTTTACACTACCTTCAAATCAAACTAATCAGTATTTGAAAACATGGGGCTGTGTTATTGCAGTTCTGTGTGCCATATTTCTTAACTTCAACTTCAACCATTTAGCTGTTTTTAAAACTCATAGCCATGTTTTTCATGCGCATTAAATTGCTCTTGTTCTATATGTATTTTTAAAATAAATTAATAGCGGTTTAATTCAGAAATAACATCACACTCCGATGTACTCGCTGGATTTTTGCAGAGATTTTATATGCACACAATAACTTTATTTTTCAAACTCATAGGGCTGGAATCATTGTTTAAATGAATACTGAACAATAATACACAGATAAGAGAAAAGTGATTGCTGTATGATGAATACAATAAAATATGTAAAAAATATGCAGTGGGACTGCGATGTCGATATGGAATTAATTGTGAGTAAGTATCTGTAGTAGTAATTTGAACATTTCCAATAGAGAGATGTTTAAGCGAGCTGAGGAAGAGAGGAGTAATTTTCTGAGTGCCAAAACCAGGTTAAGTTAGTCTGTATGGCACCATGGGACACATTCACACTGAATGTAATGATGTACATCATTAGACTGGCATTGCACCTCTGTTCTGGAAACATTCCGCAGTGCTGTAAACACAGCCCTTTGGATCCATAAAGGTCATATTTGTTTTCTGTAGTTTATTATATTTGTTAATGAATTGTTTTCCAGTGTGTGAGGCTCTCAGCTTTACAGTAGCATGGGGGTGTAGTGGTTGGCACTGTCGCCTCACATCTCAGCTCCATGGCTCCATGGGTGTGGAGTTCGCATGTTCTCCCCATGTTATCGTGGGGTTTCCTCTGGGTGCGCCAGCTTCCCCCCACAGTCCAAAAACTTGCTGAGGCTAATTGCCGTTGCCAAACTGCCTGTAGGTGTGTGTGTGCCCTGCGATGGGTTGGTGCATCTTGGCTTGTTCCCTGCCTTGCATCTATAGCTTCCAGGATAGGCTCTGGACCCCAGTGACCATGAAGGGCACGAGCGGTTGTAGAACATCAATGGATGTGCATGGCTCACAATTTTAGAGGTATCTTTAATGAGGCAGTATAGTCTATGAACTGTTCCCACCTTCTTGGACGTTGTACGACTTCAAATTGTATCACTTTTTATTTGAGTGTTGACATTACTAATTAAATAGTATGAAATGTGAATGTTAAATTTGGGGGGGAGTTTATATTCTACAGTCATATATTTTATATAGAGTAGCACAGTACCTCTACATTTACATTTAAATGTATTTTAAATAGATGTAGCCTTAAATACAATTTTGAAATTAGATACTACCCCAGCTCTGGCAAACCACAATTGCAATTTATATTATTTTCTTTTAAAGCGGAATATTTTAATATAGAATGACATTATCTATATGAATTAATATCTATTTGTAAGAGAAGAACTGAAGTTCTGTAATGTGAAATGAATTATGGCCAGTCTGTGGCCCTATAAAAGGGTCTGTCACCCTGGAGTCTTTCAGCATCTACTTTGGCCCTTGGGGCCGGTGTTAAATCTCACCTCTGATGAACGGGAGATGTTCAGCAAGCTCCGCGGGAAAAACATCCTGGTGCATAAACACGAATGTCTGGGGCAGTAAGACTTACTGCATTTGCAGTGTCTGCTAAGCAGTGTAGTTGGGGGGGTGTAGAGAGGAGAACTCCACCCTCCAGATAGAGCATGTAACAACAGGAGCATCGCTAGAGATTTATAGAAAGGAGGACTAAGCCTTTACTTGGGGGGGGGGGGGGGGGGTCGATTTTAATGAAAATGAATGAGATCACACTATTTACACCAATCAGTGTACATTTGTTGGGGCCCTAGTGGCTCCCCTGTGTAACATTAAGTGGAAGACAGATAGATGTGTCTTCCTCTTCCTCCCTCTGTCTCTTTCCCTTGGTGTTTAAATGCCCTGTTGGGTCGTTGCTCTCCTGTTTGTTTTAGGCTGGACATATGGCGTGACCTTTGGGTTTTACAGCATCATCATGGTGCAACACGCAGCTACAAGCTTCTCTCTCTCTCTCTCTCTCTCTCTCTCTCTCCCCCACCCCCTTCCCTCCCACCGTCTCCTTCCTGATACCAGATTATCTGTCACAATAGGGCGGTTCATGCCTCAGGTGTGGAAATCACTGAACTTGGCACAGAAAAAGAAGTCAAACATTTCACAGGTTCTCTTTCAATTAACCCCCGGAACCAGGCTGCTGGACAGGCTTGTTTTCCGGTGGACCGTGGACGTCAGGAACATCATTTCTAACATGAGCAGTTCTAATTTGCAAAGGTGGATTTTGCTAAGCTTAAAAAAATGGTTTTGATTTAGCCTATAAAGAAACCCCTCCGTATCTATCAAGTCAAATACCTGAAATTCATTTGAACCCCAGTGATGAGAAAACTACAGTTGGCCAGGGGTATGATGGGGAATGTGCTTGGCCTTAAAAAATGATCTCTACATCGTGACGGTCAGGAGATTGAAACCACGGGGAACAGTTAACTTGGCTCACAGGATTCATTTACATTCATCTCCAAACATAAAAACATCACAGCGCAAGCCTAAAATAATATTGGATTTTAATGGTTTGACAACAATTGTGTACATATAAGATAGTAAATATTTTAAAGTTTTAGGCACCAAAAAGCATGAATTAAGCTGCCATTAATGTGAAACATTACATCATTACAAAGAAACAGGAAGAGAAAACAATATTCAAAAGCAATTGAGAATAATTGAGGAGTCTATTAACTGTAATTGCTTCTGGGAGAATTGCAAAGCCCTATGCTAATCCAAACCAGATAAATTAACCATTCAAAACAGAGATATCTTGCCAAATCATCCTTCTTTCATCAAAAATAATTGATTGTACTCACCAGTTACTAAGCAGGAGCTACAAGAGGGATGGAAGTTAAGCCTGCAAGCCCTGGCTCCCGGCAGGGGGGGGGGTTCTAAGGGGCAGATTTAAGCATGAAAATTGCAAGTGTTTGTGTGGCCAGCAATTAAGACTTCCTTAGCGAGCAGTCTGCCTTGGAAGTGACGTCGGTTCCGTAACTAAATAGCACAACACAATTAATCCCACATCCGATATCAAAAAGCTCATTTTGAAGATTGTAAAACTGCTGTTATTCAAAAACAAAGGTAAAATATTAGTATGGTTTGTATACTTCCAAAGCATATTAGATTAATTTTGTTGCAAAGGTCATTGTTAAATGGTTTTGCGGAAACACACAAACAACCAATATGCCAGCACTGGCAACAACGCAGGCGACAAAAGTCCTCTTTGTTCGGAGGTGAGAAGTGGATTGAGGTCACTGGCCCAATTTCCCAGTTATTCAACATTCAAGAAATTTGTTCATCACGGTGAAGTAGTTTGAGTCAGTTAATCTCACAGCAAAATATTTATACTGGAATCTTTCACATGCTTAGCTGACACATTAACAGACAACTTCTACCAGTTTATACTGGATTAAAAACCTTACTGGTGCTAAAGCAGGGTCTTTACTGGAACTCGAATTAGCATAAATTTGATGTTTTTTCTTAATTCCTTGGCTGAAGCTTTAATTTAAAGTAAAGTGAAGTTTTAACATATTAATATAGCTAGATATTTTACTGCAGGAGTTACTAAAATTCCAAATGGCAATGTTTGGGTTATGGGTCGATGTCCTGAAGCAGTATCACCTGCTGCTCTCATTATATGTTTAAATACCTCTCCATTCATCACAAAGCTCAGCAATGCCAAGAACAGAGAGCAGGAAAAAAATTCTCCTGAGCCAGCAGGTCCTGAGACCCCCCCTCCGGCTCACCGAAGAGCTTAAAGCCAGCCTGACTAAATCATACCTAAGAATAGACAAAGTGACAGATGTCATTGTGATGCTTCTGGGCTGTGAATGCACAGCACGTGGATAAATAATGATGAAACGGCAGCTCAGAGGGCAGCCAGATCCGATTCTGCTCCCAGTGCTGTCAGCAGAAGGTGGAGAGAGAGCTGAACTTCCTCTAAAAATGTAGCCAGCACAGGGGACGAGAATGGACCACTTAGCCAGAATAATCACCTTGTTTTTCCCCCAGACATCTCAAACAGCATCAAGCAATGATAGATCAACAGTCCTCTTTATGAGGAAATGTCAGACAAATTAATGTAAATTACTTCACAGAACAACACAGCCTAAGGAAGTTAAAATAGAGAGTATCATGTAGATATACTTACATAGATATAGAGGATTCTTATCTTTATTCTTTACAGATTACAGTCTTAATACAGATTATAAAATGTTTGTTACATTATAGTATCAAACTGGGTCTTGAATCTGTGTCCATTATCAAATGCGCACTTCTGTACAAATTCACATATAATCTCGCCATGCCGACGAAACAGGTTAAACTTCCCCGAATGGATCCAACTTAGGAGAGAGAACCGGTGTCCTAAAGTGACCCGCCTCAGGGGTCTTTGAAACACCTGGCAGGGGGTCCGTGGCCTTTCATCGCTCGTTTGTCTGACTCACTTCCCGTGAGCAACGTTCCGGCTCCCAGATATGCCTCCTAGCCACTGCAGCGTAGCGCCATGCTAATTCGCTGGGCGTGGCTCTCGCGAGAGACCAGAACCACCAAGGAACCGGCCGCCGTTGGAATGTACCATTGTGTGTGGGAGTCTGGAGGCACTGGTTTCACGAATGAATGGTGAGGCCGTGTAATAAGCCATCTGAGAAAGGTTGGCATTCCTCAGAGAATGCCAGGAAGTGTCCTCACCACGTTAAGCCCGTCACCTGGGCATTTTGGGGCAGAAGGGGGTCCAGGCCGGGTCACTGATTAGCCAGGCTTGCTGTGTCCGTCCCCTGCAGTGTTTAAAGAGTAACTGCAGAATAGGTGACTGGCTCCGCCCACTTTGCCTAACAAGAGGAAGCAGGAAATGCTGCAGGTAAAGAACTCTGCATGGCCTGCCTTGGCTCCGAGCTGCTCTTCGTCCCCCCAGGATGTGTTGGGGTGGGGGGGGGGTCCACAGCCCCATGATCGAAGTAGAGGCAGGACTGAGAGAGAACGAGAGCGAGAGAGCAGGAGAGAGCAGTAGCTGGAAGCGGGCGGGTGAGATGTTAAAGGGAATCAGATGAGCCGTCCCATAAGCTCACAGCAGAAACCTTCCTCCCTCCCCCAGAGCGAGGGTGACGTTCATGTGAAAGGCTGGGGCGATGCTCACCTGCACATTTTAATACCACCCCCCCCCACCTCCATTCAGCAGAGCCTGGCAGCTAATCAGGTGCTGAGCAGTCAGGCAGTAGTGGCGACAGCAGGAGCAGCTCAGGACGTCAGCGCTGCACACGCACCTCACACGCACCCACATGCAAAACACCCCCCCATCCTGCCATCGGGATTCCTCCTCTCTCTCTCCCTCTCCCTCTCCCTCTCCCTCTCTCCCTCTCTCTCCCTCTCTCTCCCGCTGAGATCACGACTCCGCACGCCTTTCTCCTGCAGCTGGAGCGCTCTCTCTTCGCATCCTCCGCCTGCTTTCTCGCGGGGTCCACGGGGAAGGGCAGCCGCCGAGGCTAGCAGTAGCCACCCGCGCGGGGTAACTCGGGGCGACCGCGGACGACGGCACACCGGCGACCTCCGTCGGGAGGGGAGCGGAGAGCGTTCGGCACCTGAGAGAAGGGGATCGGTCCGCTCAGCCGCTCAGCCGGCCGCGACGTGGGACCGCTGACCTTCGCCGCCCCCTGTGCTGCGTGTAGGGGGCGGGAACACCCCCCCGTACCGACCGGCCATGGAGGAGACCCTCACCTGCAGCAACACAACCTTCACACAGGTTTTTGGCAATCAGGGGCAGCTCATGCAAGCCAGTGAGTACCCAGCAGCCTCTGTCTGTCTCTCGCTCACACACACACCCCTGATCCCAGCTGTGGACCCTTTACCTCCCCCCCTC
>JAODLC010000113.1:3519885-3534122 GCA_026781145.1 Hippopotamyrus pictus
AGGGAGCAAAAACATGGACTGTCTGGCAGGGAGAGCTGGGAGGGAGCAAAAACATGGACTGTCTGGCAGGGAGAGCTGGGAGGGAGCAAAAACATGGACTGTCTGGCAGGGAGAGCTTGGAGGGAGCAAAACATGGACTGACTATGGGTCCCCGTAGGACCGGATTGTGAAACACTGCTCTAAACTGCTGGTGTCATAATTGGAGATCCGACTGAGCTATCTTCGGCTAAAGTCACTAAACACACATGAAAATCTGCTGCTGCTGCTGTTTTCAGTAAATAAGGAAACGGTAATATGATTATTTCCTCACATCTGTAGTATATGTCAAGAACCTGATATATTCTGCTGAGCATATCTTTTGCCTGCTGATCTGCAGGGGGTGTAATTGCTCAGGAGGAACTCTGAGCACCTTAATGAGAAATGTGAAAAAACTCCGTCTGAAGTTATATTCTTTAGGTTTAATGAGGAACTCTTTTAAGTTCAAGTTGAGCTCAAGGTCACAAGATTAATTTGTGGAACAATCCAGATTAAATGCAAAGGCACCACTATGAGGTTTGGCCATTAGGATTACATACATTTCACTTTGAATTAAGCTGACCTTAAATTATGGCTTTTTTTTCCTGCTTTACCATTTTTATTTCACGCTGCAGACTGGTGCGGTGGTTAATCAGCAGAGATGAATCCACACTGTTCAAGAGCTGAAACCAAAATGAAATCCTTCACACACATTCTGCTGAGAGAATCAATCACGTTAGTGAATTAAAGACATCTAAATGAGGTTCTCCCGGCTAGAGATTGGGAAGATGGATGAAAGGAGTGACTTGGCATAAGGCATTACACAATGAGAGTTCCTAAACAATGAATTTTAAATTTCTTCTTTGAATTCTTAGCAGCCAGAATAATAGTGACTAATGAACTGGAACTACGACAAAACATTGTAGCATAAAGTCCCAGAGGGAGCTCTGGTGATATGTATTCATAAAGGTACTTAGTCTTTACTTTCAGCAACAAATGCAACAGAATAAAATATCGGAATTATAACCTGAAAAACATAAACAAAAATAGTATCACTCATTTATGACGCGAGCCATCATTTTGGTACTTACAATAATCCATTTAAGAAATTTGAATACATCTCTTTTAGCATGTGCTTCTTTTTAGATGCATGTTCATCCATCCATCCACCCACTTTCAGAGACCCAGAGTGTAAATCCCAGGACAGCAGCAACCATAAGGGAGGGTGCAGCTTGAACATGTCTAAATATGCCTTGAGCAGATCTCATTACCCCAGCAAGTGTGACAGGTGTAACTAAACCCCAGATTAATTCAAATGTGCTGCAATGGTTTGACGGACTGACTTTCTCCACTGTAATGACTTGCTGGGGTAATCTAGCCTAATCAGAGCTCATTATTATATTATACTGATTGACTGAGTGACAAGCAATGATGACAGCACTGGTATCACCTGAAACATCTCTTAGTTCTGAAACCATCCGGTGGTCAACCTTTCAGCAGTGTCAACTGACTCAGGACAGGACTGGGTACTGGTTGGAAGCTCCAGGGCTGCAGATCCAAGGACCAGACCCCGCTTACCTCCAGGGCTGCAGATCCAGGGACCAGACCCCGCTTAGCTCCAGGGCTGCAGATCCAGGGACCAGACCCAGCTTACCTCCAGGGCTGCAGATCCATGGACCAGACCCCGCTTAGCTGCAGGGCTGCAGACCCATAGACCAGACCCCGCTTAGCTGCAGGGCTGCAGATCCAGGGACCAGACCCCGCTTAGCTGCAGGGCTGCAGATCCAGGGACCAGACCCAGCTTAGCTCCAGGGCTGCAGATCCATGGACCAGACCCCGCTTAGCTGCAGGGCTGCAGATCCATGGAGGTAGGAAAAGTAAAGTGGTAAGTGTTAGAGTGGGGCATGGTGTTAAGCGGCATGTGCATGGGTGGGGTTGGAGTCGGGGGTGCCAGAGCTCCTGCCCCCTTTTACCCAAACGATTGAAAGTCTCCCCGTTTTGAGGTTCTAATTGCCCTTGTCAATAACTGGCAATTACGTAAAAGACCAAATGGAACCATCATCCCCTGATGAGGGACCCCCCCGCCTTCCCAGTTGGCAAAACCTAAGCCAAGGACACGCTCTGTTTGTCCCCCCCCCCTTTTCCGCATGTGAACACCAGCTCCTCAAAATCTGTGACAGTCACTGGTGTTATGGCTGATAGCATATAACAAAAGATGGATAAATTAAGCCGTAAGATTAGTGTCGTCCTCCAGGGCAGGGAAGACTCAAGTGCCACTGAGGTAAATGCGACTGCTTTATGGTGAGCGAGTGGGGAAACGCTACGTTAACATTAACAGTGAGCAACTCCGTTTGCCGCTGGCCGCTAACGCAGAGCTTTCCAGTTCCAGTTGTAATTCTCAGATCGATAGGAGGCACCCTTTATCTGACATACCCATTCCTTCCAAGAGCAATCCGCCACTTCCATTAGCTGAATTCCCTTGACGGTGTGCTGAAAGGTAATTGCATGACGGCTGCATTTTCCCAGCGCACTAACTTACAGTGATGTATTTTCCAGAAACATCGGGCCAAAAACCGAGAGCGGCGTGATAATTGGGATTTTCCCCTGGCTCCATGTCCTTCTCTGTACATGCCAGACTGGCATGCTTGTGAACGTTCTTTTTTTTCAGGTTTTACAAGTTCCTCTGATCAGCTGGAGGCTTGTGAGTGGTTAAGGCAGCCGCTGGGAGTCAGAGCTGTGACAGGGAGTCTGGGGGCCGCTGCTTCATACACATTGGCATTGGAAACACCCTCATGGGTGGGGGTGAAGACTGCCATAGCAATGAATGACGGTCCCCACAAAGATATGAATACAAATGCCCCTGCAATGTGATAAAAACCTGTTATTTTGACATTGCTGGGAAACTCAATTTAATAAAAATCTGTGAATCCAATTAAAAAAGTATAAGTGCCAAAAATCTTTGCTTGGTTACTTATGGTTAAGGATAGGGCTGGGTTGGGCTTAAGGTTGACATTGCTGGATTTAGGGTTATGTGCATAGAAAGGAATGGGTGGTCCCCACGAAGACATGGATACAAAATTTGTGTGTGTGTGTGCATAAGTGTGTGTGTGTGTGCATAAGTGTGTGTGTGTCTGTCTGTGTGTGTGTGTGTGTGCATGTGTGTGCGTGTGTGTGTGCATGTGTGTGCGTGTGTCTCTGTGTGTGTGTCTGTCTGTGTGTGTGTGTATGCGTGTGTGTGTATTGTATAGTGCTTATGTGGTTTGAAGAGGGAGATGGAAGTCTTGCTCTCCTTCTTACTGAATTATTGAGTGTCGCATCGCCTACATACAGTATATGTACAAAAACAAACTCACTCATGTTTGTTTTTCTGTGTATTTGAGACTACATTTCTCTCCTTTTAGGAAATCAATCCAGGACACCAAACCAAAAAAGAAGACATGCAAATTGCTTACCTGCAAATTGAGCAATTCTGTCTTTTTTCTTTAAAATTTGTCCCCGGAATAATAGTAAACAAGCACATACACATAAGTACACACACAAAAAGACACAGACGCAGGCGTATTCTGCTTGGATATTAAGGTTGCTGACATAAGTGCTTTTTGAAGCGGTGGGAAAATATAGTTTTTCTAAATAAACAGGGAGCACAATCCTGAACTCTCTGAGAGGGCAACGAGAGTTTATGGGGTTGCGTATATATGTGTATTATATAACTATAATCTCCTTGTTTTAAAGAATGCATGTTTATGATTAAAAATCTTATAAAACCTTTGCAAAAATCTGAGACAATGTTATCTAGAAGACAGTGCCAATTATCTGACTAAACTATTCCAAACATCTGTTCGGAAAGGATTCCTGTTTGTGTATTCTGTGAGCGGGGCGGCATGGTGGTGCAGTGGTTAGCACTGTTGCCTCACACCTCTGAGACCTGTGTTCGAGTCTCTGCCTGGGTTACATGTTTGTGGAGTTTGCATGTTCTCCCCATGTCGTCATGGGGTTTCTTCCAGGTACTCTGGTTTTCCCCCCACAGTCCAAAGACATGCTGAGGCTGATTGGAGTTGCTAAATTGCCCGTAGGTGTGCCTGTGTGAGTGAATGGTGTGTGAGTGTGCCCTGCGATGGGCTGGCCCCCCATCCAGGGTTGTTCCCTGCCTCGTGCCCGTTGCTTCGGGGATAGGCTCCGGACCCCCTGCAACCCAGTAAGGATAAAGCGGGTTGCAAAATGGATGGATGGATAATAATGTTTAATTTATATTATGCTTTTCAAGAATCCACATACACTAATCCAGTGAAGTGTGATCCTGGAATCTATCCTGAGTTTTACAAGGTACACCCCGCACTGGATGCCAGTATATCACAGGGCACATACTCACACAAAGAAGCACATGCAAGTGTAAAAACGCACTTGTAAAAACTGATCGATTTCTGCTGCATTCCCAAGTAAACACTGAACTGTGAGAGTACAACCTGAAACATGTAAAACGTGTGTAATTCTTGAATTAACTCTATGTTAGTGATGTTGAGGTTCTGCCACAAAGCTTCTGCTTGCAAGATGTGTCTGGTTGAGTCTGAGATCACCTCAGGGCCAGCAGGGCTGACCACCAATGGCCCCCCAGCAGAAACAAATAAACAGTTAAGTGGTGCACATGTGCTTCTGGATTGACCTGGCAAATGAATTTATGAGAAAATCAAACAAAAACGTTATTCTTCTGATTCAGAGCTTTGGAAGCACCTGCAGTTAAGGGAAGGTTCAGGGCTGTGGAGGCTGACCTTTCTGTTTGTTTGCAGTTAACTAATTTGAGGTCTGTTTTTATGTGTGTAGTTTTAAAATAAATAAATAAATAAATAAAAAAATTAAGGTCACCCCCAAGTATGGATACTTGAACAGCTGCTGCCAGTAAAACTGAACATTTTCAGAACCATTTTAGCCAGAAATACTGTTTGTTTGAGTGCCACACAATCAATCAATTATAAAATAGATGCCTTTTGTTTGAGTAAAATGCAGAGGGTAAAATGATTTAGAAGTAGTTTCTGGAATTAATGAAATGCACAAGTTGGGGAAAACTTTGAAAATGAGAAACACAATTTATCCATGTTGGAAAATGTTGCACATCTGCCCGCATCGTGTTATGCAAGTCTAGCATGACGTACCTGCCATGTAGCCCTTGAGCTGATCCTCACTGATCCAGGCAAACTTATACTGTAAATCTGTTCAAAGGGCGGCAACTTGGCGCATGTTGATATGAGCGCCCGCCAAAGAATATTTATCTGCCAGCTGATTAACAGCGACTTAATGAATACCCCATGGCATTTTTGCCATCATTTTCCCTAAAACAAACAGGCATATTATATGCATATGAAATATAGTTTTGTGCTGTGTTGACTAGATAAAGCCTTTTATGCTCACTCTGGTACTGAAGGTCATGGAAAGAGGCCCAGTTTTCCGGAGGTGATCCGTCGTTCTAGGATGTCTTTGGCATGTCCGTCCTGTAGCTATTTGAGTAGGGGTGGGCCTTTGAGGGCCTTGTAACCTGCAATGTGTCCATTATTCAACAACCCAGCAGCCGGAAGCTTTTCAGGCTGTCCTCCCGAGAGTCAGCCGGTACCCCAGGTCGCGTAACTGCTTTTGGAGGAAACGTGGAGTCAAGAGGGTGTTAAAGTGGGACGTAGCATGCAGGCCCAGGTGATGACAGGCTCTCAGAAGGATGGTTACCTACTCAAAGTGGCCTGCTGGAGCAAGACCCCGGCTTTTAACTCCCTTGCTTAAAGGCCCATAAAATGCGTTCATGGCAAATGTAACTAACATACCACCTAACAGATCATGTTGCCCAAAATGATCAGGCTGGATATTCTTCCCCAGGCTTCACATAAAGTTGACGAGGGACTCCATGTTGGTTTTATAACTTACCGTAATTTTTCAAATATAGTGTATGTTAGTTTTGTAATGTACCGTAATTTCCCAAACATGGTCATGAACAAGCCTTATTTTTACTTACAGTACATGTCAAGACAATGGCTATAATATAATATAAGTTTGGTATGAACTTGCATTACCCCATATAAGGTTCTCAGTGATACCTTTAAGGGTTACCCAAACATGTTTAAAATATCTAAACTGGAGCAACACTGGTGTCCAGTTTACAGATGCACTGCCAGGAGGTCTTGTGGTTCTGGAAGGTTCTGGGTGGTTCTGTCTGGGTGGTTTTTATACTTTAGGTATTTTATTGCTTTGGGCCTGATAACTGCAGACAGGGCATCTGTGAGGCATAATTATTGATTCTTATCCTAATTATTGATAAGCATTATTACAATTACTAAAAGTTCAGTCCCTGGGCCCGTCTGTATCTATGGTACACTAATAGCATGATTAGCTAATCAGTCGGACCCGTTTAAGGCTAATAACTGGCTTTCTGAGCAGAGTGTATGGGGTAACAGTGCTGGCTGCATGCCTTGCCTGTTGGAGATCTGCAAGCTGATTAATCCTGTTCCAGAAATTATTCGCAGATTTCTCCCGCACTGTAATTTGGGTCTCCCACAGACCTGCTGGGCCGCAATCTGAAGGAAAATGTTTTGCCTTCTCTAATCCAACACAGAGCAGCACGACTGAACAGAACAGCTTGAAGGAGCATCATTTTTTTTTTCTCCTTAAATGAGGAGGGAGCAGATGTGTCATCATCCACGCTAAGATGGAAAAGGGGGAGTTTAAGAAGACGTCCACTGCACTCCTGTCTTCTTGAAGGGGCTTGTGTGAAGCTAATGGAGCTCACAAGTCACGTGAAAGCACTATAAAACAAGAATAGCAGTTCACAACAACTGTAACAACAATACCTGTAATATATAGTATAGCATTTTAAAAATGAAGCTTGTTAAACACAGACAAAGGGAGAATAACCCAAACTTAGTTTATTAGAGGACTGTCTTGCTTGCTTTGTATGGGGGAAAGACACATGCAGGGGTGTAGGAACCTGGGGAGACGTGTCCCCCCAAATTTGGTTTCATTCATCCTCCCAACAAACAGACCTTTGTATTTATATTATTAGATCGTGTTCCCCAGTCTCAAACTCTCTCCTATGCCATTGGACACATACACCTTTCTGTTAAAGTATTTAATACCTTATGTTGACTTAGCCACCAACGATTTTCTTAAAAGGTTTTGCTAACATGTTCCAGTGTTTTTATTAGCCAATTTTTCTGACTACCTCAACGGAATGTTATTTTTAGCAATGTGTTGTGTGACTAATAAAATCCTAGACCTGTTTTCAGTAGGAAACCATTATGTCGATCTGTATGAACTTTCGTGCAGATGCAGAATGCACAAAGCCTCGAGACTCCCCTGCACGCGTGGCGCGCTCGCCCGCCCCGGTCTGGACCGCAGGGCGCGCGCACTTGGGCACACGCCCCGGCTGGCTACCGCTCTGTGATTCCGCTGGAATCTCTCGCCCGGTAATAATACTCCCGCCCCGGGACAGCGCTTGGCGCAGCCAAAGGGGGAAACCCTCAACTGCACTGCGCCACGCCCGATGTGTCAGACGGCCAGGCACAGCAAAATGATCCCTGTGATCCCAGTTACCCCAGTGTTGTGCCGTCCTGGAAAGACGTACCTTCACCTATGCCTGTTCTTTGCAGAAAAACAGGTAGATTTAACAGTGCAGACAGAAGAGCGCGTCTGTGTTGTTTTTATTGTGAAACAGTTCCCTCGTTGGGTGGAAAAGTTGGATCCGATCGAACAAAACTCAGCTCGGAAAATTGCATTCCACTTGAATATTTTTCACTCCGGGGCAGGACGATGAAGGGAGGGGAGGGTATTCCACGTTCCAGGCTCATGGTACAACGGCCCGCCGGGAATTATCCTCAGTCCTCTCAGTCTCAGTGCTAACGTGCAGTTAGAAAAAGTTTACAGTGTTAACTGAATAAACAAATGAGACATCACTGCCCTTATAGGAAGTGATATCCCAGACTGCGCAGGTTGTTTAGTGGTGTCCCTGTTGATGAATTTGTGATGACTGAGGTTCACCTATATCTCAACTGCTGTAGTTCCACTTTAACTTAAAACATCACTCAACTTGAGTTTACAATGACTGTCACTGCCGGTTAAGTGCATAGAAAATGGACTTGTATTATGTCCATAAATGGTGACTTTTGAGCTCCTTCGGTCCCGCAGTCCGAAATCTCCCAGCTGAGTGCGCTACGCCAGGCTGCACATGTTACAGTCAGTAACGAAACGCGCTTTATATCAAAGCGCGTTCTCTCCCCTGTAATTATGCTGTACAATAAACGATGCCATGTTCTAACTGCATGTGACAGCTGCATTATACGAGTTAAAATAAACTCTGTAATTAACGGTATGTATTACATTACTGCGCAATCTCATCCCGACTGAAGGAGCAGAAAAGCACACATTTGCCCTTTTGCGTTAATTGCACCTAATGATAAATAGCAATGAAAGATATGCTTTTTAGAAGCGGCCGAAAAGCATCTAACAGCCTACTGTATACTTTCGGTCTGTGGGAATGACAGTTCAGTTGGTCTTATATGGGTTATTTCCGTAAATAAAGAATGTGTAACGCATTCCCTGTAGCCTGTATAAAAGCTGGTCACTAAAAACTTAATACACGTTCCAGTGATGTTCTGATCTGGAGCGAAGACAATTAGGGTCTATAATTATTAATGCACAAACTTAAATGTGCAAGAAGTCGCTTAAGTCATTACATCCTGATTATTTCAGTACGCTATATAATTTCTATGAAAGTGGCAAACCTTAAAGATGTCCAATTCAATACTAAAATCGTTTACACCAGTATTGTAATTTATGCAAATAATGGAAGTGAAAAGACGAAGGTAAAATTTTATAAAAGTCACTTTTAAGTTTATACAAGATCATTTAAGCATTGTGCGGGAATGGCTGTAACGTTTATGATACAACGAATTCCTGATAATTAAATCTAAGCTTATCGTAAAGGCAGGCTGGAAAGGGGGGTAGTATTATATAGGGAAGACATTGGCAGGTAGAAAGGGAGAAATCCAGCTCGGAGCGGAGCAACTGGAGGCTGAGACGGGGCTCCTCCCTTGTATGGACGGCCCCTAATTGTAGGTTCACAGACTCCAGATCCAGCCGCTCATCCACAGGACGGGAGCGCGCCGATAGTTCGCAAACGCCCGGAAAAGTTCGGTCCCCAAACTGTCCGAAAACGGCAGTGATCGACACTTCCGTGCGTTTCGATCGGCGCGGTCCTATACGCCATACCTTCCCCGCCTACGTGTAGGGTCTTGTTCTGAACATCCCTGCATCATCTGCGCCCCCCCGGCCCCGTTAAACAAGCAACCCCAGTTTGACAGAGTATGCCTCGCGGCGTCTGGATGATCTCTTATCTTCAAGTGGCATCTATTCGTGTGTCAGAAACCTCCTCCTCCTTCGCCTAGACACCGTGCATACAGGTAAGCTTCAGGTCGCTAAGTTTATATTAGATTAACAAAGGTGTTTGCAGCAAACAAAACTAATTCTCTAAAAAATTACTCTCAGGTGTTGTACTCATGCCAGTGTGATAATGTAAATACTTAAACTGTTTATTATACATGTATATTTAAGTGAATATACGTGAAACGATAATGGAACGTTTGCAGTCACGTTAACACGTTTGGTAAAATAGAGAATTAAAAGAGCGTCGAAATTACTGAGTATTATATAGTATCTTGTGAAAATCATGTCCAGGCAATCAGTTCAGCATCCGATGTTTATATTATATATCATTGTTAATGCATTATTTTAATCTTCATCTTAATTTCAAGTGCCGCTAATTTCTGTTTTGATATTCTACATGAATCATAAATTAAATTCCCAGTATCGGTGTCATTTTGCTTTGCCCATGGTTTCCTTTTTTCCAAGCATGTTATTAACTTAATTTAATCGTTTGAACACTTAGTGTAATTATTAGGAAAAGTTTAACGTAATGAAATACTTCGGCGCGATCGTTTCTTGTAAACTTTCTCCAGCTGGTTGGCGCGTTCACGGACCCTGTATTTACCCTGTCTCCTCTAAGGCTTTTCATGTTCAGTAATAGTCAACCCTTTCTATCAGTAAGTTATGCTCGGGTCTGAGCTAGTATGTAATTATCTCCATATAATGAAAGTGCCCCGAATAGTACTAATTATCTTTATTCATACATACAGGTGAATGAAATCTGTCCGAACCTGTTTTGTATGGGTACTGTAGGTAATTGAACGAGCATTTATTTAATTACATTAAGACTTATCCTACACCACATTATATGCCACCCAAAGAAAAGCCCTATGTCAGACTTGAACCTCCATCCAAGGTGCATAATTTTTATTTTATGAAACATTTTGCCAACAAGTTATTAAACTCAGAATCGTATTCAATTATTATTCAGTACATGTTAGTGTGATATCTGTTGGTGTACAATCGCTGGCCGACTACCAAAGGACTCATCTGATGAGAGGGGCTTGGGGAATTAGTTATTATATTTTTAAAAGACGACAAAGTCACCAGCATGGGAAGCAGGGGTTCCTGCAGTCCTCTTGCAGCCGGATGTGGTGCCCTGCATTTGTCCCTTGTAGTAACACGTTTGTAACCAACAAACAGGCCGGTAAAGTATGACTAATTGCACAAGTTCCTTTTAGCTACCGCCTACTACTCATCAGGAACTTAGGCCACACTGTGGTTGGTAGAGATGCCTGGCTGATTTAAACGCTCCTTTTCTGGGTAGAATAATGCTTGTGAAATGCGGCTGCAATTCCCCACCGTGAATGACAAATTACGCAGCTCAGTGTGTCATTGTGGAAGCTGTGGCACTTAGGTCCTGCATCACAGTCCGTGCCTTCTGGGAAACATGCCAAATTGTGCTCACGGTTTACTACACACATAAATAAATATCTCACACGTGCAGGGTTACGGCTAGCGATTCTGCAGCCTCAGAACACTGCACTGCAAATGCTTTAGGCCTGTAGGGTTTAAGAAGTCCTTATATGACCGAGCTTTCTGAGTGCCAAGGTGGAAGAGGGTTTTGCATTATTGTGAAGCTTCCTTATCTGAGTATAGAGGCCTTATCGCCACAGGTTGACAAGCCCCTGCCTCTGGTATGCAGAGGTGTTGAGGAACCGGGCCAGGGCCCAGCGGACGGTCAGTCGTGGCTTGGTACTGCACTCGGGCACGGCTGTCATTCCCTGTACCCTCGAGCCGTTCCTCTGTACTTTAATATTCTGGAAAAAACTGGCAGAAATCACAGAGGGAGGCAGGAGAAACAGGGTAGAGGCACTGGACTGAATTAGTCGTCTAAGTGCCCACGGCTCCTCGTGCAGGTCTCCGCCACTGCCTTTGCGGTATCGCTCCACGGCCAGTCTGAGCACAAAGGGCCCTTTGAGCCGTGGGTGCTCAACACGCCGGGGGAAAGTAGAACAGAGAGCTGCACTTTCACAGCTAGTGCGAGCCGCATTTTTGCCGGACTTACGTGGCCGTAACCACATGCAGATGAGTGATATCCCGGTAACGATTAACCTCGAGCCACAGGGACGATTTGTGAGAGGTATCGGTTACTACTTAACCCCCCCGGCCTTAATTGGGAGGTGCAGATATGAGCAGGCCGCTAAGGGTGGCGTCTATTTAATCACGCGCCTTTAAGGGTATCAGTGAGGCTGTCCAGAATGTCTTGAGTTACCTGCGATTTGCTCCGGATTAGTGCGAAAGATTATTTCATCTAAGGGATTTCATGTCACCCCTATGACATCTGTCCTTTTTCCCAGCATTCTCTGAGTGTCTGCAGACGAGTGACTCGTACCCGACGCCCGGGCTTTTAAAGGCAAATGAGGACTGAAAGTGGAATGTTGAGCACTGATGACATTTGGACTAAATGGATTGGTAAAGAAATATCATTTGATTCTAGTTCCTTAGAACAGGCCGTTGTTTGGAGGAACCCAATATGATTATACTAGAGAGGGTCGGGGGCGTGGGGAGGTTGGATGGAATTAGGGTGACACTGACTCTGAATCTCACGTTTTTGGGGTTTTTTCACTGAAAAGCCGATTTGCAACAGGATTTATGGAGAGGGTGTCCTTTCACACTGTCCGAGATGACATCTGAGTCATTTACCAATGCCAAAGGCACATTTTATAAATGCGTCATTGTGATGGTACGTCCCATGGAGATAAAGAGCCTCATGTCAAGGGATAAAGTATATAAAGATAAAGCATTATCAGATTCGCTGTAACTTTATATTTATAATCTCTGCTTCTGTGGTAAATCTTTTGACTTTTAACAATATGCTGTTAGTGTTGGAAGCTTATCAGGCATTTGAGCTTCTTTGTTTGCATTAATTAACAGCTTGATGACCAATTGGATGTTACAGTGTGAGTGAGAGGAAGATTAGATACTAAACATGTCTAGTTTTAGGAAATAAATCACCTTGCCAAAAGTGTTTAAATTCAACATTCTCTGGATGTTTTTTCCCCTCTTTAAGGATGCATAGACTATGTAGCTGACGTGACAGATACTTTGTCGGTTTGATTACGCATTCCTTTAAATGATTTAACGCTCTGTGCTGTTGTGGAGATTTCAACAAACTCCTTGGGTTCATATACAGAAAAGCTCGGCAAGCGCCTGTATGAACAGCACCTGTCTATGTGTGTAATGTATACACATCCCTTCCCTCCCCATCTATACTATAAACTGGGAACTGGTGTTCTGGTGCCAGACTCTGACAGACTTGAGCAGTTCCTACGGGTTGCAGCCATATGTTTTGGTTGAGTTAAGATCTCCTGGATGGCAACTCTTCTTGGGACTGGAAAGAATAATCACACAGCATAACCGATTTGCTGCCACAAGACACACGATATCCACAGATCCCTCTCTAATATCAACACTTCACTCTTGGCTCTTTGGGTTATAATTTTGTCTCTCTTACATGTTTCTGTTTATAAATACGAACGGAATGAATTCTGAGCTGATCCAGTGGTTGCTGCTGTTTGTCCATTGCTGATTCTGGATTATGGAGATTCATAGACTTCAAAGAGCAACAGACCATGCTTTGTCTAAAGGCTTCTCAATTCCCCTTAAATTGAACTTTCTATTTTTCCCCCTTTCGCTATAAAAACACTCCAGATGGCCCCAGGAAGGGCCAAGGCACCACGAAAAATGATTGCTTTTCATAAGTTCCATTTTTAAAGAGCTTTATGAAAGGTGGCATTTTAATATCACATCGCTCATAGCAGAGGGGCTTATGAGTAATGTTAAGCAGGTAAGATCATCCTAATGGTTTGGTCACAGACTTGTGTTTACAGCCTTGTTGACAGAAGGTTATAGAGATGGCGGTTGAAAAGCGTATGTTTCAGAGTCAAGGTGGGCTTATCCTCAATCAGGGAACGAGATTCATTCTCATGCATCAGGGACTGCATTGTTGAGCTGCGTCATGGTAAATGTTGGTGGTCCCTCAGAATTTCTTTAATTCTACGAGTTTATCTAGCTAAAAATGCCAATTTATGTTGAAAACACAGGACTGTGAGAGAGAGTGAGAGAGAACAGTGAAGGAGCAGAATTATAGTACGGTGCTTGTGTTTCTGTGCAGGCATCACCTTAAACACGACAGAGACCTCCCACTGTGTTTTATTTGTAAGGTAAGGGCTCCCTAATTGGCAGCATAAACAGAAGCGTCCTTAGAAAAAGCAAGACCTGATTGGCAGCGTCAGTCCTCCCCCCCCGTGATCTCTGAGGAGTCCAACTCAATACGACGGGACCTGGAAACCCGCTGATGCCACGTCTTCCAGACACATCCACACGCCACAGCGGAGCGACCCTGACAGGCTGCCAGTGCTGATGTGGGGGAACGCGTTGCAAACCTCTTCCCAGCACTGCCAGAACTTCCGTCCGCCGGGCGCCTGCTGGGCCGTGTGTGGGACACATGCCGATCACATGACGCAGGTCTCTCACGGGCCATCATTGTGTTTTCCTTTTTTTCCCCTCTCAGTGCAATAACAGGTTTCTCTGCATGCCTGAGTTTGGTCCGGCCGTTCGCCTGTTGCCAATAGCGACACGCCACGCCCTCTCCTCTCTCCTCCTCCCGCCACGTCGGGGCCATCTCAATTGTGCGAGGTCACCAGGGGCCGTCCGCACGAGCCGCTCCCAACTGGGCGTAGAACACATCGCTGTCCCCTCGTTTTTTAGTGTTTGGCCTGTTGAGCAAACTGACCCCCCCCCCCCCCCCCACCCTGGCTGTTCAA
>JAODLC010000113.1:3535278-3549854 GCA_026781145.1 Hippopotamyrus pictus
ATGCTGAGGCTAATTGGAATTACTAAATTGCCCATAGGTGTGCATGTGTGAGTGAATGGTGTGTGAGTGTGCCCTGCAATGGGCTGGCCTCCTGTCCGGCGTTGTTCCTTGCCTCGTGCCCGTTGCTTCTGGGATAGGCTCCGGACCCCCCGCGACCCAATGAGGATAAAGCGGGTTGGAAAATGGATGGATGGATGGATGGATGGATAATTGGTATATATATATATATATATATATATATATATAAGGAAGACAGGGCTGACTGTGTGCTGTCCATCAAAAGTTAATTAACACCCATTGTGTATTTTATTCTGAATGGTGCAGGATTTTCATTGTTTTTAACTGTCGTTCCTGGTGACCTTCCATGCGACATTAACGGTTTTCCGGAAAGTATAAACATCAGCATATTTATGAGCTGTGCTGCAGTCAGGGTGTCAGATATATGAGATGGGAATTAAAGAGCTCCTGCCGCTGAGGGAATGAATCAGGAACCAGTGTCATCACTCTGCTGGGATTTACTGCCTCGTCAGAAGCAGACATTTCACAGTACGAGCTCCTTGAGTTTAGCTGCAGCCGGCATTTCCATACAAACCCTGCATATATTTAGACAATAATAAAATTCTTACGTATTTTTGATCTGCGATGCGTTGGCACCTCATTCAGGGTTATTTCCTGCCTTGTGTCTGTAGCCTCCAGGACAGGCTCTGAACCACCGTGACCCTGAAAAGGACAGGCAGCTATAGAAAATAGATAGATGGATGATTTATGATCATTTATACCTTATTGATCCCAGGGCGAAATTCTTCTCCAAACAGCAGCGAGGTACCTAAAGTGCACAAATACAAACATATAGTGCAAAACAAACTGCAAAGGCACAGATTGAAATGCATTTGAAGTACATTTAATGGACTAGTTCATACATTTAATAGATTGAAATGCTAGCATAAAAGCCTTTGCATGAAATATGATGAGAACCTTAAATGCACAGCAGCAATAGTCCAATCCACTGAAAAGCACATCGCTGCAGCAAGAAGCCGTGTGTCAAATAGGGGGGCAAAGTTGAGTAGGATGGGCAATGCTGTGTAGGAGGAGCAATGTTGAATAGGAGGGGCAATGTCGAGTAGAAGGGGCAATATCAAATAGGAGAGAATGTCAAATAGGATGGGTAATGTCGAGTAGAAAGGGCAATGTCGAATAGGAGGGGCAATGTCGAGTACGAGGGGCAATGCTGAGTAAGAGGGGCAATCTCGAGTAGGAGGGGCAATGTCAAATAGGAGGGGCAATGTCGAGTAGGAGGGGCACTGTCAAATAGGAGGGGCAATGTCGAGTAGGAGGGGCAATGTCGAATAGGAGGGGTAGTGTCAAGTAGGAGGCGCAATGCGTGAGAAGTTTATAACTGTTATCATCTGATTACCTAACCCCAACCCTAACCCTCGTTATAAACCCCTCCCACCCCTCATGATGAACCCCTCCTACTCCACATTGCCCCTCCCAGCTGACAGTCGGCTCCTGGCTACAGCGATATATATACTTGAATCCAGCAGGTTCATAGTACACAGGATCAACCTGGACATACCTTGCAAAGCTGCTACTGGTCCAAGCCACTGTCAACTTGCATGACCAGTAGTCCAACTCCCTCTTGGTCAGGCTTCAGTCATGCTCCAGCAGGTCTAGAACATTAGTCCTTCCTCCTGGTCTTGCTTCATTGACTAATACTTGGAGCTTGAATCAAGTTCCGCACCTTTGTGGTGGGATACATGGTTGCTATGGTAACAGCACCACCATCCTCACATCTCCCTATCTGACCATTCTCTTCTTTAAAGTCACCACGGTCAATGTAATGTCCCTCTTTTCAAGAAAAGACATGAAATTCACCTGTGATTATGTTCTTTGTTCATTCAACAAACAGCGGGTTTCATGGCTCTTTGCTCTTGCTCAGTTCTTTCCTGATTCTCAGGTCATTCCCCCCTTTTTTATATCATGTACCTCCCGATTACATCCAGTATGCAGAGTCCCTCACAGCCTTCGAGAAATGACGTAAGACCCAGCCAGAGGGGAAAAAAAGCGGAAAAGAGATCTCAAAACTGTTTCATTTATCTCTCCTAGACAACTATGAGATCAGTGTGAATCCAAAATGAGACTGGCTTATGTCTGTCTTTTTTCCAGCAAAAATACACAAAATCACATCTATCTCTCTTTAAGTTTCAAAATAGATCTCATCAGCTCTAAAATGGTTCCAACTGTTGCATCTCCTTTTGCTCTACGATGGAGAAACCAGGTTCAAATACTGCCTCGCGTTTACATGCACCCATATGATCAGAAAATAATGACTTTATTTGTGCTAGGTTTGTGCTGGTTTCTGCTGCAAAAATGAACGTTTGTGCTTTACTGCTGCAAAAGTTTCAGTTACTGGTTCAGCTCCTTCAAATACTGCTGCAACTACTACACGTACTGCGGCAACTACTACACGTACAGCTGCAACTACTGTACTACACGTACTGCTGCAACAGCATTCGGTAGTAAAGTTTATCTTTTCCTACTTTGTCTATTTCCTCTTTGGCCTCACATTCAAGGTCATATTTGTGTACCGTGCCATATCATGCGTGGCTACAATAGCCAGCCCTGAACGGTGATGCAGCACTTAGCAGGGTTGCTTCCCACCTCTGCAGACCGCAGTTTGAGTCTCTGCTCCGGCTCTATATCTGTGAATCCTTTTGTGGCTCCAGTATCACTCAGTACTGAGACTGAGTCAAATTTGGCAAGATTTCTTGTTAAATATATCTCAAATATTACTCCTGTCCTCCGGCTCACCCATGTTGACTTTATTTCTCCCAGTGAATTTTAGGAGAAGCATATCAGACAAAAAAAAAAAAAAAAACGCACTTTCCCAACAGAGTATTAGATCGATGGTATTCATAGCCTTGGTTTTTTTGAGCTAGTATCGGGAAAATTTCATTGTAGAGTCTTAAAGCACTTATGTTAGTCGCTCTGGCTAAGGGCATCTGCCAAATGCTGTAAATGTAAATGTAAAATGGATACTAAAATGAGGCTAAAATAAGAAGCACAATTTTGTGTCCCCAAGCTGTCAAAGTGCAAGCTACGAGCTTCTTTTCTGAGAACACCTCTAAAAACCTCCTAAAGACCACCTAACTGTCTTCATTAACTTTTCCATTGAGATGCTTTCGCTTTTCATTACTAGATGTTTCTTACCTCCTACTTAGTTCCTACTATATTCACTTGGGAGATGTTTGTTTATTTATATATGTGCAGCTTTTCTGATGTTAGGCTCTAAGCCAGGGGTGGCCAATCTTATCCACAAAGGGCCAGTGTGTGTGCGGGTTTTCGCTGCAACTCCCTAACTAGATTACTAATTAGAGGACTGATTGGCTGAAAGAGTCCTCACACCTGGGTTTGAACAGCTGACCTACAAGCTATCCCAAAAACCTGCATACATACCGGCCCTTTGCGGATAAGATTGGCCACCCCTGCTGTAAGCAGTGTTTGTGCAGCCATCTTGGATTTGTCAATGGTCCTTCACTGGCAGCTCAGCTCAGCAGCATGTGTACCTAAGGTGGTCTCTTTGAAAGCTGTATGATTGTTAGACATTATTTGCCTCACTTGGACATGAGCTTTCACAGGCAGATTCAGAAGGCACCTCTGGGGGCTTGACGCAGTATAAGACCTCACTGCGCATGTGGGTAGTGTATCACTTAAGAGTATGGCCTGCTGTACTCTGTGGCTGCAGGCCTGTCATTAGAACATGACAACAACTTGCATTAAACTGCTGCTTAAAGGTATTTCATCTATCAACAGTATACTCATTAAAGTGTGTTAATGTAAGGAGGTCACGTTAAAAGTGTTTATCAAACAATTCATGCTCTGGGAAAGGACTCAGATACAGAACCTGAACTCTGCTAATGTAGTTTACTGAAAGCTATAGTGCAGTACAAAATTGCTCCAGTAAAATAGATGTTTGTACAAAGAAAGTCTAGGTTTGGTTTAATAAAGGTTTCATTGAAGCAAATGAAATGTTAAACAGTGATGACTGGGGCACTGCATCCCTCAAAATATCCAGAGAGTAAAGTATATACTTAAACATGCTAAACATAAATTAATTAGATAATGCAAAATAATTATGAAATATAATTTGTTGACTTGTGCAATGTGCCTTGTAGTCTTTCAGCATTCATTAAAAATTGATTCCAAATTGTGTTTGGTTCAGTTCTGTGCGAATACACATACCACCAGTGTTGCCAAGTCTCACAAGACAAACAAGCATCCTCACTCCTGAAGAAGAGGTCAAAATAAACCCACTGTGCAAAGTTAGGTGGAGCAGTCAGGCCCAAAAATAAGCCCAATATACACAGTCAAATGGGGCGGAGTTTGTCCTGTGTTTGCCATATTACGTGTGCTTCATTTATCATTTTCTATTGTTAGTGTAACTAAATAACTCCTTAAAGCCATAAGCTAAGTGCGATTCTTTGTGGCACATTTTGCACAAATTATTGGACACAAACACAAACGATAATCATCACGACACGAAGAAAATATCTGAGAGCGAGAGATACAAAATTATTTGACATAAAAAGAACCGGTAATTAACCTTTAGCCACCCATTCAATATCAAATTCCGGCATAATTTAAATTTAGCGATGTAAAATTATGTAAATTCTTTAATCAAGTGAGCTAGCCAACATGGCTGAAACTAGCCAGCAAGGAAACAAGTGAATTTATGTGTGAATCAGGAGAAGAATGTGGCTATACAGCAACAGTAAGAAACCTGAAAAGTATATCTTGGATTTCACCAGCAGTTTTCATCATGGGGACCCCCTCCCCCGTCAAATAGCAATGCTTTGAAAAAAAAAAAACCCATTAAAATATCACATACCGTGGTATTTACTGTATGGTATGAAAAATTAAATAAGATTACAATTAAGATTATATCAAATGTCAGTCCTTTAATCAATGATGGGCTGGGACTGTAGGATAATCATCATTAATATTTGAATTTCTTCAAATGATAAATCTGTTATATTATAAGAATTACGATTAGATTAAGAAAGCCCAAGAATCACAACCTCAAAATAAGACAAAAAAATGCAACCCGTGTTTTTTTTTTATATACTCAAAATGCCACAAATAACGGACTTGGGTGTATTAACGGCTTCATACAACATTACTGTATGCGATGGGCCATTTTGTATTTGGCCACTGGTCACTGTGCAGGACTTGTGTCTGTCGTTCCCAAGATGAGCTGATGCTGTATTGGCCATAAAAGGAGGCCCTATACCATACTGATGAATTACTGTGCCCTAAAACCAGGTGTTCCAGTTTGGTTGGCCAATCCTTGTGTGTTCCCCTGGATTCAGGGAGGCATCAGTAAAAGATCCCACCACTGTGAGTAAAGGATCCTTCTTTCTGTCAATAAAATGTATCATTAGGACCCCCCCCTGTTCCCCCTCAATAAAAAAAATCCTCGGGGGACCCTAATAGGGGTCCCAATATGACATTTTGTCTGGGGGCCCAAAATTTTTATGTACACCCCTGTATATTTATGTATGTGTGCACGTCCTTGCCAGAATACTAACCGAATCACTTTCACCTGTGTCTGGTTTAACTGTTTTGGTGCCTTTGCTGAAGTTGTGAAGTCGTCCTTTCTCTCTTGTGAGGTGCATTCTGGGCTCTTTCACGCTGGCCTCACGTCATGAGTAACACCCGCCATCTGCATTTTCTGCCTGTGATTCTGCATTATCCTTCGTCACCCTGTTCGCGCTTATTTCAGCTCGGAAATTTGGAAATTATCCGGTGTTACAGGCACACTGTCATTCCACCTCCTGGTTTTGCTTTCTTGTTTTGTTCAAGATCGTCTCCCAAAAAGCAATAACCCAGGCCAGCATCACTGTTTCTATAAATATATGTCTTGTCCATTGACCGTGGCCTTTTGCAGCTATAGTCAATGGAAATCATACACCCTGTTTCTACCAGACACACTTCTGGGACATGTGACTGGATTCCTGAAATCAGCTTTCAGACGATGTTACTAAAATCCCTTTATAGCTTCTTACCTGCCTTTCAGAAGCCTTGATGTAAAGAGACATGACAGATTCTAAGTAAATATTTAATATGCTTCTGGCTGGCCTGTCATTTCCAGATATTTGAATTAAGGAGAAATGCTTATTTCCTGCATTTCAATGAGCTCCACTTTGAAATGGTTCACACTGACATTCTTGTGGTTTATTAAAATTGTGGCCCAAAGGAGTGGACCAATAACACTGAGGGGGGTGGGTGGGGGTGTACATTATCAAAGGCACCCAATTAATGCCTTTGTTAAATGTTCACATTTAATTTATATAGCAGTCACTTTGACATAAAGATGAGGACAGTAGGGCGTATGCACACATCTAGCCTTGCCCCAGGGCCCAAATGTGACTATTCTATCAGCCACCAGATCCAATCCCTGACCTTATGGACATGAGCACAAGTCCCTAACCCAATGGGGTACTCAGTACCCCTCCCTCCCTCCCAGCTCCCTTCCGGATAGCCCACATTTTTTGCTTCTGGGAAGGAGCAAAACCATTGACTCTCTGTTGGGCCCCTGAGGACAGGATTGGGAAACACTACTATAGACTAAAGACATGGTTTGGGTGAGCTGATGGGTCACGTTTTCCCTTGTGGTGTGTGGCTCAGGGGGTTAGGCCACTATATATATGACTATACTGATTATAGGGTTGCTGGAACAAATCCTGTTCACAGCAGAATAATTACATCTTTGTTCAGCCCTTGAGGAAGAACCTTAACCTGCTGAAATGCCCCTGGGGTACCAGATTGAGAGCCTGACCCCAAGCATCGCTCTCAAGCGGACAGGACACAGTCATGTATTGGCAGCCCTACATTTATGTCAGGAAACACAGCACTTCTCCCAGAAAATTGTTGTAATTACAAATGCTTTGGTATTGTCATGTTTATTTCTCTTGTTGGCACTGAAAGAACACGAAAAAGCGGAGGAAAAAAATTAATCTGAGACGTTCCACACAAAATGCCAAAAATGGCCTGGACAAAATGATTGGCACCCTCAAGTTAATACTTGGTAGTACACCCTTTGGAAGAAATAACTGATTTTAATCGCTGTCTGTAACAATCAGTGAGTCTTTTACATCGTTCTACTATAATTTTGGACCACTCTTTCTTTGCCAGCTGCTCCAGATCTCTCAGATTTGAAGGGTTCCTTCTCCCAACTGCTGTTCTTAGATCTCTCCACAGGTGCTCTATGGGATTTAGATCTGGACTCATAGCTGGCCACTTCAGAACTCTCCAGCTCTTCATCTTCAACCATTTCTGGGTGCTTTTTGAAGTTTGCTTTGGATCACTGTCCTGCTGTAAGACCCATGACCTCCAGCTGAGACCCAGCTTTTTGACACTACACTGGGCCCTACACTGCGCCCCAGAATTCTTCAATAGTCTTCAGATTTCATAATACCGTGCAAACAGTCCAGACTACCAGTGCCTGAAGCAGCAAAATAAATTTTTGTCTCATCTGTCCAGAGGACATTCTCCCAGAAGGATTGTGGCTTCCACAGGTAAGTTTTAGGAAACTCCAGTCTGGCTTTTTTATGTTTCTGCATCAGCAGTGAGGTCCTCCTGGGTCTCCTGCCATAGCGTCCCTTTTCATCTAGATGGCGTCAGAGAGTGCGAGCTGACACTGTTGTACCCTGTGCCTGCAGGTCAGCTTGAATTTGTTTGGAAGTTGATTGAGGTTCTTTATCCACCATTTTAACAATTCTTCGTTGTAACATTTCATCAATCTTTCTCTTTCGTCCACGTCCAGAGAGATTAGCAACAGTGCCATGGGCTGTAAACGTCTTTACAATGTTGCACACAGTGGACACAGGAACATTAAGATCTCTGGAGATTGACTTGTAGCCGTGGGGTTGTCCGTGCTTTTCTACAATTTTGGTTCTCAAATCCTCAGACGATTCTTTGCTCTTGTTGCTTTTCTCCATGCTCAGTGTGATACACACAGACACTCAAAAACAAGACTGAGTCTCCATTTTAACTGGTTGCAAGTGGGAATTTCTATATTGTCAACGCCTGTTAATTACTACAGGTGATCTGAAAGGAGCATCACATGCTTGAAATACAATGATTTCTTACAATTCTGATAAGGTGCCAATCATTTTATCTACGCCATTTTTGGCATTTTGTGTGGAATGTCTCTTCCAGCGCCAACAAGAGAAATAAACATGACAATACCAAACCATTTGTAATTGCAACAATTTTCTGGATGGGTGGGGGGGGGGAGACACACCATGAGCTACTTCAGCTTTTACAAACTACTTAAAAACTGAAAGGTTCCTGTGCTTGGATGATTACTTCAATTCTTCTTGTGCTTTGACCAGATTGAAAGACTCATTCAGCTGATTGACATTAACATTAGTGTTACAGGCATGATTATAGGAAGCTCATAAATCAGCACACAGCAAGAACTCAGTGCTTAATTCAAACCCGTGTCCTTTTAATTGAATGATAGTTTACACCTGTCCTAGCTCACAGTGGATTATGTGCTCATTCTAGTGCAGAATGCCTTATTCCATGTTCTTCCTGGCATGGATTCCAGGCTCTCTACACTGGATACACAGTTACAAAAGATACTCTTACACTATAGCTTGGCGATTTATCCATTTTTGTATTGTGTGACAAATTTGTCAGTGGAGACTGGTGCAAGGATACTCTGCATTTAGCAATAACACAAGCTGTTAAGACCACCCAGTGAGGCTTTAGTCACATGACCAGGCTTGAGACTTAAAGCTGTCTCACCTCATTAACCACATAATCGTACACATTTTGCAGTTAAATACATTTACATTGACAAGTGGTTTCCTCTGCAGTTTGATAAATTTTGTTTATATTTTATTTTCATTTCCAGTAAAAACTTTGATGACAAATTTTGACAGATATCACTAAAAAAACAATAAATCAGTAATTCAAAAGTTCACTTTTCATACAAAGTATGCCAGCACAATGTACAGATATAAAAAGAAATAAAACAAAGAATGAAGTAAATTTACTGTTTATGTATTAAATATATTGTTTTCATGCATTGTGCATAATATTATTGCATATATCATTACATTCTATAGTCCGTTTTCTTAAACTGGGCTTTATGTATATACTGCTGTGCACTTTCTTGTATGTAGTGTTTAGCACAACACAACACACACTGAGAAAACGAAATAAGAATTTTCACTGTAATTATTAAATATGGACATGAAAAAACTATAGTCAATACGAAGGATCTTTTAAAATCATCAAATTACATACAAAGAGTATATATTTTATAAATGAACGGACTCTGAAACCTTTCCACTTCAAGTGTATACTCAATAGATGAACTTTCGGAAGTCTGCTTTTTATGAGAAACCATTTTTGTGCACGAGGCAGTTAAAACACGGACAGTCCATGTTACATAAATTGCACCGAGATGCTGTTTTTCCTACCACCAGACGGTGGCGATGTTGTGTCAAGAATAAACCAAATCTCAACGATACCTATTTACGTTACATACATTGGCGCAAGTGCCAAACAGCATAAGGCGAACACCCTGTATAGAATGCTAGCATCATTTTGCTTTAAAACAAGTCTCTGCAACTCGTAATAGTTATGTGTTTGTCCTTTGTAGTTGTTGGTGATAATAGTAATATTTATATGAATGAAATGTATGAAATTTGTAGAATTTATCTGAAAAGCAGATCGAAGCCTTTGTTGAAAAAATAAAGTAAAATGTGTGCTGGGGGATTTGTTCTGAAAGGCTGGGCAGCCTCTCTTTTCGTGCTCTCGCTTCCTGGCCAGATCCCTGCTCCTCTCACCCCAACTTCCTGTACTCGCTGTCCCCATAACTTCCTGTCCCACAAACACAAGCCAGGAAGTGTAGCACCCGCCCCCCAACACACACATATATACGCACACACACACACGCACCCTCTCAATAAAGTGTTTGTTGGCAAAAAAAAATGCTCTTTTTCAAAGAGCTAATACTTTATGCTTCTCCGTCATTCAGCGGCACTAATATTATAAAGCAAAGCATCATCTGAATTATTTTAATATGGGTAACAAAAAGCTGGACAAAAATTTAAACTTTATGAAATATAGCTTTGAAAGTGTATAGAGGACTCTGACTAAAAGCTTGAAATTTATGTAACTGTGATCACATCTTATAATAAGAATTCCAGAAAGGTGAAATAAGAATTTCGGAATGTTGAAATGTTCCAATCAATGTTTATATATGATGTATTCAAACGCAGAGGAGCAGGAAATAAACAGTTTTGACTCAAGAACTGTAACTTGTGCTTTATAATTGGTACTATTGAGAGAACAGGTGGATCAAACCCTCCGGAAACACGACCGCGCGTATGGACCAACAAATTGAGTTTGCAGAATGAACCTGGTTAGTGCACCTTATTAATAGATGAATTGCAGCTAGCTTTATATATATAGAATAGAATTGTGTTAATTAGTCTCTAATTTAGTATTAAAGGTCTGATTTTTTTTATTTAATTATATTCTTTAAAACGTTTATACTGTGCAATAATTATAAGAAACAATTAAGAAACATAAGGAACTAAAAGGTTAGTTAAATACAGTCATACGGCTCTAGCCTAGTAGCCTAATCACTTGTGTTTAAATTAACAATGATCTAATTAGACAGTATAGTGATAGGTGTAATGGATACGTCACACGATTGTTAATTACTCCGGCTTAGTTTTTACAGGTATGCAATTTATGCCTTCTTGTGGTCTTTAGGTGGAAATGACAGCTGGCGTCTCTGAATCTCGATCGTTATTCTGTTTGCACCCTCGTATCGTCGCGTTTGAGACACTCGCCTATTGATGGAGTCTGCATGCTCACCGATGTCTTGCTTTTAATGAGATCGTAGGACGCTATCCCTTATAATTAATTAAGCAGCCAACAGTCGCTGTGTCCGTGAGTCAAAAGTTCACACCATCCGGTAAGTGAAATACTCCAATGTACGTGGAGACAGCGAGGAGGTTGGTGTGGAGTTTCTGCAGTTATCGGGTTACTGCAACGTATTAATTAAAGGACACAGTTACTTTTCGCCTGGATCTCCGGCAGTTGCAAAGCTGATATGCTTTTGAAAGCTGCCCTGGAGCCTTAAATCTGCAAACTTGTGCACTTCTTGTGATTTGACTGCATTGATATTAGATTAGTTGTTGACATTTTTAATTCTACCGATAACCGTCCGCATCCGTGTAAATGGAGGATGCAAAAGGAAGGTTAATTTCCGACCCAAGCTGCTGTATGTTTGCGTATGTTGCCGTTATCTGGGCGATATAGCTTTTATGTTCACTGAGATTTCAGATTCCACATCTGCTGTTAATTGGTTTTAGAAACTCCTTTTATCTTGTTACGGTTTCTCAACTATTTTAAACGAAGCGAAACTTTGCTTTGAGGTTTATTTGAGGTTTACTTCAAGCCAGCACAGACGAAGTACTGTCTTGTAATTAAAGCACCGTCTCCGCTTGGCGATCGCTGCACTGACCGGAATACGCCGCTGTTTTATCTGCGAGGCAAGTGAAGTGCGCAGAAGGGGGTCAGCGGAGAGGAATTCAGGATAAAAGAGAATTTTCTTCTTTTTTTGTCACTGAGGAAGATTGGGAATAGGAATACGTGTGTGTGTTGTTTTTGTCTTCAGAAGACTGTAGTTTTTCCTGTCTGCCGTGTTAATGTCTGTGATAATAGTGAGATCTAAAACCTTAAATACAGCTGCCTCATTGTTTCCATTCTTCCTTGACGTTAACTGCTCTGTCGATGCTAAACTGTTCAAAAATATTAACAACAATTAAGCCCCTTTTTGTCAATCCAGGGCGTCTGCCGACATATGTTGCAGCAACATAATGGAAAAACTTATTAATGGCTTCAGTTGAGATGCTTTTAGACGCTCTGTGTTTTATGCTGTTTATGAAATGTATAATGTAGGCTTTAGACGTCAGGGATTTAAGGTCCCGGTGTCCCACTGCAGGCTCTCAGTGCCTGGACGGCGCACCTTCCTGCACCTTAATTAACTTACCGAAGTAATAGATGTGGAAAGTTTAATTATCTCATTTTACCTCCTTCTGTTAGGTCACTTAAGACAGAGTGGTGCATTAAACAGAGGTGTATTTTAAGCTGATAGGAACATAGGCGCAATTTTGTAGAAATTCCCAAATGTGTTTCACGTAATACGAAAAAGTAGTGGAACTTGTTTTGAATTTTAAAGAAATGTGATTCCATGAGGTCCACGGTATGAAAATGAATGTAATTTTGCATTGTTTTATTGTGGTTTGCATATCAATTGATCTTTATTTTTTGAGACAGAATTGTGGATAAATTCCAGCTTTTGTGGTTCAGTTTTCAGGTGAGAATGTAACACAGTAACCCACAGTAGGGTAATTATGTTTGTGTGGGTTTGACAGAAGTCAAGAACATCTCTCTGGCGGATAGCAGAGTGGTCAAATCTTACTTTTCATATTCTCAGTGTGTTTGGGAAGAGAAGCTTCCTTGTGACATCATCCATCCATTAATTTTCATAATCGCTAATCCTTTTTGGGTCGCGTGGGGTCCGGAGCCTATCCCGGAAGCGACGGGCACGAGGTGGGGATCAACCCAGGGGGGGCCAGCCCATCGCAGGGCACACTCACACACCATTCATTCACACATGCACACCCATGGGCAATTTTTAGTATCCAATTAGTCCTTGTGACATCAGAAAGTGAAAACAATCTTCTGAACAGTGGGTGCCCTCTCATTCTTCATGGTGCATGAAATGGGCTAGTTTAGTTTGAATATATAGAACATGTGTACACGTACAGCTGGGGTAGTGGTTCTCATTATGGAGGCCAATGAACAATGGCTACAAGTGAACCTGATTAGGTGGTGTCGTGCTCGCGCAGGACGACGTTATTGGCTAGCGCATTACAGGAAGGGTTTACATTGTGGTTAAAGTACTGTTTTTTTACTGATGTTTGCATGGGGATACAGGCAGCAGGTTTACATTTTTGCTTTTTCTGGAAATCAGACATGAAGTTTTTCAAATGCGAGATTCTGATGCATTAATCAGCATCCAGACCGCCACTGACCTGAGGCAGGGTGACAGGCCTAATCCGTGCAAGATATGCCAGGAGTTCATTGTGGCTTTCCGTGAAGTTTTCCTGTAATCTTGCAAACATCCGTGCACAGACATTCTGCAAGTCGGAGTTCATGCTTCCATGAAACTCGGCTAAATTAAAATCCGTTTTTAAGGGTCAGTACAGCTCTGTTTCGGAAAGTGAAAATAGAGGAGCTGATGTATGTTAGACACGGACACTATAGGTAAACTTAGGGTTATTACACATTGTAGTCATTAAAAAGCAGTTCTTTTTGTATTTCGTGTTGTCAGGTTTCTGTATAAATTTTCATTATTATATCTGTCTTCATTCACAACAGAAGCATCTTAAATGATTAGTTTCAAGAGTTTAGTGTCCCTTAATTAGGGTTTTGTGTTCTCTTTTGTTATGAATTATGGGCAAAAGAAATATTGCTGTTATCACGAACTCCCGGATGCTGAATATACTCAGTTACTTACTGGAGATTGCAGTATTGTATCAGCTAATTATAAGATGCTAGTTTTGATGAGATTTTAATTTCTGCAAATATAACAGCTTTCCACTTGACTGATTTGTTCTGGGGAATTGGCCACAGCCTGTACAATAACAATGCATCCTGTAAAAGGAGGTGATGACTGCTGCCTCACACTTTCAGGGTTGGGTGTTGATATGCATGTCCACTCTCTGTCTGTAGTTTGCCTGTTCTCCCCTTGTCTCGTGGGTTTGCTCCTGGAGTCGAGATGTTCGGCTAATCGGCGCTTATAAATTTCCCACAAAGTGTGGTGGTGTGTGAATTAGGGTTGCAAAATTCTGGCAATTTTCTGTTAATTCCCTGTAATTCCCATGGAAAGTTTCCAACTTTTGAATATTTCCAAAATTCCCCTGCTTAACTTCCCATGGAATGGAACGTTTCTGTTAATTTACTGCCCCTCTGCAACCCTAGTATGAATGGAATGTGATTGATCATATGTGCTTGCTACAAGTCTTACTTTAGCGGTTTGTCGTAGGGCTGAGATCAGGTGATTTGTAATCTGACAGTAAAGAGCCGCATGTATTCTAATCTGCTGCAGATAAAGCATACTGAAAAATGCGTGTATTTATTGGTAAGGCATTGCCTTGGTAATGCCTCAGAGTTGTGAAAACCAGGGATAAGGGGTATGATTCAAGTGTTAAAACTTGAGCATCAAGAACATCGTTAAGCTGGCTAAAGGTCTAAGTCCTCAGCAGGACTGTAGCCAGAAATAAATTTAAGGGGTGTCTGGCAACCTTGCTGGTCCCACTAACTTCATCTTACTGGTGTTGCTACCTACAAGTTCATGTTGTGTTTTTTTTTTTTTTGAAGAGGTCTGTGTTTAGCATGTCACAGCAAGAATGCGCTTGTGGTACCCTATAGAATCGAAGAACAATTTTTGAAGTGTCTTGTCTATGTCTATATATATA
>JAODLC010000113.1:3549954-3564389 GCA_026781145.1 Hippopotamyrus pictus
AAAATATAATATAGTATGTGTGTTAATCTTGCTAGATGATATGTCAGCCTTCAGTACTTGTTTGTCCAGTGCGAGGTCATGTTGAGCCGGGAATGACTTGATTTGAAACAAAGCATGAGGCACAGTCCCGCAAATGCAATCACCCACTGTGGCAGTCTAGACCCACATCCACCTAACTTGCATGTCAGTGTGAGTCCACAATTTGCACCTGGAATTAAACCCTCATCCCTGGAGGTATTCTGCTGTCAGAAAACAATTTGCCAAACTCTGTAGGTAATGTCAAGTATGGCCCCGTGGATTTGTAAATGAATAGTAGTCGTTAATAAGTAGTCTTTAAGTAGTCTTCTTGTAAGATTTCATTAAGAATTGAAAGATTCTCCAGGGACTTTAATTCATGTTGTCATGATAGGATCAGACGGTCGCTACAGGTTTGTTGGCTGCACCTTCATGATCCGAATCTCCTGTCCCACCACATCCCATAGGTGCTCTACTGGATTGAGATCTGGTGACGGTGATGGCCGTTTGAGTACAGTGAACTCATTGTCATGTTCAGGAAACCAGTCTGAGATGATATGAGCTTTGTCACATGCCACGTTATCGTGCTGGGAGTAGTCATAGAAGCTGGTCTTAAAAGGATGGACGTGGTGAGCAACAATTTAGATGATGCTCAACCAGTACTAAGCAGCCCAATGTGCTGAAAATGTCCCCTGCACCATTACATCATCAGCAGCCTGAATTTTGATACAAGGCTGGATGGATCCATGTTTTCATGTTATGCCAAATTCTGACCCTACCATCAGTACTGTATATTGCAGCAGAAATCAAGGCTCATCTGACCAGGCATCCTTCTTCTACTCTTCCATTGTCCAGTGATGGTGAGCCCATGTTCACTGTAGCCTCAGTTTCCTGTTCTTAGCTGACAGGAGCTCATCTGCTTCAAGGTTTAATGTCTTCTGCATTCAGTGATGCTCTTCTGCATTCCTTGGTTGTAATGAGGGGTTCTTTGAGTTACTGTTGCTTTTCTTTTACTTTGAACCAATCTGGCCATTCTTCTGACCTCTGCCATCAATAAGGCATTGTTGTTCGGATAACTGTTGTAAACCCTAGAGATGGCTGTGCGTAAAAAATTGCAGTAGATCAGCAGATTCTGAAATGCTCATCCCAGTCTGACACCAAGAACTATGTCTTGTCACTCAAATCACCTTTCTTCACCATTTTGGTAGTTGATCGAAACATTAACTGAGGCTCCTGACCTGTATATGCATGTTTTATACATTGTGCTGCTATCACATGATTGGCTGATTAGAAACTTGCTTCTTAGAGCAGGTGTACCTTACCAAGTGGCCAGTGAGTGTGTATCATCTGTAATTGACATGATGATTTTGTGATCTTAGCAGTTTCCACCTGTCATTGCCACTTTATAGCTGAAAAGTTTTTGTATTGCTAACTTCGTTTTATACATTTTAATTTGAATAGTTTGGATGCAATATTACAATGATTCTGTCCTTGGTCTGAGAAGAAAACAACTGAATTGTCAGTAAAATGTATATAATTTTCCAAGAATTTTAAGATGTTTTATCAACCCACATTAAACTTTCAAGCTTTCCATCCACTGATGTAGAAATGTAGTAAACCAGTTGATGGCTAACAGATTAAAGTACCAAGGTACTGTAGGTGGTAAGTTTGATTCGACTTGATTGATCACCCAGGGGAATACTTTAGTTGTCCAGCAGCATTGCCGAAATGACTCCCAGTGTACAGGAGAGTGTGAAGTGGGAAGGTGCATCATTTAATGCAGTTGGGTTAGTGTCCTTTGAGCAAGGTGAGGTTATGGAGATGGAGACAGGAAGCTTAGGGCAAAGAATGGTGGTAGACATATACAGACACATAACAGACACATCTGAAATGCTCTGCTGAGTGTTGACGAGTTTTCTGTTTTGATTGGGAAACTTAGTTTTCAAAAGCTGAAATCGGGCAATTAAGGAAGAGAACAGCAAATTATTTAATGTTCCTATCATTATCAGTACATTCATAGCACTGGAAATAACCTTGTTTGTAGACCTAATTGTTTCTGGACGCCTCTCACACTTTACAATCAAGATTTGACAGTCGTTACGCATCCCCTAGTGGCAGATGCTGGTAAACCTTTTAATGGATGTTTTTTTTTTTTTTTTTTGTCCTTTTAGTGAGTGAATGCTAATTCTCCCTGTACTAATGGAAGTATGGCCTTTTTTTTAAATTTGTTGTTTTCCCTATTTGCAAACACTGATTGAAATACTGCTTTCTCAATTGGCGGTTTGTTGCCTTTCGCATTAATCCAGGGCAAAGCAGTGGGGCTGGCTAACTGAAATGTCAGCCTGCAATTCCTTTTTTTTTAATTCCCTTCAGCTGCCTCCTTTTTAACCAAACCAGCTAGGTTGTCCAGATGCCTGATACGTGCCTTTGTAATGTTCAGACAAATGAAACTCACTAAAGGATCTGGAGTCACTTCCCGAAAACAAATCTTGCTTCGCCATCTTAATTTAATTGGTCCCTTTGGACAATGAAAGCCCATATTGTTCATAGCGATAGAGCAGTTGGCAGAAATTCCGCATACTTTCCACTTGGTGTTAAGCAAAGTCTGAAAGGGTAAGCAACAAGGATATTTGCTGCCCTGTTGATATGAAAGGGAGAGCAATCTCCACACTTGGGGCGGAGGTTGTATTACAAACAATATCAGAGGACGCCCACAAGTAAATACAGATTAATGCTTTTCTGTATATGGCTGCTCCCCTTTAGAATAAGGAGTTTGTCGTCTATTGGTACAAAACCCATAATATTTATATACACAGCTACAGGGCTGCCTTGCAGGTTAGTGCAAACGGCAAAGCTTCAGTTGTTTGTTATTGTGGAAGTCGCTTTGTGTTTATGGACTCGGTAGGTTACGGTCTCATCCCACTAGAGGTATTTTGGTGTACTTTTTTTTTTAGCAAAATCAGTAAGTTTTATATAGGGGAAAAATAGCTGAGCAATGTTTAGCTTATTGTCTAGTGGATTTCTGAACAGGTCTAATCTAATCTGGAGTTGATGCTGCCTGGCTGTACTATGACAGAAGGTCACATGGAATTGCATCCGGAATTGAAAAGAATCATCTAGACCAAGGGTGTCAAACTGCAGTCCTAGGGGGCCGGAGTCCGGCAGAGTTTTTGATTCACCCTCATTTAACGCACCTGGTTCAACTCCTTGTGCTATTTACCACACAGCTCTTGAGCTGAATCATTTTGTGGTGGAACGGGGAGCGAACTAAGCTACACTGGGCTCGGCCCCCCAGGACTGCATTTTGACACCCCTGATCTAGACGGAAGGAAAAACTCTTACTAGATTATATGTTCTGAAGAAGGGACACGTGTGAAACTCAAAAGTGATGTTGAATCTGTCTCTGCACCCATCAGGTTTGCTGACATTATATGCTCAAAGCTTTTGTATTTGCGGATGACCATAAAAAATCTTATCATAGCTACAATCCCTGAATTTAATTAGTCCAATAATTTTCAATGGAATTCAATGGAATTTTTTTTTTTTTTTTTTTTTTTTTTTATAAAAGCTGTTGGATAGCATAAGCGAGTACATTCAGCTTGGAATGAAAACATTTAGAATGTTACCAAAGCGATGTTTGTTTTTTTGGCCAAACAAAATCTTATCTCAAATTTTGTTTTGGCTTTTTTTCTTTGTACTCCCTTAAGTGCTTTGGATTAGAGAAGATTTCATGTGAGATTCAGGTTTGGGAAGAGTGTTGAATTTTTACGAGCTGTGTATTTTCTCTGTCCTCATATATCTTCCAAACTCGAATCAAACCATTTTTAGGTACTTAAAACCTTGGTCGCAGTGGACTGTTTTCATTGGCAGTGATTAATATCCAGCTCTTAATTTAAACCTGAAATGTTTATAACAACTTGAACACAATGCATTGTGACTTGCTCTTCACAGAGAACCACTTGTTAAATGCAATGTCAAGAACAGAAAATGATTATTTTAAACCTTTAAATCTTTTATAAAAGAGGCCATAGAAATTTGAGGCAGTGTTCTTGTAGCTTATGTATACTCAGCACAGAAAGGAATGTTTACTTGTGAATAAACAAACTAGGTGGGTAAAACATGCACCAAGCGGAACAAATTGTTCCACACAGTTGTTAAGCCATTGCAAGTGCTGGAGACTGCACTTGAATTGGAATAAAAATTGTTACTTTTTGATTATGAGTTTTATGCCAAAGAAGCCTTCAAAAACCTCATGAAAAGCAGCTCAAACCAGTATGGTAAGTGTGTAGAGTCTTTGAAGGCATTTGACAGATCTCGTTAGCTAAGGTATGGTTTTACTCCAAAGGACGTCTGAGCCTTGTACACGTTCTGCGCAGCAGAGTAACAAGCTGTTCAAGTGAAATGCCTTTGCTCAGATGGTTTTTTTTTTTTTTTTTTATATAAAAAATCCCTTCTTGAGCTTAACTGGACTTACAGGTTCCTGTTCCTGCAGGAAATTGTATTCAGAAGGTTTTACTAACCCTGTCATTTATCAGGAGGAAAACATTCAGGGGAGACTCCTGTTAAATGTAATTTTTCATTGGACACTCCTGATGCATCCCTCTATATTTCCCCCTCATACAGAATGCCCTCCCCAGAGCCAAGGATTTCAGGTCGTGCCCCCTCGTCCCACATGCCACCGTTTAGCATCAGGGAGGTTGTAATCCAAGATTGTGCCCCCCTCCTGTTGCAGAGGGATTTCTCCATGTAGGTCACAGGCTAGGCCAGCCACATGGAGGCGAGAGCTTGTCCCCAGACAGCACAATGGGCAGGAAATGTTTAATGCAACCCCTGTAGGAAGGTGCTAAATATCTTCATCTCCCTGCAGAGGTTACTATTCTCACAACCCTGGTGTAAATTGAGACTCTTAATCCCCCCCCCCCACACACTTATGACTTCTGACATGTTTTCATTATTGTGAAATAAAACGACGCTGTTTGACTATGCAGATCCCTTAGATCGTAGCGAGGGACTTCATGAGTCTCTTGTGCGCGTCGATTGGCGCGGCTCTTAAGAGGCTGGCTGGGCGCCGTGACGGCTGGACACTTCCTTGAGTCTGCATTGTTTGTGGTTCAAAGACGCCTTCCGCAAGACTGAGGAAGGACTGTGCTGTTGCTATAGCAACCCGCATGACAAAGCAGAGTAACTTTCAGCAAATGGAAATGAAACTTGGTCTGTTGTGCATTTTTACATGCCCGTGACTTCTATGCAAACACTAATGGGCAATGATTTTGCGAATAAACCTTGTAAACTATGTCATGCTAATCGATGTGACTGTGAGGGACCCTTCCTTCACGTGAGCTACTGTTACTGATAATTGTGCTGATTTTGAATTGCTAAGCATAGCTATATGCTTAGTACTTGTATAAACTGAACTCTGCAGCCCCATTAAATCCATCATTAGAGTAACTGCAACAATAACACTGTACTGTAAGAGTACAATACTAATAAAGTTCTGCCCTCATTCACACGACAGGTTGTGTCTAACTTAATGCTGGGGAAATTCAAGCAGGCAAAGTGAATCTTGGCTTCGGCTAAACATGGGATTTATTAAGGGATCACGCACTCGGGAACACACAGCAACGTCAGTGACCGGACTCGGGGAAACATACGCTAACGCGGACTCGAGTACACAACAGCAATCAACATGACGTGAAACAGCTGGTAACACGGGGATTCCACACGAGGGGGGCGTGGCACATGTGGTTCGGCACGATCGGGGCATGACCATTTTTCTCCTGGATGTAATTTAGACTTCAGAGTGTTAAGCTTCATTAAAATTTGAAGAATTTTTGGTGATGTGGAATAAGTTTTAGTGAGATAATCAGTGAATTTGGTTGAAGCGGCTCCTGCGCCATCTGTGAATCTGGAAGAACACCGACGTTTCAGCGCTAAGCAAAACGCATTGGCACAATCGGATAATTCCTAATACAATGTGTCTTGTATTCCGCAAACACGGCACACTTCATATTGATGCTCCGATTTGAGTTCATATCACGGCTAACGGGGAGCTTCACAGTGGCTTGTAGCCATCTGGTTGCAACGGAGTTCAAAGTGCAGTATACAAAAATATGGTCTGGTAAATGGGCTCAGGAGAGAAACTCGTTGTAGCATCTGATGACCGCTGACCTCCGGTAGGACTTCCGAGAACACTGCAGTTGTACGAGATCCTTTATCTTGCCCAGGGAATGTTAAGTAGTTTTCATTGTCCTTTTGCTTCTAGGGGGTCCAGGTCAATTCCCAATTTGATGCAGCCTTTCTGATCCAACTGTTCAGTAGTAATACTGTTACCCCAGCATGCTACAGCTTCAACACACTGGTAGAACTCGGGCAATGGGGACCAATTACTCCAAAGCGACCTGAGCCTCCAAAGGAAACAGCCCAAAAGACATAATGGATGGATACAGTTCTCCATGGATCCATGAGGGGCATCGAGCGCTATGAATGCTGGGTGATAAGTTATGTCATTGTCAACACGCCATCGGTCTTCCATTCTTCCATTATGAGGACCTGCATGAGTATATTTGGGAAGTTTGTCATTGTCTCCATTGATGATATTGAACTGTATTTAGCAGACATACAGTAATCCATCTTGTGTGCCTCTTGTCCGGCACAAATTCCTGCGTACTGGCATCTGTGCTAAAGTAAAGAAGTGTGAGGTCCATATTCCATACTCTCCTCCTTAGCTTGTATGCTGAATGCACAGGGAGTGCAAATATATCAAAGTGGAAGCTGTGAAGAACTTGCCGACAACTCGAAGGGTTATGAGGTTGCAGGGGTTTCTTGGGTTTGCAGATTTTATCATGAGCAATTTTAGTTCTGCTGCAGCACCACTCATAGCCCTGATTAAAGTGAAGGTTCCTGCTGCCTCAGTTGGAACTGAGAAGCTGAGCAGACCTTTTGAGGAGTTGAAGAGCGTTTCTATTTTTATACGCCCCGACCCCCTCGATCCCTTTCGCTGTTAAAGTCGATTTTTCAGAGTGAGGTGTTTGTCCCAGCAGCAAGATGTACCCGCAAGCATTTTTTCCCCGCCAAATATCTTTCATCTCCAGAAAGATGCTGACATTAGTGCCAAGGGCTACTCGCCATCGAACTGGCTGTTGAGGGTCTCACCGGCTTCCGGCAGCCAGATACCCTTTTCAAGAACACAAATGGGGACTTTCTCAAATCCATGACCTCCCATGACCATGAGAAGAACACAAGACCAAGCTTTTTTTTGCACCCATATAGTGGGACATTATAGATCATATCTAACAGGTCTACAGTATCCATAAATGCAGTCCATTTATCTCCACTACGAAGATTGAAATCGCATGACCTCCACAATAGCGCTGGATTTGACATTAGTGCAACATTGGGAATGGACGTTAATGATCTCATTTAAATTTACAGAACGGGCGTTAATAGTCTATGTTCAGCCTATTGAGTTCTCTACAGTAGAGTCATGTCCAGGCCAGGTGAGGAGGTAATTTTGATTTCTGGGCCCACAGAGGAGAACCTCCAAGCGGAGGCCACCCAGTATTCTGAAGCCAGACCCTCCTCACTGTAGGTAGCTTCTGTTCATGCCGGCCTTGATGAGGATGAAGTTGATGTTACAGGGCATCCTGCTTGTCGCCACCTGCTGTCCGTGGTGCTGAAGGGGAGTGCCTCATGCAGAACACGCCGTTCGTTCTGTAGTGCTGAACTTTGAGAAACCTGGTTGGTGAGGTGGGCCGTAGAGAACAGGGAGGGTATGCTGTGACTGCACTGCTTGTGGTGGCACTGTTGGCTTAAAATAGTGTGTGGGTGATGGGGGGGGGGGGGGAGCGATATAGGTCCATACTTGTCAAATGTCTGAGTGCAGCTCCACTCTTTCTTTCAATTCTTTCATTCAGGCTGTGTCTTCCCAGTAAATATCTGCATTAAATGTTTAGTCTCAGCTGACTGAACTGCAAGGTTAAAATGGAAGTGAGGGATCCACCAGGCCAAAGAGACCCCCCTCCCCATCTCTGTGATGTGGGCCAGGACATGGTCCATTGTCTTTTCACTTAGAATATATCTACTGCATGTTTATCACCAAATGCTGGTTTGCCTGTTTTGTGCTTTATTGCTGCACTGTGGTGGAGCAGGATTCTATGCTTAAAATAACAAAGTAATTTGTTTTGTCCTACTTCATTCATGGAGCCTGTAGGCTCTGGTGCTGTGAGTCCAACTCATAAATATGTGGTTGTCCCTTCCATGGGCATTCGGAAGTAAATGGACACATTTTTTCCAATAAAGCCCCAAGAAGGATGGTAATGGCAAAATATTTGTACTCGCTGGTTTTGGGACCAGTCCTCTGCCACAGATACTGTTGTATGGGTGAAGTTCTGTAAGTGATCAAATTGAGATGAATCGTGCCAAAATGGAAGCAATGGCACTTTGTGGCAGCAAAAGGAAGAGTGACTGCGGAAGACTCTACTTCGTGAGTGTGATATTATTAGATGGATCTTATTACCGTTTCACAAAACCAGTATACAGATCTACACCTGATTTCAGCTCATGTCAAGCGAAATTGCACCCAAATTGAGACAGTGGTGCTAGGTGATGAGGCTGGAAAGTGGTGGAAGACTTGATCTTGTGAAGACAGTAACTCTAAAAATATTTGATGGGCCTTTTTTTCCAAACTTCTGAAGAACAGTATACAGGTCATGATCTGGGGCTCATTTAATTTCAAGACAAGTTGCACCAAGACTGAAGCAGTGTCACATTGTGTTGGCACATGAAAAGACAGACGTGGCTCTGGTGAACTTTACTGCAGTGAGACAAGTCACACAGTTGGGCTTTTTTAGAGAGTTGGGAGTGTGTAAGGGGGCCGAGCTGGGGTGGGGGGGTGATGATGGGGCTGTCTGCGGAATACACTGTTTTAATTCCTACCAGCATCTGTATTATTAGCAAACATTTGTTAGAACAGAGAATATATAAATGTTCATGCATTTCCTCTGCCGCTGTTCCTGTTCATTGTCATAAATAAGGCAGGGAATAACGTCAGACGGGACACCATCCCGTCATAGTCTGCGCGCACACTGTTCACACCTATGCACGATACTGGCAGTTCGATTCCAATTAAGCATGTTTTTCAATTGTGGAGGGAAACCAGAGGACAGCGCACAATGGCATGGGCAGGACATGCTGTCGAGCTCTGCTTACCCAGGGGCGTGAGGCAGCTTCGCCAAACCCTGCACCACTGTCTGCATGTACTGTATAATTATTATATACAGTTTCATTTGCTAATGTTTATATTTGCAGTGAATTAGAGTTTTCATACTGAAGAGCTGTGCTGTCATCTGAAAGTAAACTATATTGTGTTTGCCTTTTTGCTGCTCAGACGAATGCAAATCCCCTCTCGTATCCCAGTGTTCGGTGGGACAGATTCTCTTGTCAGTTTGACATTGCAGCTCAGGTTTGCCTTAATCTTCTAAATGCCGCTGTGGCTCTCTTTAGTCGCGGCCCGGGACACACAAGCGCCTTTATTTGTATCATACCCTAGCAGCATAAACATTGTGCTTTTCATCTAATGTTTATTGCTAAACATTGAAATGTTTATTTCTGCCTCAAATGAACCCCAGCCCGCCTGATTGGGTAAAAGTGATGGGTTTTGTAAGCAGTTGTGATGAAACAAATGGTTCCTGGTAGCCTCACTGCTGCACAGTGTTGTGATTTCTTTTTTTTTTTTTTTTTCCGGGGAGCTGTGATCAATGGGAAGAGGTAGGTTTTAAAAAAAAAATAATAAAAAAATAATAATCTAATTACCAAGATGATCGCTGTGTGCAAAGTCAGTCAACCAGTGGAGATGATGGATGGTGGAGGCCCTACAATTCTCTGTGTGAGAGACTTCAGAAATTAGGGGATGACTGTGAAGGAGAGTCCATTTTAGCAACGTAACTCAAAACCGATTGCCTCAGCATGTGCCAATCAGCCCATTATTTGACTGATCTGCAGTAATTACACTTCCTTTGCTGGATAAATTTATCGTGTGTGCGGTCTAGTACCTGCAACACGGACGTTATAGCAGTGAGCGCATGATGTTGTTGCATCTAAACCCCCAGTGGCAGGTGACTGACTGTTTTCCATGCGCGTCATCACATGATGCAAATAGTGCATGCTGATTGGTGGATGTCGTATGTTTCCCTGCAATGGGAGCCGCCTCCCGCAGCACTCTGCCAGTTATTCTGCGGGCCGATGGGCAGCAGTCACAGTGACTCTGAGCAGATGGACTCTGTGACACACACGCTGGCCCTCTAGCAGGCAGCCAAAACGGTCTGGAAAAGAACTTCATTTAGGCCAATACGATTAGGGGAGGACCTCTTAATGGAGCAGGATACAGAACATTAATTACTCTTGTAAGGGGAGAAATGGGGAAATGCTCTGACACACACGAAATGAAGTATGTCATCATTGTGCTTTGGATTCACATCATGTATGGGGGAGGTGGATAGATTTGTCGGGGGTCGGTGTGTGTCCAGAGTGGAGTTGCAATCAATTTGTCTTTTCTTGAACCTCGTTTCATTCCGCTTTCATTTATTTTTTCCATTTTATCGCTTCAAGGACTCTGCTTTCGTAAAACTATCGCCGGTGCATTCTCTGAAGGAACTGTTGCTTTCTCTTTTTGTGTGTGTGCGTGCGTGTGTGTGTGCGTGCGTGCGTGCGTGCGTGCGTGCTTGGGAAGGGTCTCTGGTTAACATTACAGCTGCTGCAGAAGGCTGTAATCTCGTAAAATCAGAGGTAATATCAGCCTGTCGCTAAAGCACGATTCCTTCATGCTATTTTCTTTTTTTATAAAACCCACCAGGCTGCAGTAAAGTTCTTCTGCAAAATAAGTTTTGTGCCGTAATGTGGCACCTACTGGAGAATTCCGAACAAGGAGCACCCAGGGATGGTGACTCTTACTGTAGCTCTTCTTACATTAAGTCCATTATTTAAGGATTGAATGAGGTTGCTTGCTTCCCATTGGCTCAAAAACGTGCAGCGATGAGCAGCGTAATACCCCCCCCCCACTCCTTATTTCAAAGCCTTCCTTACCCCCATCTCTAACAGAATTTACTTCAGTGTCTTTGCCTGTTTACTTTTTCTGGGGGTGTCTTCGTGCTGAGAATTCTGGCCTGTCTTTTTCCATGATCTGAGAGTCTTCTTGCCCTTAATTGTTTCCAGATGTTTAATTGGTTGTGTTTTTGCCTCTACCCTGGGCGAGGCTGCTGTTTATCGGCCGGTCAGGTAAACATCTGGTCAGGCACCGAGTGAGACCAAGTTTTCAGCCTGACCAGATACCCAAGACAAGCCCATTTTATCCTTTGATAAATGATGAACATTATGATGCTTTTAACGCTGTGGTGCAAACTGAGAAGCCAGTTTGATGGGAAATGTTGATTCTGGCCAGCTTGAACGTTGTGTTTTTGAAGGAAAATTTCACATGCATGAGTGGCTTTTAAAGCTCTTCAGTGATGTTAGACATTCTGAGAATCCCTGAAATGATCCCTAGCTAAAACTGGTGGTCTTCAGCAGGGCCTGTCAAGGCTTGGTAGTCACATCAATATGTGGTATTGGGTCAGCTGATCCACAACGCTGTCCTAGCAAGGGACATGTTCTACCTCCTGACCAGCAGAGGGTGCTCTGGGTTCAGGCTGCATAGTGAACTAAGCACAGATGTTCATTCTCTGAGTAGTAACCACACTGCAGTAAATTATGATGCGATGTACAGAAACTGTAGACACGCTCTTAAATCTCACACAAATTGCTCCCGATTGAAGCGCATTGACCTTGAGGGAAAGAGCTGCTGCTCTCTCGCATCGCCGAAGCTCCTGGCCTTACAGTCCATGGGAAGAAAGGAGGGGTGCCCCTGAAGTGTCTCGGGCAACAGAGAAGGATGATAGTGCCCTTGTTTTTATTTTTATTTTATTCCAGCGAGTGTGGGTGGGAAGCCACTTTGGCTTAGTGTTCTGAAAAAGCCATTCAGGACCTCAGCTTGGTGGTGTGACAGTATCCCGGTATATTCTGGTATTTAGAAATCCTGAATGTACCATTTTTAATACCATGAAAGATGCAGACGCTCGTTTTTCTGTTAACCTGCTCTCCTGGTGAGAAAGAAGGTGACTGCAAGTGGTAGCAATAACACAGGATTGGTAAATTCTACATTGAGAATATTTGTGAACATTGTGTGTGAATGAAGTTACCTGAAACAGAAGTTACTGATGGAGTCTTTCCCAAATTCCTGAGTATTTGGCAGCTGTAGATGTTCGAATTGTGGATCACGGTTGTCCTGTTTGAGCAGAGTCCTGCACCCGAATCTGGTCTTTTAGAGGAAGGTTTCCTGTCTGCTTTACTGAGAGGTTTGGCTGGGAAGCATGGGGCAGCAATGTGGGTGGGAACAGTGAAGGTCGACGCGTCAAGTGCGGCGTTGGCTGACCAGCAAATGGCATCTCTGAGTGTAAGACAGCATGACGGAGGCAGAATTGGGAATGTTTTTGATTTTTGTGGCCAAAGAATCAGCGCAGATACACTGATCACTTTACACGTCGAAATAGGGGGGTTATTGATTTTAATAATTTAAAACATCGTGTGGTATCTGAATGACCTGCTCATTGTGTATGTTGATCAGAGTAGTTCTTCTTTTTCTTGGTTGTCCTTGTGTTTAAGCTTAAAAGCTGAAAGCCAGACCAGTAACGGAATTGCCAGTGTGACACGGTCATTACTGATTGAGGCCAAATGATGCATTAAGTTACTCTGCCATTTCTACAGCCTGACACTCTGTTCAAGGGTATGACATCAGAATCGTGAAGAAAAAGAAATCCTGTAATATTGGTCCTGCGCTTGTAATCTACTGAAATGCACGATGTTGTTTTTTGTGAGGTGTTCCGTGCTTCTTTATTAGATTAGATCCAGCACTGCACTACAAGACAATGAAATCCAGTGTTGCATCTACTCTGGAAGTGCAAAATAGTTTAAAAAACCGGGAACAGGAGATATTTAAATGAGGCCCATCTTGGTGGTGGTGAATCTACCTGATGCCGTGAAAATCCAGCCCTCCGGTGTCACCGATGGACTTGGCTGATGGTGTTTAGCTGCGCTCAGGGTCGCCTGCTCAGTGTGTGAGCATCACAGGTGATCAGTGTGTCGGTCAGTGTGTGTGATGGAGGGAAAACTGTCATTCTCATCAAAGTCCATCTTGTCGGGCTCCATGCTTTTATCTGAGTCGCTGTCCTGGTGCTGTCTGCAGCCAGTCTGAAGAGATGGGTGGGACTCTTCTTGACTTCTGCGCAACTGTTCATCTTCCAACTGCTGTGGATCACAGTATTAACACTCTCACACGCTTTGGCCAATTTAGAAGCACCAGTCTACCTACCTAGCTTTGTATCTCAAGAGTGGTACTGAAAATCAAACCCCCAGCTCCGAAAGTGTGTGCCCACAGCGCCACCTACTGAGCCACCATGTGTTTGTTTGTTTGTTTATTTATTTTTAAACCAATGACCGGTTAGAGAACAGGCACGTTTGAGGGAGGAGAATCGTGTTTGAAATAGAATCCATAAGTCTGGAACATTGGCAGGATTGCGAGAGCTCAGTGTGTTTAACCAGACTTCACACCGAGCGGCTAAATGTACGACTTTATACCGCGGTAAGTGGCACCTTTTAGCGGAGCGGCGTGGATCCGGGCCGAGTGGCCCTCCGTCGTGCTCGGCGGCGAATCCCGAAGAGGCCATCGAATGCCGACCCAGCAGCCTCGAGCGTGTCTGCTGTGAGATTGCAGGGGCTGGATCCGGTGTCCCGCCGGTTTCCAGGAATGGCTTCCATTTAGCTCACGACTCACTCGCAGCACGTGAATCTACTGGGCAATTAGAGGAGGAGGCTGAGTGAGAAGCAACACGCCCTGTGCCCTTTGAAAGTCGGCATGAGGGCTGCCTTCACAAAACCCTTTGTTACTACACATCCCCATTCTTTTCGGATAAGCACTAATATACAGTATGACCCTTATGAGAATAAAGGCCACCAGATTTGAATGTTATATTGGCGCACCTGATTTTTGACCTGTGGCTGGCAGCACAGGTATGCAGATTATGTTCCTGCCCAAGTGTATGATTGATCTTGTCAGGAAATGATGCTGCCCCCCCCCCTCTGATCAAAGGACTTGCCTGAATATGAGACTGCGGGGGTCTTCAATAGTGAAACCGTTAAATTTAAGCCTTTGGTGTCGTCTTTTTTTTTTTTTTTTTTGGACAGATTGCCACGTCGTCCATCCAGATCCTGTAGGTAGGATCGCTGCTAGGGGGGAGGACGCTGGCGTGTTTTGTCGCTGCTTCCCCTCTATGCTCTATGCTTTATGCTTTACGCTCTCCCCTGGGTAGTTTGACTACTACCTAGTTGTTCTATGG
>JAODLC010000113.1:3584810-3594900 GCA_026781145.1 Hippopotamyrus pictus
TTTTTTGATTGCATTCACAGATTTTTATAAATCTGAGGTTATCCAAATGGGGACCTCAAAAGATGTCCCCAAAAGTTGGGAAATTTCAGGTTTTACTACACTTTGGGGACGATTTGTTCCTCAAATGTGATCTATGCAAACCCACACACACACACAAGAAAAATGTCCCCAAAAGTTTCAGGTTTTACACTTTGGGGACAATTTGGTGTAGGGGACCTGAGGGTAACAGTGCAGGTGTGATTATTCTGCTGAAGATGGGATTTGAACTGGCACAGGCACAGGAAGCCAGCAGTTTACTTGTGGAATTACATCGGGTACAACGATCTCCATAAACACACTGGCCATCTGTGTGTGATTTAAGCATCTGCATGTATCAGCCTGAACCTCAGTGTGGCCTGAATGCATCGCTGCACGCCGTAGATCATGCGTATGTTTTGCGGGGAATGAATTTTGAACAGATCTGCTTCTGTTCAACGTTTTGCAAATAATTTCTGTAATAGAAGCATGTAAATGGGTGGGTTGAGTTTTTTTTTTCCTCTTAGTTCTGATCTTGTGGAGGTTTTTAATCTCATAACCCCGTATCACGACGATAGCTTAAGAGGATTAAGATTAAAAATAGTGACGGTTTTTGATTGCATACTTGATCCTCTGGTGAATACATGACAGAGGGTCTTGCATGGGCCCGGGGGGGGGCAGCAAATCACACTTCCGAATGACGTCATTGGCAAACTCTTTCACTTCCATGTACATCTTCTTTCAAAAGTCAATGGGGAGATGTGATAGGTCTCTGGATTCAACACTGCATCCTGCTGCCTGGTTTCATTAATTTTCTTAACCCCATTACCCTTTGGTCTCCGCTGTTAATTGAGTGTCACTTACCCGGCCAAATCAGAATGACTGGGTCAACTTCTCCATATCAGATGATACGATTCTGTGGTGAAACAAACCAGGTAAGTTCTGATGGCCTCAAAGTACTTTTGTGGCTGGGTGGGGTGGGATTTAATTACTTCAGCTTTTTGAGGCGGGATTTTGACATGGGGGTGGAGTGAAACCACAGCAAGGCAACTTAGCATTTAAGGCACATATTTGTGGCACAGACGTGTGTCATGTGTCTGAATTCCAGGCAATGTCAACCCACCTCTGCTGGTCTTTCGAGCCAAACAGAGGTCAACGCCAGGATCGGCTAACTAAACATGCTAAACCGGCTAACAGCCCAGAAGCCACGTCTGTGCTCCCCTCCAGCTGTAAATGCATCACCCACGCAGCATTTCAGGGGACCTCCTCTACCCGCTCACCTCCCCCACCCGATGCCAGCTCATATTATACGTGACGAGATAGCAGTTGGTCGCAGAAGTGGCCTTGTCGTTTGTCTTGTATGTGTTGTTTTTACGTTGTCTTAATATCCCTGTGCCGTGGGCTAAGAAATGTAAAATGCTAATTTGAGCCCTGCAGGCTTTGGAAATGTCGTATCTGCTTGGTGCTGGAAGGTCTGAAGGCTGCGAAATTTTCACTGTGGGTGCCAAACACCTCAAAGTCAACTTGTCAGTCAACATTTCCCCCCCTACCTAGAAACTGGAGAGAGGAAGGAGGAAAAACAGTGTCTGAAAATGAGTAGATGCACTTCAGGCCCCTTCTGTTGGCTCGCCGGCGGTAACGACGCGTTTGTTGAGCGGTGGTGACGGACCCACGATGGGTGGAGGCTTTAAGGACACGCTGCCCCCTGATAGGCCGGGTCTCCCTCCGCGCTCAGCCCGACCCGGCTTTCCCACGGCATATCTGTGGTATTCGGCCTGGTGGAGGCGCACCTTCCACACTGTTCCACATTTCCAGTTGAGGGTTTCCTTGTTTTTAACGTTTCGGCCCTCAAGCTGCCCACAGCTGTGCTGGGGTAAGGGACTGTGAGCGCCCCCCCCCCCCCCCCGCGTTAAAACAATTACGATAATTAAATCAAGCTCTGCTCTGTGTAACATGCGGGGGCAGTTTTGGTGGAGCTCAGACTGTCTGGCATGGGGAGAGGAGCTGTCATGGAGGTCTCCGTCCTTCCTGGATCACCAGGATCAGACACAGACCATGACCTGAATGGTCACCAGATCTGAATATTACTGAGCCGCTTTAGGGTGTTTTGGAGAAGCGAGTCGAGAAACGTTTTCCTCCACCACCACCATGTAGTGTCCTGGCCACTGTTCTGCAAGAGGAATGGCTCAGAATCCCTCTGGTCACTGTGCAGGACTCGTGTCTGTCATTCCCAAACGACTGATGCTGTATTGGACACAAGAGGAGCCCCCAGACCATATTAATACATTATTGTGGTTTAAAAGCAGGAGATTCAGTTTTATTATACAATCATTGTATATGTATTTATTTGTGTGTGTGTGTGTGGTTTTTTTCTCTACTTTATTATACAGCTTTAAGAATCAGTCAGTTAATGCATTAAACTTTTATTTATCCCTAACATTTGCTAATTACTTTACAATAGTGAGCTCTCAGGGAAACACGCTTACATCTGCATTCTATACTGTTGTGCACTTGATCAATTGAACTTTTGATTCAAATTGGTCTAGTTATATACTGTAGACCATACCTGGACAACATACACAGGGGACAGTGTAGTAGAGATTCTTAAGAGTCCAGACAGAGGAAGATTCTGGAATCCTTCGTTTTCATCTCCAAAAGTGTCCAAGTGACAAAAAATGAGTCCCAGTGGCATGCACCTTTGTGCTTTTGCGCCATAGTTCCTGGACCACGTGGCCTGGTGATCAAATAATTGTATGCATAGATTCCTTAACTTCAGGCACAAAGGTTCCAGCAACACTGCTTCTATTAGTCCATATTGGATTTTCTGCCACTTTGAATTTTTCGTGAATCTTGTAAGCATCTGCATGTATCAGCCTGAACCTCAGTGTGGCCACATTGTATATGTGATTAATCTCCTCTTAGGCAGCTCAGCGTGGAATTTGGTACTGCTACTTTGGAAGAAGGTCTTTGACAGTTTGGTTTCATGAATGTAATCAGTTTATCAAACCATATAGTAAAACATGTACATTTTTATTAGGAAAACAAGTTGCAAGCCTACAGTGTAGATGACAATGCCTGTAACTTCAGAAGCATGCTGACCAGTTAAGGTGACCGATTTCATACCTCCCCAGATGTACTTGTATGTACTAAACTGGGCTTGGTTCCAAGAGAACCCCTAGATTTCTGTGCCGTACCACTGAAATAAGCTCTACAAAATCACTTCACCCAGACCCATAATTTCTGCTTCCTGCGTCATTTATAAGTCATTGCTTTTATATCCGTCTTTCTATATCTGTTATGCATTTGTGTGTATATGGTGCTATACTGTATACAGTATGTGTGAAAGTTCTGTCATTTTTAATTTTTTTCTCCTACCTTCACACCAATATTTTTGGCAAATTTAACGCAAGTGAAACTAGAGAAATGAGAAACTCAGGTGGGGGAAGATTTTTTTTTTTTTTTTTTTTTTTTTGACACATTTTACAGCTACCACTGATCGTCACCTACGTTGGACTAATTTGAGTCTGAGATGCATGATGACTTTGTGAAAGAAGATGACCAAGTTTTATATAATTATTATATAAGGTGGCAACAAAGGGCTCTTTCTGGAAGATATAGGAACGTGTCTTTGGGGATTTACCGTTCAGCATTTCAGAGGATTTGGCTTGTGGGAGTTTGACAGTGGTGATTTATAATAATCACTTTGTATATCCCTTTATCCATCTTACTCCTGACCAGGATAAGCAGATATATTTGTGCAGTTTTCTGTAAATATTGCAAGCAGATTGCGTAGGGTTGCCAACCCTACAGAATTGGGCTGGAGACTCAAGGGATGGATGGAGGCCTGAAATTTCAAGGCATTAATCTGGGAGATTTTTAGTGTTTTAAAAAATGTAGCCTGTCTTACTTAAATACTAATGCATTGACATATTTTAAAGCCAAAGATTTTTAATAGAGACCAACAGTATTCCTTCCTGGTTGTATAGAACACAGGAGTTTAGATTGTGATGTTGCACTGAATCTTAGAATTCAGAGCTAAAATCAAATCGTTCTGTTAGGCCGTGTTTGAAGTGTCCACTTGTTCAGTCACTCACTCTCTTGCTCACTATACAGTGCTCGCTACAAAGAATACTCTCTAGGGCATAAGGGCAGACAGTGGTTGATACATTTCAGGCACATTTTCGGTCACACTGCTACATAATTATTCGCCGGACATTCGTAATTGTAATCTCACATAAACAAATGCAAGAACATCCCCTCTAGCGCTGTTTTTCAGCACTGTAATAAAAAACATGCCAGAATATGTTCACCAACATTTCTATTGGATAAGTGGACATTGTAATTGGCATGTCTAAATGATGTTGAAACCAAACTCTGCACACGTGCATCTTGCATTCTTGGCTGTGTTGTATCTACCTACACATGTATGATGACTACAGTTTTATACTAATCTTAAATATATATTGTATTTATTGTGAATTACCGTAACCCACGTAAAGCAGTCAAATACATTAAAATAACCATTTATTTTTAAAGCAGGCATAGACCTGCCACTGTTCTAACTCAGTACACGTATTTCAGTTCAGTTGATCAGTTGAGAGAAGTTTCTCAAATGTGGTTCCATCCAGCACTCACGTGTCAGGCCGCAATGCATGATGGTCTAAGTCAATCAACGTAGGGTACAGGTTTAGTACACTACATTTTTGTGTCATCGCGATTTTATAGTGCACTGTATAGTGAATGATATTTACAGTTGAGAATTTGAACAGTGCTTCAGAATGGCTGACTCCCTATATAGAGCACTACATAGTGAGCAAGTGGGCATTTCAAACACAGCCATAGTGTCCTGTGGGGAAGCTGATGGAGGGAAAGGATCGTTGGATCGTTTCAGAAGATAATATATTGTATCTTGTAGTATTTTATTTTTACTGAAGGCTAATACCTGAAATGAGGAATTTTCCCATTGAGTATGCTTTCAATGATTGCCAGGTTGTTCTTAGAGTCATTTACCAAATAGATTTTAGATTTAGATTTCTTCTTTTGTTCCTGTTTTGAGAACAGTGTCATAAACTGAGAATAAGAAAGTCTCTTGGTGGAAATATTGGAGTGAAACTGCTTTTACAGCTGCTTTATTTGACCCATGCAACACTGATATTGGTGTCTTTATTTTAAGACTTTTATGACTGGAATATATTTCTATACTGAATATGCAGACTACTTTTGGATGATATTGCTACTTAATTGTATATGTGATTAATCACCATGGTCTGTGATTAATCGCAGTTAAAATAATGGTTCGTCAGCCCCCCACCAGACAAAACAAAAAAAAAAAAAACTCAAATAATGTTGGTAAGTAGGCAACCCTAATAAGTTCAAATTAATTTGTCAAGCAGCAACAGCTAGTTAATAATCACTGGTGATGTCGTTTAGATGTTTTATCTACCCATTTCCTTGCAAAGCACCATTTGCGCGCTAAATCTCCTCATCTGCAGGTTCTGCATGGTGAGCAGCCACCGCTCGTCGCAGCTGCTTCCTTTGACCGCGCAGCTTTTCTAACCTCTAGATGCGTCGGTTTGTAAATAAAAACATTCTGCTGTCCCGTGAAGATAAACGCTTCTCTCCTTAAGCCTAATCTCTGTACGAGAGAGAGAGAGACTGTGCCCCAGGCACAGAGAGCAGCACCGTAGATCCACTTTCCGATTCGTGTCTCCTGTAACATTGGTTGCTTTTCAGGAGAGAAGAAAAATCTACTTTGGCTCTAGAGAAAAGGACCCTAAACACACACACGCATCACCTCTCTGGCCATCCACTCTTTCACAAACACATTACAGCTGTTTGTGGAGTAGCCGTCTGTTGCTGTTTTTATAATGTAAAGTCCACCTTACAGTTAAAATATTAACATCTGTATAGCATCCTTGTAGCAGGTGACGCACAGTCGCATTATGTGCTCTTGTATGTTCTAGGTAAAACTTCACCCCAGATAACGGTGAAAATTGCCTTTTAACGGGTATTATGAAGTTCACAGTAAAGACACTTTTAATGTGATAACTCCGTTATTACATCCAATTAATAATTAGAGGATGGGATATTTTCAAAATAAATGAGTTTCCTTTCTTCAGCAAAATGTGTTATAGGGTGACACGCAACGTTTTATGGACCGTAGATTGTTTTCATTATTGCCCAAGCATTTTATTTTTCATTAATACTTGTCTCAACACATTGTGTGGAGTAATGTTTGGCTCATTGGGTTAGGACATCAGTCACAAACATCCTTATATAAATCGGATCTCGGTAGTGCCAGTGTACATGTGCGTCGATGACAAACACGAGTCACAAACACACATGCGTGAAATGCTCTGTCTCCAGCTGAGGACTTCCGAAGAGCACGTTTGCATGGTTGGGTGCCGTTTGGTGAGTGTGTGCTAAGCTGTTTGGAACTGTCACATCCCACAGGTCTCAGGCGCTCCGAAAATTCAGAGAGCGTTATGAAGCTGTCGCAGGGGCGAGCTGCGAATGGCCCTTCCCTCTGTCCTCTGACAGCGACTCACTGGCCAAGCCTCTCGGCTGTAATGGGAAAATGGGGAGAAGCCCTTGTTCTCCGTCACTGGTTTTGTAAGCAGCACTCTGTGTGCGTGTGTGAGTGCTGTGGATGTGGGACTCCCTCTGAAAGCCAGTGTTTCAGTGTAACCTAAGGCCAAAAGCACTGGGGCTTCTCGTAATCATCTTTAGTGAGGAAATTAAGTCCGTTTCAGATATGATTTTTTTTGGGAGATGAGAACATGGCGTGTCAGATGATACTGTCGATATCAGTGACGCCAGCTCTCACGCATCTGACGTGACACTTGCGCTTTCAGGCTCACGCAAGAAACATTATGGCAAATCTATATTCCATTATAAACCTAGAATTAGCCACATCAAACGCGTTGGTGTTACATACATGTAATGTCTTGTGCATGTGTGTGCAGACTTGAAAATCTCACGCCTGCCTGCTGTTTGGCAGCCCTGTGATATACTGTACTGCTGCTCATTGTGGTAATGCTGAGTTCTCTTGCTGCTGGTATTAATATAAATGTCATGAAGGATGTTATGGTAGTCTCACAGCCACAAGGTTGTGGGGTTGATTCCTGGCTCCTGCTTGTGTTGAATTTGCGGACTCATTTGGGTTTCTTCAGGGAAACTCTGGTTTTCTCCCCTGGTCTGGAGACCGGCAGGTTCTGCATGTAATTCCTGGGATGGGCTCCAAACCCTCCACTACACTGCATCCAATGAGGTTCTCTGCCAATTCGTGTAGAAAGTCTTTTGGAAAGTTCCGCACATTTGCAACGAAAACGCAAATTATTTTGTATGTTAAACTGAGTTGTTTTCAGCAGGAAGCAAGGGTGAAATAAGCACCTGGTGAAAATTCATTCCTGTAAACGATGATAGTGCCAGTGACTTTGAGTTTTTAACTTTTAATTAAAGCTAAATTAATTAAAATTCTCATCTTGTTCTGCTGTTCTGATCTGCTGTTTCTCAGCACACTTCTGTCATCGATTGCATCAACATTTGCTGTAAACGCTGTATAATGGAATGAGGCACCTTCAGTCGATAGAAGCCGCCCGTGCTCTATGATTTCTGTCACGTTTCATCCAGATCTATCACCGACGATGCCAGAGGGCAGCATTTGCAGCGTCGGCTGGGATGCGGAGCCTGAATCCCAGAAAACAGCTTCTACTCCGTGCGGATGAGTCAATCTTTCCAAGCTGCCGTTCCTGATAATCAAGCGACCGTCGTCGTCAACTGTAGTCGGGAAGGTGTGCGGCGAATCGATGCCAGGCACCGCGGTGTCGCTCTTCCCCTGCAGCTGTGTGATGCTCAGGAGTGCTGCAAAGCCGCGTTTTTCCTGATACTGGGGCTGTTGTAAGATGTCGGCAGGGGCTGTGGAGTGGGGACACTGGTTAACTGCCGCCGCTTAGTGACTGGTTCACTGGAACTAGGTACCTGTGGGTAAAAATAGCAAATTTAGATTTGAGGTTAGATTTAACTTCAGAATGTTTTATTTTGATAAGATACAAAAAATATTTATCCCCAATGATTTTTCAAATGTGGCCATTGCGGCTGAGGTACAGTACCCTGACCTGAGTGGCACAAAGGTGGCAGCATGACTGTCATTTTGTGTTTTCAGGCTTTAATTTGTCCCTTGGTTTAGTGTTTTGAGGCTTCCATGAGAAAATTTGCAGGTGAAGTTGAACAATATTTTTAGTTAAACTGAAATCTTTTTTTTTTTTCCTGGATGGCTGACAATTTTCTTTTTCTAAATCATGTTAAATTCGAAATAAAAATCCCTCTTGAGAAACAGATCAACTCAGTGGTCAAAGTTGCTTCTTTCGGCTTCGTCTATATTAGCCACGGTTAAACCTTTTTTTTTTTTTTTTTATCGCCTAGGGATCTTGAAAAAGCCACTCCTGCTTTTTTTCCAGGCTTAATTTTTGTAATTCTCTGTACTCTGGGATTAACAAATCTGATACGTAGAATGCAGCCGCTTCAATATGCTGCTGCTCGCTTTTTGGTTGGGGCCAGAAAGTGTCTCTCCAATCGTAGCTTCCCTTCACTGGCTGCGAGTTAGTTTTAGAATTTATTTTATAATACTGCTATTGGTTCTTAAAGCATTCCATGGGTAATGCTGCCTGGCACATGGCTGAAATGTCTGTGACGCACCAGCCGTCTAGGGAACTCCGATCTGCTTGTCGGATGTCTCTTGTGCGCCACGTACCAAATGTAAAACAGAGACGGGGCATTTGAATCTGCTGCACCTCATTTATTGAATTCATTACATTTTTATATCAGGGAGTCAACTTTAAAACCAGATTAAAGACATACTTTTATTCATCAGCATTTCATGACCATCAGTGATTCTGCTTTGTTTTGTAGCTATTCATTTGCTTGTCCTCTTATCTTTTGGACGTACTGCATTATATTTTATTGTACTAATTTTATTCTATAATTATTGTAAAGCACTTTGGTTACAATGTTATTGGTGTTTTTTTTAACGTGGTATATAAATAAATTGCCTTTGCCATTAAAGGTTTATATGTGTGGGAACCTGACAACATGGCATAGGTTGGCAAAGTTTTTTTCCTTTACGTGAAAAATTCTTTAAATGTGATATTTTTGTACAGGGAAATAAGCTGAATCTGAAGTCTTTTGGGGCAATGTTTCCTCCAGTCAATGTGCTTACCTGCTGGTACCTTCCAGAACGTTCTTCATCTTCTCTGAGTCTGCTGTGGAGAGCAGTATGGACATCAGCTTTTGTAAAGACCTGGCCAATTTATCCCAGGATTATTTTTAAGATAATTGTGCCACTCGTATAATGTGTTCCTGCACTTACGCTCACTTACACTGTCTCTCTCTCTCTCTCTCTCTCTCTCTCTCTCTCTCTCTCTCCTGCTCATCTCTTATGAGCCCCTATCTGCTGGCAGTATTTTAAACACTCAGACTAATGTAACAGCAGAAGAGCCTTCATGGTGTAGTCACAGTAGCTGGCTACCTGATGTTACTGTGTGTGTTGTACTTGTAGGGCTCAGTTATGGACATTATGGAGCTGAAAGGTGGCCAATCAGAGAGCACTGATGTAACCCAGCATGCCGCCACACCTTAAACTGGGCGTATAATGGGGTGGGGGGCAGGGCGATGACACTAGTCACAGAGGGGGGGGCGGATATTGAGAGCCCACCCCCAGTCAGCATCATAAGCCCGCACGCAGGAACACACTCCTGGCCCCAGGCACATGCACACCGCCCTCCAATGCTAAAGCTAGCTAATCTTTGCCTCTCCTTCGTTTATTTGCTTGTTCATTCGTTTCTGTATTGCGCTGCATTTCCCGTCACGCTCCGCTTTAGAGGAGATGCCTGCTCGCCAGTTCTGAGAACCTCATCTGAGTAACACCTGCAGCGCGCTCATCTGTCCCAAAAACTCTAGCCAGTACCAGTGGCAGCTGTGAGTCTTGCAACACTGCCTCTTCTCCCTCCCCAATCCCAGATCCAACATCCACCAGCCGCAAGCCCCCCCCCCCCCCCCCCCCCCCCCCCCCCCCCTT
>JAODLC010000113.1:3606594-3622663 GCA_026781145.1 Hippopotamyrus pictus
CCCCCTTTACCCACCCCCCTGACAACATGCTACCCCATGTGGATTCCTTCCTCAGGCCAAAATCCTGAAAATGATGGATGACAACAAGCAGCTGGCCCAGCGCATCGACGGCGCAATCCAGTCGGCCAGCCAGGAGGTGACCAACCTGCGCTCAGAGCTGAGCTCCACCAGCCGCCGGCTCGCCGAGCTGGGGGCCAGCGACCCCCCCATGGCCGAGAACGCGCAGCACAACCACCACGGTAAGGGACCGGGGACTGGGGGGGCACCGGAGCATGTGCGTCTGTGTGACAGCGCTGGCGGGGAGAGCGACCGGCACGGTGCTGCTGCTTCTGTCGTTTTTCAGTACTTCCAAAGTTTTGCTAACTATTGGATGATTAGTCACCGAACACGGCATTAGGAGAGTGCTTCTGGGAGGGGTCGTGCTGGAGCAGTTTTGGGGGGGGTGGAGACAATGGAGTCCCATCACTGCTACTCAGACTTTTGTTACCCCGTTCGCTCTATGTGGATGCTTCTCCCTGTGGATTTTGCCGTTGTGGTGGTGAGCGTGTTAAGGTTCTGTGTGCGAGTGTTAGGGTTACGGTTAGGCCACTCTGTGGGCTGCTCCCCATCCTGGGAACTGTCCCCTCCTGCGGAGGGCTGGCATTCTGTATCTCCAGGGCGGCTCTTGTGTTTTTGTATCCTGACAGGTTCCTCCAAACAAAGTAGCTTGTGCAGTGGACAGTTTTCCGTCCCACAGCAGCCAGACTGAAACACCGGCTTGTTCCTTAAACACCGTCTTATACCTGTGGCTTGACGTCTAACTGAATTTTAATAGGACTTTTTTCTGACTGCTTCCACCTCATCCCTGCTCACTGTGTGACCACAGTCATCCAGAGGGTTTTAGACCGAAGCCACAACCTGGGTATGATTGTCCAACAGGTTGGCGTAGTGGTGGAGGAGCTTGTCTAATCTGGCTGTGGATGTTTGGGCGCTTTGGAGAGAGATGCTGCATAAACACATACTGTCCTCTATTTTTATTATTAAGTTTTATTTCTAAATTCTGTAGAATTTTTACGCCTCTGAATTCTGTCTGCACTCATTTTTAAAATAGTGCTAAATTAGCATATTCAGCTCTCCTCACTGCAGGACATCCATTTTAGGAAGGTACTTAAATGAAAAGGAAGAACAATTTTTGTCAACTAAGTGGATAAAAGTAAAGGTGGTAATTTACTGAGAGCTGTAGCAAAACGCCCAGGATCACCTGCTCACCCCCTCTGCTACTCTTGCCGTGGAACTGCCCCAGTTTCTCCGGGCTGTTTGGGAGAAACTAATGTGGGCCCCAGGGGGTGGGGCCCAGTGGGCGGGTCCGCCTGAGGTGGCCGGCCCGGCGTCCCCGTGCACCTTCACACTGAGGAATCCTCTGGAAGGGGGGAGAGCGATGCTCTCACTCGTCGTCTTCTCGTGGCTCCTCCCCGTTTCGCCTGACGCGTGGTACGCTCCATGCCGCTGACAGGTGTTTGTCATACTGGTCCCTGCTTCCAAGTTGCATCCAGCTCCATGGGGGATTTGGCTGACAGAGCGTCGCATGAATGTCAACAGTCATCTCCCATGGATCCTTCAGCTCCCTGCCCCCCCCCCCTACAAAATAACACACTGTTGTCTCAAATGAAAAGACCAGTTATGGAGTGCAGAGATTTAGATAAATAAGCTCTCGGGGCCATATGACTGTTGCTATTCAAGCTTTTGTTGGATACCCCCCTCCTCCACGGAGACCACACGCCGAAACTGCCATAGCGAGGTGACATCGTTTATTGTTTTACTCGTCACATGGTTACAGTTCAGGCCCAGCCGATTGTGTGACACGCGGGGCTGTAAGGACACGTATTATGTTTGGGATGGGACTGGGGTCGGCAGGGGGGTGGGGGGACATAGGTGAATCCCGTCCATACAAGGAAGCAGGTGTACCCAATGGCTCACCTTCATCGCACCTGCCTTGTTGCATCATTGAGATGGGACTTGGGTATTAAGGCTTAATTTGCCTGACTGATGGTTCTAGGACCATTCCGGTTTGTTTACGAGTGCGCGGCGTTGGCCCAGTCCCTCCTGGGCTGCTGTGCTGGCATTCAAGCGCCTGTCCCAACACTCATCAGTGTGGACTTAATCATCTGCGTCATTAATTAGCCCCCTGCTTCTCTGAATCGCAGTAAGATTCTTCATGGTCACAGGGGCAGGGATGGTCAATCTTCATATGAAGGATGTAATTTTGGAAACAATTGAATATTGAAATGAGTAATTAAGGGCTGATTCAAGTGCACGCATGGTGTAGAGGAAGGGGAGTTGAGTTTGAGACTCGTAGTGCTTTGTTTATACACCCTGATGTTTGCTGGAATAATTCAGGTTAAGTGTGTTGTGCTTCCAGGAGCTGGACCTAGAGCTCTGTAGTCCCGCCTCCGGGGCGTGCATTCTGGTTCTGTTTTCCCTTGTGGTTACCGTAGTTACCAGCATCCATCACCGTAAGCCAATACTCACGGCTCGCTGGTTCTGCATCGGGGGGGGGGGGGTGGTGTCGAGGGAGCCAGAGCACAGCAAGCCTTTTCTAGGGCGTCACAGAGGAGTCACGCCGTCCCTGCTTCTCCCATGACATCAGAGTGACCGCTTATCCTGTGTGACCCGCAAGTCAAACCCTTAAATGGGGACGCTGCGTCTCCCCCCACCCCCGCACCTGATCCCCATGCATGGATGCAGTGAAAGACAATCTGTCAACCCACCCCCCCGACCCCGAATTGTATCGGAGGGCCCATTACACTGAGGGGGAGAATGGGTTATGTGATTAAGGAGCCGATTCGACACCGGGCTGCAGTAAAGATTCGGCGCTCAGTTCTTTGGTCGATTCTTATGAGGAGGAGGATTCGGATGCTGAAGGAGGAGAACAAACTGCCAGAGCCCAGCCTTCTGCGGAGCGAGGCGTCACGCCATTGATACGTGGCCTCTTATATCTTTAAATGCAAAATGATCGATTTTATTCACGATTGAATAGTTAATTGTGAATCCCGCTGTTGTTTGGAGTGTCTTCTGCGAAGCACTGCAGTGTTTGCTTTATGCAGCAAGCAGATGGATTTATAAAAAAAAAAGCTTGCAGAGACTGCAGGAGGCGGGAATGCGAGGGGAGCCCTGCATGGGTAGTTAATGCCGGAGGCCTGCAGAGGCTGCAGGAGGAGGGAATGCGAGGGGAGCCCTGGATGGGCAGTTAATGCCGCAGGCCTGCAGAGGCTGCAGGAGGAAGGAATGCGAGGGGAGCCCTGCATGGGTAGTTAATGCCGCAGGCCTGCAGAGGCTGCAGGAGGAAGGAATGCGAGGGGAGCCCTGCATGGGTAGTTAATGCCGCAGGCCTGCAGAGGCTGCAGGAGGCGGGAATGCGAGGGGAGCCCTGCATGGGTAGTTAATGCCGGAGGCCTGCAGAGGCTGCAGGAGGCGGGAATGCGAGGGGAGCCCTGCATGGGTAGTTAATGCCGGAGGCCGTACTGAGTCCATGAAGAAGCCTGATTATGGGATCTGACACGGCTCAGGTGCTCTGCTGTGTCCCCGTATAACGATTCGTCTCCCGCTGCAGGGGGGGGTGGGTTGCTGTGTTTACCCGCAGGACTCCTTCCAATGGGTCCGATCGCACTCAAGGACAAAAAAAAATAAATGAATCACGTACGAAACAGTACTGCGTCTGTGCAGTTTATTTCCCCATAAAGACCTTTGTGCCATGTGGGGGGGGCAGGGGGGGGGAACTGTTTCCAGTTTTTCCCGGCGTAATAAAACAAAGAGGACATGGGGGATGTGGGCCGAAGCCAGGAGTGAGAAACGGGAGCGAAAGGCCAGCAAGCCCCCGGGAGGAAGTGCTGAAATGAATGGGAGCCGTCAACCAGCACGGTGCAGCCGGGAGTGACGTGCAGCCGGGAGTGGCGTGCAGCCGGGAGTGACGTGCAGCCGGGAGTGGCGTGCAGCCGGGAGCTGCGCAGGCCCCCTCGCTGACCTTAAGCTGTCGGAATTGAACGCCCTGAGTGTACATCCCGCATAATCCCGCGTCTTCCCTCCCTCTGAGACGGAGCGGAAATGACTTCCCTCGCTCTGGCATTGATGGCTTCCTTCCCACTGGGAAAGGGGTGTGGGCAGGAGAGGTCTGCAGTCGATTGCCCCCACCCCCCACAGACTCCACTCATCCCTCACGCTGACAGTAATGCATGCGTCAGTCAGCGTGATGACAGTCCCGCTATATCACCCCCCCGCCGTCTCCATCCATTGTCTCCATTCTTATTTTTAATTCTTAAGACAATTAGCGTGTTCTGATGATATAGATTCTCCCAGAATCACACCCTGCTCTGGATGGCCTCTGCTGCTCTTTGAGTTTCATCATGTTTAAGTTAAAATGTAACTTCACTCTTTTCTTCTCAGTCCATCTTCTAATCTTCTAATGGCTTATCCTGGTCTGGGTGCTGAGCTTCTGCGATGGGTTGGCACCCCTTCCTGGATTTCCTTCCTTGTGCCCATAGCTTCTGGGATAGGCTCTGGACCACTGTGACCCTGCATGGGACAGGTGGGGATTGATGGATGGATAGATGGATGGATAGATGAGGTCTCCGGTATACGAAGCTCAAAATTATTGCATTATTCTTTATGGTCATAAATGTCTCCATGGTAGGTATGTGAGCTGTACTTCACACACACATCGTTTTCACGTTTATCTGCTGACATCTCTGTCTAAAATGTCTGCCACTGGTTTTGTGACTGAAGCTGCTTGGATTTGTTGGGGTCAGACGTCAACGCGACGACGCCCGTCAGCATCTCCGTCGTCTGTGTCTCCATGAAAGTGCCAGTACTTCCCTGCCGGCTCTGGAGGGAGCCCGTCGTAAATGATAAATGCTTTGGGAGTGAGAGACCAGAGGTGTCCGTTACGCCCGAGTCGTATCTACGATCGGGGCTGTCTCTGCCACTGCCCGTCTGGCTGCTCTTTTAAATTACGTTTGTGCGTCTCCGCTGCGTGGGGGTCTTATTTTTTATTAAATCTCTCTCAGGGGCAGAAATAAACAATCCAGCAAGGTTTATGCTTCAGCTTTTTATCTCTAACCAAGCCTTGTTCGGCAGCATTGACCGCTCTGACCTGGAGGCAGTGGGGGATCCCGCAGGTGCAGACGAAACGGATAAACGGTGATGCTGCTGTCGGGAGGATCTGCACGTGACCAAACGTGGAGATGCACGGGTGAATGTGCTCACAGAAGCACTGATTAGAAGCTAATACAGGCACTGCGTTCACATACTCGCTGGCTGTCTGTCTGAACGCCTGTACTAAATTATTTACTACAAACTCCTTTACTAATATTTTGACCCATATTGATTTAAAAAAAAAAAAAAAGTTTAAAGAAATACGGGGGCTAGAATGAGTCACGTTGGAAGCCGAATGGCTGGGATTAAGGGAGCTCTGCTCCACGCTCAGACTCTGTCCCCCGCCAGGCTGCTCGCGTAACATGGCCACCTTTGTCACCCTTGAGTTCTGCTCACCGCCGAGGTTCTGCTCCTCCATACGGTCCCGCCAGTTGCTCCTGGCCGCTCTCCCTTCTGCCTGAGCGACGGGCGCCACGAGGCCCCGATTTGTGAAAGGAGGCTGCCTGGATGTCGCCTGCTTGGCCATCCTGTCATCACGGGCCGCGATCTGGCATCCCACAGGAGATAAAGCTCATCTGATCCATCTCCTGTGGACAGCAAGATGTGCCACCGGGTGGCTGAGGCCTTCTCCCATGATGCCTGTGGTCCTGCATCTCTCCCCCCCCCCCACACCTCCCAGCATTCCGTGTGGCACCAGTGAAAGCTCTTTGTGTAATCTGTCTAATACGTATATTAGATGTCCGAAAAACATGTTCCTGCTTTCCAAGACTTTGAAGGTTGCCCCCCCCCACCCCCATCCCGTTCCCCCTCCCCATGCCAAACTTGGCAAGAAGACAGGAATGCAAGAATGCAGTGAGGGGAGGGTAAGAGTTCAGCAGACGGCTGTGATACAGAGGAGATTTTGAAAGCAGGAATGATTTGTTGGGACTTCTAAGAGGCCTGTGGGTTTGGGGGGTGGGGGGTGGGGGGGGGGCAGTCGCACAGCTCTACGGCTCTGTGTCGGAGGGTGGTGTGTGACTCAGCAGGTTAGGACTGTCGGAGGGTCCCAGACTCAATGGGTAAAAGCGTCTGCTAAGTAAATGTCGTGGGAAAGTATCCGATACGGTACCAAGATATGGGACACTGGCTGCTTTCGTAGGGAGAAATGTTTTATACTACAGCAATGTGCGATAACAATTACTGAGATCTATGACCTCCTCAAGAGCAGAATGTGACCATTCTAATGTAGACCGCCTCTAAAAGTGACTAATAACGATAGATACTCTATTGATTCCCATGGGGAAATTTTCTTTTTGCCTCCTCCGTTTTGATCCTTGTAGGTGTGAGAGCGAGCTGGCAGTGAAAGGCAGCCACCCATAGCAGCACCCAGGGAGCTGGGGGTTAAGGGCCTTGGCAGGTCTGCGGCTCTTGAGCGAGGCTGGGCTCGAACCAGCAACCATCCGATCAGAGGCACAGAGGCTTAGCCTACTGAGCCACACGCCTGCCCCCAGTGACTGATTGCGGTGTTTGCAACAGGCAGATATCAGAGGCCATTGGCCTCGGAGAGACTTATTTTCTTGGATCAAACCCCGGTGAACGGAATACCCATGATGCTCTGGGCACCCTGTGACTTCAGCCTGGGGGGCTGAGAATGTCTGAGCTGTGGGCGGGTTCTGCTGGCAGCTGTGTGATGTCCCACAGGAAACGCAGTTGGACCGAATCCGAAGCAGCACTTAGATTTGCTTGTTTTTGGTGTTGCTTGTTTTTATTCTTTTGTACATTTTATATTGTACCTTTTCACACAGTTTATTATTTTGTGTCCAGTTGGGCTTCAAAGCTTTTCCCTCAGTAGCTTGGGTTCTGCCTCTCCTGGGGGGGGGTTAGTCCTCTTCTTGTTTGGTAATTAAACCTTCCTGCAGACTTTTATTTTGTTTTTTTCCCACAAGCCTTTCTATTGCCTTTGTGACAGGTTCTCATGGGACTTAAAACATTGTGTGTGTGTGTGTGTGTGTGTGTTTTTGCCTTTTGAGTTTATTGCTTGCCACCAGTACTGTTCTGTGTGTGTGATGCCGGTTTGCAGATCAACTCGATGTTTGCGTGCGCTGGTCCCGACCTGTGTGGCCCAGACAGGGCCCCCCTGTCCATTCTCAGCTGCGTGTTGACATCGGGAGTGTGCTGTGACCCGATAAAAGGGTGGTTTGGCCTAAGAAAGGGGCGTGGCCCACATGAGGTACGTGACCAATAGGGAGCTCTTTCCGTCAGACGAGCCCCACCCCCACATTTGAGGAGGGACAATGACAAACAATGGCCCCGGCAGCACAACGGCCAGAAACAGTCAGGCAATACCCCCACCCCCCCCTCCACATCCCAGAGCATGGATAACACTCTTACAGTGTTACTGGCCGGAACACAGACACGCATTGTCTACTGGATCTCTCAGCTTTGACTCATTTACCAAACTGTCTTCAGACTTCAGCCTAATGTTGCCCCCCACCGCCACAGAGAGTGGCAGTGAGCTCGAGGAGAAGCAGAGCCATTGATAAATATGTTAGGCCTTATAAACAAGCCTGCCCCGCAGTTTACTCTGCTGTCTGCCTGGTGTGTACAGCCAGCTGTTCCCAGGTCCGGAATTCTGCCACACTGTGTGCTGAACTCCAGCTTTCACTGTCCGTGTTTTTTTAAATTATTGTTCGTTTGTTTTTGACTCCTGTCTCCAGTGCGGTGAGTCAGATGACGATCCCGCCTCCCACCCCTGGCCGCTCATGGCTTCCTGCTCTGCGGCAGATGGCGGTTATACCAGGGGCGTCTCACCGGCCCTGCTGTCCCAGGTTTTCTGGGGCGGGCTGAGTTCTGGCAGGCCCCTCAGAGGGACCCGGAGGACGGGGGCAGCTTTCTGACAGGGAGACGGAAAACGAAGGACGAAACCTCGAAGCTGTGAAGGAGACGTGAAGGAGACACCGGGGGGGGGGGGTTCTCAGAGCCATCCTAACTAATTGGCATTAGGGCAGCTTTTCAGATAAATGACTTAAGACGTTCGTTAAATTCATGAAATGCGAATGACGGGGAAGAGGCTTGCAATAGCGATAATCTAAAATCAATTATTGGTCGTCGTAATTAAATTGAAGTTTTCTTTTTCCCGTCCTTTTTTTGAGAATTATGGTCGCTTGACTTCACATCAGCTAACTGCCATGGGTCAGGTGTCTGACTCGGTTGACAAATCCTCCCCCCTCCCGGCCAGTGCGGAGGTTAAAGGCCCCTTTGTGAAGGCTGCACTCCTGTTTTCCTGCCCCCCCCCCCCCCCAGGCATGAATCTGCTGGAAATTAGCCGTGACCCTTACCAGCTGCTCTGCTTTTTGCCATCGTAGCAGTTATTTAGGATGTCCGCTCTGAGTTTTTTCTCACGCAGTGTGAGGAATCCGAACCCCCCCCACCCCCATCTCTCCCAGTGCAGATCACTGGGAGGACGTGATTTTGCTCACTGGTTTTTCAGCTCTAGGCCACACAAAGCCACGAAAATAAATGTGCTTCCCAGGATTTTGTTTGGTTTCCTCTCCTCCGGGTCGTTATGCTGTAAATTAATCTCTGTGCCTTCGCCTGTCACTGCTAATGCCTACAGTCCCCCAGTGCCTCAAGCTCATGATGTTTAATAAGACAGTTTACCTTGTTCTTACCATTTTGCAGGCAAACCTGGTCCTGAAAACTTTGCTGTCTCCCAAGTAATCGTGGAGAGTGTGACTGCGAGGCTGTGGTTCCATTCCTGGCTCTGTGGGTCACACCAGGTTACAGTCTGCTTTCTGGTGGTCGAGTGACGAAATCTGACCGATTGGCTCGACTGGTACACTTCACTCTGCCCCTCCTGTTCTGCGTTTAGAAGTCATGCAGTTGCTCCCGCCTGCTCTCTCCGAAGCCGACCACTAGGGTGACGTAAAGGTTGTGTACCATTCACAAAGCGGTTGACTTAAAGGGGCGAAGCTGCCATTCAGGGTATTGCAGCACAGCCATTCCTAGGACTTGAACCAACAAGCTTCCGGTCTATTAATTTGCTCCCTGCTGCTGGTCAAAATACATTTTCAAATTTCAGCTGCAGCTCTGGAGCTCCCGCCCCTACATCTTAGCCATACGATGGGTATTGTTTTGAGAGTCACTGGGGAGCTTTGCAGATCTGCCTGCTCTGACTCTGGCCTCCACGGAGAGGTGACGGTCCAGGCCGGGGGCTCCGCATGGGTCCAGGCACGCCTGGCAGTGGCCGCCGGCGCTGCGTGGCTATGAAAGTCACATCAGCCGAACTTCCGGCTTTGGGGCAAAAGTGCAGCCACTTCGAGTCAAAGCCTCTGTGGGCTGCTGCTGCTCCCGAGAGCCCCGCCTCTTCTCCATGGAGTCAAAGCCATCTGCGGCGAAAGGGGTGAGAGCAGAGAGGCCGGGAGGCACAGCGGGGACGTCAGAGAGGTGGCACCTGGCAGCTTGGAGCCTCGGACCTGCGCTCGTTTCGTCTGTCACCCTCCCCACTGGGGAGTCGTGACACCTGACTCGGGTTACACCTGACGAGCTTCACCGGCTGTTGATTAGCGAGTTCGGTGTAGGTGCTGCGGAAGGTCTTCTGCTCCCAGTCAAGGGTTTGTTGGCTTTGGCCCTTACCCTGGATGCTCCACTGTGTTTGTCTACGTGTGATAAATTTCATGCCTTATTCATTCTTCTAAGTAACACCAGGGTTGCAGGTTTGATCCCTTTGGAGTGCCAGCATGTGGCTTAGCTGGGTAGACCTTTTGTGCCTATGATCGGAAGGTTGCCAGTTCGAGCCTCAGCAGAATTCTCCCATCTCCCTTTGTCCCTTGAGCAAGGCCCTTAATCCCTCGCCTACCCGAAAATGCTCCAGGGGTGTTGGATCCATAGCCTGCCCCTGCACGCAGATTTCCAGGCTTTGCTCTCACTTGGGATATGTGAATATAATCATTTCAATGTACCTGTGCTTCTGCAAAAGAAACTGGGGAGCGTGGCGCAGTGATGGCGTAATGCCTAGGGAAGCACACTTGTAATTGAAAGGCTGCTGGTTGGGTTCGAATCCCCAACCAGCAAGGCACCGCTGAGGTACCCTGAGCAAGGTCCCGCCCCCAAACACTGCTCCCCGGGCGCTGAATTAGCTGCCCCTTGCTAAGTCACGATGTCACATATGGGTTAAATGCAGAGGACACATTTCATTGTTGTGTGCTGTGGCGTGTCAACAATGACCACTGATCACTAAATTCTAAAGCATAATTTCAATTTCAAAACTCTTACCCTGTATTCTTTCCCAGTGCCGTAATGCCTTTGACTTATGAGCGACCATAAAGGAGCAAAGGAGTGCTGATAGCGGAAGGCAACGTTCGGTAGCGTATTACATCATTACGTAGCAGCATTATCTCCGTGTTCCCTTCTGCATGCTGTCTGACGGCACCCGCGAAGGACCCCTCTCCTGACGCATTTTGCTTTAGAGCCGAGCGATCGCTCCTCTCCCTGCCTTGAGACCAGAGTCTGCACAGGCGGCCTGGCATCCTGCCCGCTGCGCTCTGTGGGCTTTCTGAGCAGGCACGAGCAAGACGGCCTGCCGGTAAATGATGTGATATCGTGGTTCTGAGATTCTCTTTCTCGTGGTTAGCTTGCTGTTAAACTTCGGGCAAACTGCAGACCACTCTTTAATCCCGCTTCAGAAAATTTACTGGGAAGGGCAAGAAATAAAAAATAAAACACTGTGTATAAACATTTGAGCAAATGCTGCTGAAGACAAAAATGGTGCACTATCAAGAGAGATGCAGTAAATTATGGGAAGCTGACTTTTATGTGACGTGAACCAATGCTCACTCATTTCTGGCAGCCTTTTATCAAAATTATCTTGAAATGCAGCTTCGTGGATCATTTACATGGAGAAAAGAGGAGCAGCAAATCAGAGAGAACAAGAAGCCGAAAACAGCCACTCTCTTCCGTTACGCAGGAAGGGGGAGCCTGGTGAATCCATCACATGGAGCAGTAGCTTCCGTACGGACGGCGATTATATGTGGCTCACATTCTATAACGTAAAGACAGAAATAGCCTCATTTTTGATGGTTAACTGGAAGTACATAATCAATGTCATCATTTTTGAGTTGCAGTCTGCACTTAACAATTGTGTAGGAACTACTTCTGGGGATTCATGTGTTTCTCCAGTTATTTTGCTCATCCGCGCGGTGAGGTCGGTCTGAGTTGCCCATCCAGTAACTAACCCAATACAGCAAGGGAGGAGGATAACTTGGACATTTATATTTCACTTATAGCTGAATGAATGAACTTTTACTACTTGGGAGCTCAGGGTGCATTATGGGTAGATTGTGACATCATTCCCCCCCCCTTGCTGTAATAATGTCTTGCAGGGGTTCCAGCCATGAGTGTGTGTATTATTCCTACCTATGGTTCTTCCATTTTGTTTCCTGTGGGATTGGTTTGTTCATGTCTACACCTCTGGAGTTCATCAATTTTCTAACCTCGACCCAGAACTTTTCCACTGTCTTTCAGCATATGATCGTGTTAAAGGGGGCCATGCATTCTTGTTTTTGTTCGCTGCCGTGTGGATGTGAATACTTGCCTCTCGTGACCTCAAAATGCCCAGAGAATATTAAACTGCAGAAACCTGTCTATCGATTTCCATTCGTTTTTAATCTGAGGTTTGGTGACGGGATCCATAATCTGGCCATTCGGGATTACAAACCGCCAACTCCAAATGTAATTACACCAGATACTATTATTGAGGTGAGTCAGACTGCGTAGGTGAGTGTTGGTTTATAAAGCTCAGTATTTCACTTGGAAAGCTCCAGTTCTTTTCTCAGAGGAGGTACGGCAAAGGCCCCTCATGCTACTTGATCTATGTGCTCATCAGTCCAGTTCTGTAACCACCTCGCAGCCCCCTGAGCCAAAGAAGATGGTCGATTTGTATGAATGGCATGCTGGGTTGGGGTGTGGGAGTGAGCGAGGCACAGCGTGGGGGCGGGGGCGTCCCTTCCGGCATTCCCGGCGGGGGTATGTGTCCCCCGATTCTGCTCGGCGCTGATAAATGCACCACGGTGTGTGGGCAGAATGGTGTAAAACTCTTGACACTGTAAGCCGCCCCGTGTTGATGTAAGTAATTAATAGTGACATGGGACCAGGGGTACTATGAAGGGGGGGTAGGTTAGGGCGACCCCAGGGGCCCCTGAGAGATGGGGGCCGGAAACAAATTTGGAACCTGACTGGATTAGTCTGGGTTTGGGGCCCAATATGATATGTTTTCATTGGGTCCAAAATCTCTGTTAGCACCCCCGCATGCGTGTTTGGGCCCCCCATCCGGGTTTGACATAATAATAATAATAATAATAGTAAAATGCATGGTAAAGAGATCCATTTTCACATAACTGCCAGGTGTGAAAGGCTGCGTGTTGTTATAACCGTCCCCGTCTATGTGCGATATCACCATAACCTGACAGATTTCCCTGCACAATAATTGCAGGAGGAACGGCCATGACAGATTATGTAATACGAAGATGATAGAATGCAAGTGTAACAGATGTGCTTGTTACCGGACTTCAGCCCTGCTTTAGGATGTGACACGCTTGCTTTAATGAGGTTTTCTGAGGCTGTCTGTCAGCATGAGTGTCTGCAGCCATACAGGCTGAGGCACTGTTCCATCGCCTATTACCCCATGTGTGTTTTCAGGCTTTAGGAGGTCGTACCTGCTGAGATCCGTGCCGGGCCCCACGGTGCAGCCCAGCCGGCCCATTCCCCGCTGCTGAATCGCATTTATGGGGACGTCACTTTGTGATGAGATGCTGAATCTCCTCCGTGTAACAGGCAGAGGTGGTTGATGGTGTTTCCAGCAGCCGACACCATCGTCCGTCCCGCACGCGCCGGTTAGCCTCGCGCGCCGGTTAGCCTCGCGCGCCGGTTAGCCTCGCACGCCGGTTAGCCTCACGCGGTATGCTGACGGTGCAGGTGGGGTCTGTTTCACTGGGATATCCAGTGCTGTGGGCTGAGCAAAGCCCTGCAGGCTGGAATGAAGACTCATTCCAGTACCTGGCTCTGCGGTTCTGCTGCCTGACGAACCTCGAGGCGCTCTTTCAGACCTCCTGAGTCCCTTTTTATTTCTAACCCAGTTGACTTTCTCTAAAGATTTTGGACTTTGACTCTGCTGTCATGAAACGCGGACTCCCTGTATGGTGCATGAACATGAGAAGAATATGCAAATAACTAGTGAAGGACAAAATGACGCTTCATGAACCACTTGCTATATTTTTTGATGCCACTAGATGGTGCTCTTTGTTCAACAAACGGAGCAAAGCATGCCCCAAAGCACATTCAAGGGCACCAGCTAGTGGGGTAAAAAAATATAGCAAATGGTTCATGAAGCGTCATTTTATCCATCATTACAAATAACCTAGCTGCATTGGGTTAGGACCTTGGGAGTGGTGAGACGTCTTACTTTTTGTCGTAATATCCGTGCATTTATTATTCTTAGCTGATTTTCTGAAGTGGGCTCATCATGGGGCCTGTCCCAGAAAGCACAGGGCAGGAGGTCACTAGTGCATAACACACCATCACAGATTGGGGCTGCCAGTCTGCTTAATACTCGTGTCGGTGGACGGTGGGAGAAAAGCCACAGAGTACCCTTAGAAAAGTCACACGGACGCACCGTGCTGTCACAGGCGGCCCTGCTGGGTTATAATCCACATAGTCTCCTGGTGGATCCTTATCTGAAATAAGGTGGCACTAATCACAGTTCGTAAATGTGTGTGATTTTGCGCAGTTCAGGGTTTGAGCATCTGGTGCGCTCCCGGCACCGACCTCATGGCGCACCTTACGACCCAAAGGTCACGCCCTTTGGTCCATGCGGCCCGGCCGCGGACGCCCCACCTGCGGCCAGGCATCAGAGCCCATCTCTTCTGGCGACAGAGACGCCCGCAGGTGCCGGATCCGTTGTGGCCCAGCTGAGGGCTTAGCAGCTCTCCGCTTCGGGACGCCGGACTCGATGGCGCGTGAACGAGAGTGACACAAGCATGGACGTGCCGTCTTCATGAGAGGAAGAGCGGAGGAAGAGCTGGCGGTTTGCTCGCGGGGGGGCAGGGGGTTCCAGGTGAAGAGGTGTGCTGTGCGGCTCCAAATCTGGCTCTAACTTACCAGGGGGCCCCCCCCCCCCCCCCCAACTAGAAAACAGTTGATCGTTTCGCTTCTTCCGCTATGCAGGTATTTCTGGGGCCCTTGGCAGCCGCTTCTTCCGTCTATAGCTGCATCCGGCTCTGCTGTGAAGCATCTTAACATGGGGGCTTACTATTGTTTTGCGTGACTTAAGACGGTTTTCTGTAGATGACGCCGACCTTGTGCCTTTTAACCGCCCTCGTTTCAAGTTTTCAACTTTCAAGTTTGTCACGTATTCGGTGAATACTCTGAGATTCTGTGATAGTTGTGGGGTTTTGGGGGGATGGGGGTGCATGAGTTATGAGACATTTAGCAGTGCAGTACAATGTACTATATACCAAATAATACACTATAACAATGTAGCCATAATGAATAAGTAGTGTGATATGAGGATGTGCTAATTGACTGAGGCAGGCAGATGCAGGACAGTAACTCATTCAGACGCTCACGCAAGAAATCTTACAGCAAATTTATATTATTCCATTATGATCCTAGAATTAGCTACATGAATAGCTTTGGGGCAGTCTGCAAACTCTACAGCCTATTTACAAGGTAATAAGACTATTACATACAGACGCTCCTCTACTTACGAACGAGTTACACTTAGACCGGCCGTTCGTAATTTGAAATGTTCATATGTCGTATCATTTTAAGGGTAAATGCAGGTACAAATAACTAGGATGTTGGGAGTAAGTAGAGAAGTGTCTGTATATGTAAACGCGTGTGCATGTGTGAGCAGACTTGTCTCGAATTGAAAGTCTTACTCCAGCCAGCTGACCAAAGTTGGCAGCCCTGCTGTAATAGCTAACAGCCTAGTTAAGAGAGAGGAAGGTGGTTCTCACACTGAGACCGGATGATACTGGCTGTAGTACGTGGTGGATCCCCCTCGTGTTCTGTGGAAGTGATGAAAAGTTACTTTCCTAGACGAGCATCTGGGTTGCATGGTGATAAAGTGGAATATGCAGCTGCTAATTCTAGTTGCATAATGTTCCGTTTCATAGACTTTGCCATTTATTTTATGCAAGCTATTACGGTGCAAATATGCAGTTCGCCAAAGTTCCACGTACACCTAAATTGATATATTTCCCACCCGTTTTTAAGTGTGCTATATCAGCATTTGCAGAACAGTTTGCTCCTAGATGTACTGAGTGCCAAATGCAACAGTGAAATGGGCAATTTGCATAATTTGGGGCTGTGATATTTGCTATAAACCTTGGGGGGGGGGTGGAATTGTGAGGAGAAATAATTGCATTGCATTTGGCATCATTCACAGTATGGTCTTTTGAAAAAGAGGGATTTCTTTACTGAATAGTCCTGCCACACAGGTTTAGGGGGACCGGTAATTGCAAAAAAAATAAAAAATACAAACTTTCAAAATGGGAACACAAGATTAGATTTTGGTGAATGTTTGACTGGCTTGGGGAGGGGGGTTCCGTTTCCCCTTCAGCCCTGGGAGCGAGTTTGTGTGTATGTGCACCTGACTCCCTGTTTTCATTGCAATTTAGTTTGTCTGAGGAACCGTTACACACTGGGTGGGATCCTGAGCATTTTGTCTCAGCTGGCAGACAGGGAATCTTTGGGTGGGGTGATTTTGGGGGGGGGGGGTCTATCAGGTGATTGGGCAGATGGCCCAGTCAAGTGAGGGGGGTAAAGAGGAAAAAGACTCTGCCAGTGGGAGGGAGAAATGTAACTGAGGTCATGGTGTGACCTGCTGCATTGGTGCCTGGGTCCCAACTGGGCAGTGACTCTTTCTGTTTTATGAGTTTAACTCCCCCCCCCCCCCCCCCCGCCC
>JAODLC010000113.1:3622673-3638774 GCA_026781145.1 Hippopotamyrus pictus
TGACATTTTTGATTTATTATTTTTTTTGTTTTACCCCCCCCCCCCCCCCCCCGGGGTCCTATGAAGCCCTGTTGTAGATCTCCCTCCATCAGTGGCAGGAAAAGGGCGGCCCTTCCCCGGCGGCCATGGTGACAGTGCGGCACGTGGGGGAGGCTGTGTAATTTAGCACACATGCCAGGAGTTCTGTAGGGATGATCCTGCAGGCTGGCAATAGACTGAGTTACCAGGTCAAATCTGGGATTGATGTGTGCGTCAGCCCTCTCAGCCTCTCACGGCGCTCCTGTGGACGAAAGGGGGCGGGGCTAGGGGTGTGGCCATTGTCTGAGCGGCCTGATTTCTGGGTGTGGCCAGTGCCCCTTGTTGATGAGGTGTGCCAGTGGACTGACATGAGTCGTGTTGGCAAACATCTTGAGCAGGATGGATTGTAACACTCCTGCATTCATGGGGGTACAAACAGGGATCTTCTTGTATGGAATGTGCCAAACGGTTCCCCGTAGTGGGGGGGAGGGGAGCGACTCCCGTCACTGCCACACGAGCGAAACATTAATCTCTGTGGGTAGGGAGACGCTTCGGGGTTCTTGCCAGTGTCCCCCTCCGCGACGCTGAGGAGAGGCTCGGATCGCGGGACTGGGAATGCGCCTTTTCTCAGACCTGCATTTTTCACTGCTGGAAGCAGCTCGTAGTCATTGCCACACCTTCCTGCCATTGCTGATTGGGCTCTGCGGGCCTCTTGTGGAGATGCGGGTACTCCAGCCTGCTGGAGGTAGCAATGCCCTCGTTAGTGCGTGGCTCAGTCTCTAACTTAACTAATTAACGATTGCAAGTTCAGACGTGTTTCAGCGTTACCCGCCCGCGTGCCCGACGCGGAGCGTAATACAGCGTTACCCGCCCGTGTGCCCATAGGCTCAGGACCTCTTGAGGCCCTGATTAGGGCAAGTGGGTACAGAAAATGGATGGACAGATATTTTAACCTGTGAACCATTAGTCAACGTTTTAAAACAAGATGAACTAAGTAACTATGAGTCTATACTTTTCCCCTTCGACTTTGCCAACGGAACTGGTTTGATTTTAGCTGTGGATTTTAGGAATGTATTTGTAACATCACAACCAAAGCTCTCGCATTATATACAGCCAGGAAGGAATACTATTGGTTTCTATAAAAAATTTGTATTAGAGCCCTAATTTTAACACGCAATAAAAGTATATCAATGTAAAGGGTGTCATCCTATATCTTATTTTGAAAATTTGCTGTACCGCCCAGCCCTTGACGATGGTCAATGTTGTGCATGGGGGGGGGGGGCAAAGTGTGATAATGAGATCATCAGTAGCCACACCCCTGGGAGGAATCGGCATTGGCTCGTTTGTTTTAGGATGAACACCTTTATTAAGAGATACAATTGAAATAAAATAAACGCCAAACCTGACCTGACTGTGTGTTTGACACCGAGTATAACAGAGCATTACCTATCAGAGAAGGTGGTCAGGGCTGGCCAATCAGGGAAGGCGGCTGGCGCTGGCCAATCAGGGAAGGCAGCTGGTGCTGGCCTCTTGGGGACGCTATACTAAATAAGTCTGGTGCTGTGGCAGATGGTGCCTTAGCTATGGAGGAGGAACACCTGAGGCACAGACTGTATGGCTGCAGACTTTGATAAACCACAGTGGGCGGGACTGTACTCTGCTGTCAGTCACCCTCTTCCTCATTCCCTTTGGGTTAAACTGGCAGTGACTGATGGCGCATAATAGCGTGCGTGGTGGGTTTCAGAGCCTGATTTCTCCCATCAGTGCATACGCAATATGCAAATGAAGCCAATGCATTAACCAATTAGGAATGTCCAAAAACAGCACCTGCTGGTGATGACAGGTTGTTTGGGGGAGTGGGCGGCGTGTGAGACATTCACAGCATAGCATGGGCTCCGCAAGATTACATTTCGCCGCTGTTCAATCACTTCTCGAATTCCATAGGAAGGAAAATTAGGTTTCAGTGTGACCGATATGTCTTCTCTTAGAGTGATGGCCAACCATTAAACACTAAAAAACAGCTTGGATCGGCTTTCCATCCACCACTCTGTTTATCTGTTTGGATCGAACACAACTCTTTGCGAAAGAACTTCTGTAACGTTTTGCCCAGTCTTTGCTCTTTTATTGCCTTTTTAGTGGCAGTGTATTTAAAATGAAATGGAACTTGAAAATCGAAATTTCAGTTCGAGCAAAGACATGAGTCTTGGCACATGGTTCAGCCTGTTACCTTCTTCATTTTTTCCCCCTAATGCTTTAAGATAATAAAACCCGAAATTATAAATATTAACTAAGCAGGGCCCTAAAATTGCTTCGTAGTCATGGTAACAGAAGCGTTTCCACCAGCTCTTGTTCTGTGGTTCCTGTCATGTCTTTTTCATAAATTAATTTAAAATTTTAACTGCAGTATTAAACCTCAGCAATAAAAATGTATATATTAAGTGAGGATTTATATTTTTTACCACCAATTTTTGTCAGCCTATACTCTCCAGGCTGCCCTATACTGCTACCAAACGCATATATCTTATCTAAGGTAGATCAGCCGTTTACATTGTGGGGCCCTAATGATTGGTACCTTGTGCCCAAAAACAGGGCAGTACAGGTTCTAACTGTTAATTAACCTCGCTTCTGTAAGATACCTAGGCATAATTTATAGGTAAAACACACAACAGCATGTTTTACTTTGGATAAAAGGATCTGCTGGCCATCTGGATAATATTGGTGGGCCGGTTTCACTTTCAGTAAAGTGGTACGTTCTGCACTGTGGTTTCAGCATGGAGGGCCCAGCCGTGTGGCACGGCCCCTGTGTTTAGGTGTGTCACAGCTGGGATCGCTCGCTTTCCCTTATCCTTCTCCCTGTGGTGATCGTCGAGCAGCCAGATGGACACTGTAGGCGAGATCTTTCCCCTGATCGATGGCTCTTTGTAGGGATGTCTTTGGATACGCCTGTCAAAGGGGACTCTTTGGTGATTCAGTTCCCGTTCCAGCTTTTCTCTGGCGGGGAGTCGGAGTTTGCTGAGCGTAGGTCCCGCGACGTGTTCTCTAATGGGCCGTGATGCGTCGGAGATTACCCCCACGCCCCCCTCCCATTGGCTCATGGAGCTTCTGTGGTTTCTCTCGTTCACTGCTGCCCTCCTATCTGTCAGCTACTCTGGGCTGTTTGTCAGTCACCTCAGAGCTTGAGTCGCGCCTGGTGACACCTTTAATTAATCGTCGTTGCAAGGATGAAGGAACTTTCAGTTGTAGCTTCAGCTCTCAGAACGTTTTGGTTAAAGATGGAGATAGTGAGTGATTGATGGACTGAGCGTTTGCGGAGATGCGAGTGGCTGTTAAAGAGAGGTTTTATATGGTGTACTGTAAAGGCAGCTCTTTTTCTCACATGCTTCTTGCACGGGGGAGTTCCTGTGGTCATCAGCGTCTGCATGACATTTAAAGTGAAATTTAGGGACATTTCAAATGAAATTTGAGTATAATCTTAGTTATTTGAGAATTTGGCTGTTTAATCCTTAAATCCGTATTCTGCCCTAAATTGTGCTATGTGGAGCAAAACGTGTTGGGTTTGAGTTATTTATACTCGCTGTCCTTTTTATTCTTCTCTGTAAGCCTGAATTATCCAGTGAGGTTTCGGTTTACGTGCAGTTCATTCAGAATGTCATTCAAACTCCCTTCACGTTGGGAATTTTAAGGTCTTCTTCGAAAGCCCCTACACTCCTCACCTCGCCTTCCTCACGCCGGACCGAATCGCCCGGTGGCAGGACTCGACCCAAATCGCAAACACGACGCCAGTGCGCAATCGTGCGCAAGGTGCCCGGTTTGAGCGCAGTCACCGGTGCATGTGTCCGATTTGTTATGGTAATAAAAGATCTACGTGTCACTTGGGCCGGAGAGCACCTGCGGCCTTGGGCCACCACTGGCCCCTGGTCAGGATTTTGTGGGGAGGCTCCAGTGAGCCGGCCTGACACGTGACACGGGGAGAAGCAGGAAGAGGCCCGTCGGTGTGGATCTGCAGGGGAGTCGCTGAGCGTCGACCCTGCATCCTGACACGGTGCTTCCTGTGTGCTTCTTATCCAGCTTCACATTAGTAGCTGCTACGATGATGGTAATGTAGTGTTTTTGTGCCTCTTGTGGGACATCTTTCATTTTGCTGAGGTCAATGAAGATTTCTTTGTGAGTCTGACTTTGTGCTCTGTGCTCTCCCCCCTCTGTGCTGTTTGCTCTCTGCTCTCTCCCCCCTGCGCTGTAAGCTCTGTGCTCTCCCCCCTCTGCGCTGTAAGCTCTGTGCTCTCCCCCCTCTGTGCTGTAAGCTCTGTGCTCTCCCCCCTCTGCGCTGTAAGCTCTGTGCTCTCCCCCCTCTGCGCTGTAAGCTCTGTGCTCTCCCTTTATATTTCCGCTCCCTCCTCCATGCAGAGGCACCTCCTGCTCCTACAATGTGGTCTGTCCCTCCCACACACCCCGTTACCTCTCTAGATCCTTCGCTTGACTTCTTACAGGACCTTTCTTTGTTCCTTCGACCAGACTGAGCTCGTTATATCCAAACTCAGTCCATCAAACGAAACTAACACCAAAGGTGTTAAAGAGTAAACTATGAAAGTTGTTTCATGAAACAGTGTCAGCTTTGCCCATAAATAATACAAAACGTTTTCTTGCTGTCAAGTCAAAAGGAGACAGTTTTGAAAAGCACTGAGACCATGGTGGTACCATCCCAGTTTGCCAGGCCTTACAATGGTGCCATCATAGAGCATGTGGACGACATTTAACAAAGAGTGAGTCACACTCACTTATTTCACATTCAGCTTTTCAGGCCTAACTGTGTCACTGTATCTCCATGTCACTTGATCGTAGTCAGAGGGGAAGAAAAGTTTCTGTGTGCCGTTGCTGGGAAACAGAGGGAATGTTCTTACCGTGGCCCGCGGATCAGGTCTCATGAGAAGGCAGGCATGGTCAGAGGGGCCTGTTAGCATTTAGCGGCGTTGTGGCACTTTTTGATACATGCTGTTTATCGTGTGTCATAATGAAGCAGCAGATTAATTGAAGTCTTCGACCTTTTCAAACAAGCCCCTAGGACACCCCCCCCTCCCCATTTTCTCAAAGGATCTCCCCTTCTTGACTCATCCTTAGAACTTTCTAGATGGACTTGAACCCTAATGAGTTAAATGCTATTTCCATATGTGTCTGCTGAGTACTTTTCCACTTTGTGGAGTTTCATGGACTTTTACTGTTAATATTAACAGGAGATTCGTGGGCAGTGGTGTGTGGCACAGTGGGTTAGGATTCTGGGCCTGTGATCGGAAGGTTGCCAGTTCTAATCAGCAGTGTAATGTCACCGTTGGCCCCCTTAGCAAAGCCCTTAACCCCTTGTAAAAATTCCCTCGCTAATCCAGCACTTGTTAAGCCGTCGTATAATAGAGCCCTTGCCCATGGTGTTTCCTGCAGAAGTACGCTTGGAGTCACGCTGCAGTCTGGCCTCCCTGACACTCCTACTCCCAGAACCTCCCAAGGACGCCCCCCATCTAGCAGACTCCTGCGCTCCTTTGGCCCAGTGGCCCAGTACCGTCTGTCTCTTTGTTTAGCGAGATGGTCAGCTGGGACGTGCTGCCCCAGTATGCGGACATAATTACAGCCCATGAGCCTGATGTAAAGCAGCCCCCACCCAGGCCCTGCCCACACCAGACTCTCTAATTCTCAGCAGCCCTCAGTTTACAATTCAAGCACTCCCACGCCCTGTCAGAGGGGGCACGGGTGTGTTACCCAGAATGCTTTGTGTGTTGTTTGCATTATAGTTTTGCTTCTTAATGTTGCTGTTTGGAGATGGTTTTCTTTCTTTCTCTTGGCTAATCAAACATACAGTAGGAAGGCAGCGCTACATGTGATATCTCTTACTCTCAGGTTATTAACATTTTGTATATTTGTGTGTCCACCGTTGTTCTTCAGTGATCTGAGAGTCGTATTTCACGTGTTGGTTCCTTCGGCGTGTGTTTGTTGAGTCGTGTGAGAGAGGCGCTTTGTCCTGTGATGTGAGTGGCACGTGTCCTCTCGGGCCACACCTCGCCATGTGACGGAGAGCCGCGCGGCTCATGGTGGCTTCCGGCGACTCCGCTGCCCTCTCCGTGTCATATCGCTTTGGCCTGGAACCGAAGCGCTTAATCTTCTCTGAAGTGAGGACCATGTGTGAACCTGGTCACATCCCCCTGTGTGTCCTGTATGTCTTTCTCGTTGTTTGTGTTTAGCCTCATGCTCGCCAAGGGAAGAGCCCAACACCAACAGTTGATTTATGGTCCCTGATTGCGCACAGATGGTATTTGTTGTGTTTGATGGAGGAAGGTTCTCTGGGTGCTCTCAGTCTTCTGTACCTCGTTGTGTCTTTGTGCCGAAGGCCACTGAGTGGGAGGATGTGAGCGGGGGGTGTGGGCGCGTTCCATTTCTGGAGTTTGGCAGGGGCGCTCAGGGACACCTCTCAACCATGCAAAGAAACCTGAAAGGCGGCGTCGCCGTTTTTGAATTTCACTCAGAAGGTTGTTGGTTCAAGTCCCGGGGAAAGTCTGTTGTCACATACCTGACGGAGCATCTCGAGCTTAATGACCTCTGGAAAAAGTAGCAATTGGCAAACTGGTGGTGGAAGCAGGGTAACCGTGTAAGCTGTGTAATTCACAATGGATAAGTGGGGCTGATAATGAATTACCCTGATAAAGCAGTTTAAATATTAGCCTACAAAATAAATCGATTAAATAATGGCATTAATCTGGATTATTGCAGCAAGACTGTTTGTGCATTCCTGTGCCAGGGAATTCAGTAAGCCATACTGTGGGAATTCAGTAACTCATACAGTGGGGATTCTACCAAATTGTGCTCTTAAGTTATTTCCTGTTTTCCAATAAAAAAAAATGCAGATGAAGTGTCTTGGTAATAATGGATTGGCATTTGCACTGTCACCCGTATCTATTCTCTCGGTGCAGTGTCAAGTTGCATTTTGGTTAAAACCTTGTCATGGAACCAAAATATGGGTTTATTTGTGCTTTCGAACAAACAGTGAGCAGTAACACTCGCATCCAACGGCAGAAAACTAGAAGCCAAGAGACACATTTGTTCAAGCCACTGGAAAATACAAGCATTCACTGCAGCGTGGTGTAAAAGCAGCAGCCTTTTCAGTTAGATTACTGGTCTTCATCTCTCCAAAGAGCGCCTCAATGGGTAAAGACTGGTCTACAGATAAAACCCAAGAGAATGTTTTTGTGTCCATTCAATAAGTGCATATAATAGGCGCATCTGGGGTGAATTGCAGTGTGCGTTTATGTACAGAACAAATATGCTTTTAGTGGCTGTTTGTTTTATACAGTTAGTCCTGTGTAGCCTGTCGACCATTAAGGATGTGTCCTTTGTCAGACGATGATGGGCATACGGCTAGTTCTGTGGTCATGGAATTATAATAGAATTTGGCTACAATTCGGAAAAAAACTGGCTTGCTTTCTCTGAAATACCATCAGTTCCATGCTGTTGTATCCCAACTATCCAATGATATTGCAGAATAGGTTGCTTCCTTCACCAAACACTGACTTTGGTAACAGGGTTACTTCTGTAGAATTTTCCACATGTGAGCATACAGAAGGAAGGAAGGATTATTCTTCAGGGCTATTTTGGTACATGGGTGTCTTGTTCTTCCCCAACTCGTGGACATTTTGAAATATGTTCCTCCTAGTTACCATATGAATTATTTTCCTTAAACAAGACCAGTCGACAGGAACGTACCCCATGAGATGAGCTTATCTTTTTGTTGGATTGCTACTCCATCAGTGGACAGTCTGGTTGTATTTTGTTGAGAGCGTTCTGGGAGCTGGAAGAGTACCGCCTGAGGTCGTCTTGAGTGGTCGCCGATGTTTCCTGACCCGGGAGGAGGGCAGTCGTATTCCGTTCTCTGTGTCCTTCAGTATCTTGGTGTGTATCACCGTACATCCTACAACCCAGTGCATGGAATCGTGTGCAGCTCGTGTCTGAATCATGGTTAATAAATGGGCAGTGGCAGTATTCTAGGAGCTCAAGTTGAAGGACAGCTGAGACGTGTGATCTGAGACATGTGACCTCGGGTGCGACTAGAGCACTGGCTCCCCCTGCTGGCCATTTCTGGATGATCAGAAGGACACCGATCCTCACTTCTTTACGGCTGTACACTCTGTGCACTTGGGGACACATTGAGCTGCTGGTCAGCCCTAGACCCCCCAGGGGTCATTTTCCCAGCAATTACCACAGGTTTGTGGAAGCTTTTCTTTCTTCTGCCTTTTTGTCCATACTAAAGCTCCGTATACACCATGCCGATGGCAAAAAGAACGAGCACCAATCTGTGCCAACAAACAGTTGGGTCTTGTTGATTTGTGAAACTTCGTGTTGGAACACACCGGAACAAATAGAGGTGATGGGTGACATACAGCCCCATCAGTGAGCTCCGTTTCACCAGCTAGCTATAACACCAATTCAACATGCTCGGTCAGCCAAAACAGCACCAACTGGGACCAGCCTTTGTCGACCATGCTTGACAGGCAGTCACCAACTCTCACCGACAGCCCGATAGCTTTTATTGGCCGAAAATCGGCTTGGTGAGTTCCTGGCTCGAGACTTTCATGCATTAGATGCCACTTTGTCAGTCTATAGTACTGTTCTTTGTTAATTAAACCTTCTAGGGTAAAATCTATGGAGAATGGCTCAGATGAGAAATTAATTGCATCGAGAACAGGAATCATAAAACTGTCTCTCCCTGATTGTTGTATGACATTTAAATGCTAAATTTAGCGACACCAACAGAATGGATCCCGTGGGATTGAGTGTGGTTGATTGGTGACGTATGACAGAGGCTTGGATGAGCTCTGGGACTGATATGTGGAAGCCTCCTGACTGGCGTTCCTGCCAGCAGGCTGTGGGAAGGCGACGTGTTGCTTGCAGAACGAGTTTCTTCCTGACTCCAGAAACTCAAACCTGATGCCGGGTGTCCAGAAACTTTTTATTATTCATTTCTTTGGCAGCTGAAGCTGAGGGAATCCCAGGGAACATTTAGGGCTGATCCACAGGGTGTCAGCTTCCCTCCCAGCCCGTCGGCAGATACTGTACATCTGCACTTTTATGCTGTGCTCTCATAAGCTGTCATGTGACCAGCTTTTTTCTTCGCTTTTCACGCTCATTTTGGGGTAGTGTCCTGGCAACCCTGCCAGGGCCACTCACAGAGCCTGCTGGCCACTTAGCTTGAGGTGCATCTAGCCATTTTGGTATGACTGAATGCCCAGGGGTGGGTCGGGGGCAGGAAGGAGGCAAATGAGGTCATGTGACGATGAAATGTGGTTTGAAAAAGCCACAGTGGGATTTCCACATGGATGTCGCATGCAGAATCGGGACCATGTGAAGATTAAAGGCGCAGTGTTTAAGATGCCCTGGTCCTGGGATTGGGAGGCAGGGCCAGAGGTGATGGTGACCTTCAGCGGCTGTGTGACAATCAGCCGGCAGATTTTTATTAACTGCCTAACAAAGTGCCTCGGAACTGTTGAAGGATACAATTTCAGATCAGACGGCCGCAGTAGCCCACTAAGCCTTAAAAGATGAAAAAGATGCAAATCCTCGCCTACATAAGCTGACACTGCCCCGATTCTGTGGTCTGTGGTCGGTCTGTGACTGTAGCTACAGTCTCGTGTGAAAGTGCTGCATAGACAGTACTCCCGTTTGAGAGGGGGGTGGTTTTGAAGGTATTCGTGTGATCCTACACAGATCCTGCAAAGAAGACGGGGTTTTCCCCCCCGCCCTCCTATGTCGTGATCAGGACAATGACCAAAGCAGCTCCTCCCTCCCCTCTGGGGAACACCTGGACGATGGCAAATTAACTGCAAATCAGGGATCACCGAAATCAGCTGCCACCTGGTCACACGCCAGCCGGCTCCAGAAAGCCTGGGGTTTGAACCCTAAGGGCACCAATTACTAATACAGGGAAAGAGTTTCACTTCACTGTTCCTTATTACCCCACTAATAATCCCTTTTGCTTTATTCTCCCCGGATACACTGAATGTTACCTTCAGCATCTCAGTCATGCTCTTGGGAGTTTTACTTGCGCAAAAAATGTTCTGAGGGAAGAATGAAAAATGAATGGTCCATAACCAGATTGTAGAGGAGGTGGGTCCAAGCAGTTAGAGGAGGCAAAGCCAAGACATCTGATTGGTTGGTCTGACATCTGACCAATATCTGATTGGTTATCTCTCTGAACCAGTCATTTTTCATTCTGCCCTGAGAACATTTTTGTGTAAGAAACTCCCATGAGTCGCCTGCCTGTGGTTCTTTGGTGAGACTGACTGCTCTGGATCGTGACGCAGCCCTAGAGCCAGAGACCTGAGTTTGCAGCCTGATCCCCCACGTGATGCCTGTCACCTCATGGTCAATGCAGGTGTGCTGCAGTTAGATGCACATGCTGAGGCTGAATGACCAGTGTCAGCACGTGGCAAGACATGGGGCTTCCCGTCGCCACATACCTGGGCGACATCAAGGCATGACCCTCCATTCAGATTTCACCTTCAACTGCCCTCTGAATTAGAGGCGCAAAAGTGTGAATCTGCCCCCCCCCCTGCCCCAGCCGGACCCCAGGGTACTTTTGTGTGTGCTTCTCCTTTGTCACGCCAAGGAGGGGAAGGTCCCAGTGGGAAGAAGGCCAGGCAGGACCGTGACACTGACGCTGAGTGGACCTCTGATTATCAGGCTAAGTCCTGACATGGGGGGGGCGGGGGGGCAGGGAATAGCGGCAGACGGGAAGCTCCCCCACCTCCGGCCACCAGACAGACTCCCACGCTGGAGTCCGGTCACCCAGAGTCCGGGCAGAGCCAGCCCAGGGCAAGCTAGGGAAGCTACAATGGCATTAAGGGCTGCTATTGCATTGTGGGAATGTGCCAGTTAAGGCACTTACATGCATTTATTTGGCAGATACTTTGCAAAGTGACATAAAAATGAGGTGAGTTATACATTAGGCAAACTCCTGTTGAGGAGGAAGCTTAGCTGCCAGTGTTTAGGACCCCCGCTTTAAAGCCATGTGGAATATGCATCCAGCTGTGGAAAGATATTAGCTAGTGTGTGAAGTTAAGGATCCGCTGCATCCCTGGGAAATGGTTTTTCCCGCAGCTCTAACACTGCGGTCGTGTCAGAAGAGATCATCAGACGGGGGAGGCCACTTTAATCTTAGGCATGGCTCTCCTTGCATAGCCTGAGAGAAGCGGACTATCGGCGCCGACGAAAGAGGGGGAGGTGGGGATGAGCCCCCCTCGCGTCAGCCACCCCCTGGGACTCCCACCCTGCCCTGGCTCATCCTCTTCACTCCAGCAGGGCGGCGCTTGCGGGAGCTGTCAGATATGTGGATTCGGGGGGGCGGGGGGTCTCTCTCTTCTCTTGTCACCGTACTTTAATTTGCTGTGTTTATTTTAAATTATTAACTCATATGAATACCTTGGTGTAGCATCTAAACTTTGCATTCAATGTGGTCATTTTGATCATTTTCTGGGCGCAGAAATGGGCTCTTCAAGTGTAATTGCATAATTATAACATGTATAGCTGGAAAAATAATATAGAATAAAATGCATGTCATTTCTCACATGCATATGTCATTTTCATCAACCAGATGGTATAATTTCTCAGTAACAGGAAGCATGGCCTGATAACGATATAGTTAGGCTAGATTAAGGTTAGGGTTAAGGTCTTTGTGGTTGAAATGAGAACAGATTTACCATCAGTTAAATTGCTGGTGCCCAGTTCAGCTTGTGCTGGGGGATTCCCACGTGACCTCACCTGGTCTAGCTCAACCTGGGGGAACCCCACATGACCTCACCTGGTCTACAGTAGCTCAACCTCGGGGAACACCACATGACCTCACCTGGTCTAGCTCAATCTGGGAGAATCCCGCGTGACCTCATCTGGTCTACAGTAGCTCAACCTCGGGGAACACCACATGACCTCACCTGGTCTAGCTCAATCTGGGAGAATCCCGCGTGACCTCATCTGGTCCAGCTCGAACTGGGGGAACCCTGCATGACCTCACCCAGTCCAGCTCGAACTTGGGGAACCCTGCATGACCTCACCCGGTCTATCTTGAACTGGGAGAATCTCATGTTACCTCCCCCCTGGTCCATCTTAAACTGGGGGAACCCTGTGTGAACTCACCAGGTCTAGCTCAACCACAAATTGTGATGGTTGAGACGTCCATTTGTTGGCCCAGCGCTAGCTCAGCATCTCACTTTGTCGGGGCCTGTCTGCTCTCTAAATTGCTATTTCATTCAGACCTCTTTAGTGTCTTGAGCCTTTGAAGGATCACATACTGAAAAATTAGCCCATGATCCTTCAGTGTTATTAATATAAAGTCATACTGACGTTTTTGGGCCAAAATCTGCTGTTGCAGAACATTAAAGGAGACTTGGGAGAAGGAAATAAAGTCTAGGAAATAGGACTAAGCGCCCAGCTGTGTAATTTAAGCTGTTTAGTGTAAATTATGAAAGCTCTTTCTTACCATCTGTTTGCTTATCGCTGCCTAAGCTTTCAGTGGCTCAAATATGCACATTAAGGGCGATTGGATGTGCAGGAATGTTGAGGACTAATGTATGTGTTTATTTCTCAAAACTGCATCATTAAAGGTGGGATTCCAGCCGTGGAGTTTTCCCCCTACAGCAGTTGCTAAGCAACCCCTGTGTCGTGTCATAATGGAACAGTTGGATGTTATTGGGGCTGAGGCCAATGAGAATGTTCCCTGCTGAGGTCATCACAACCCCCACATCATCCTTATGCTGGCAGCCTGCAACCTCAAACATTCAAACAATACCTGTCTTTTTTTTTGCCTGTATTAATAGCTTCCTTGCAAGACCTTTTTTCAGAGGTCATCCAGATTTCTGCTGGGGAACAATACATCATTGTGTTGTCTCTTAATAGTGTCTGTTCTACAGATTCATATCACTCCTTAAAAAGGGAACTTATTTCTGCATTAAAAGCATTTTAATCAATGTTCTTCTTGAGGACAGGGTTCAAAAAGTCACTTTCAAGTGATGCCTAGAAATTCGGATACAAAAATTTGATTCATTGTAACTCAAACATATACTGTAAGTAGCATGAGTGAGAATTTTTAGGGCGGGACTTTATAATGTGTGCCAAAGCTGGAAACTTCTGCTTTACTGCCTAACCTTGAGCTCTGGTGTTAGATCAAGCGGAGGGGGCATGCAGTACATTTATGTACAAGGCACCACATGGGGAATGATGCAAAAACAGCAAATAACAGTCTGCGGAAGTGTGGGGGTGTGAGAGTGACTTATTATGGGGTGGGTGGCTCTGGGCTGCAGTGCATGATGGGAGTTCTCCCAGTCTTCCTAAAGATGGCATTTGCACACGCCCCGTTGTCAGCAATTAGCCCAGCTAGTACAGCGCTATCTGGGGGCTTAGCCGCCGCTGAGAGGAAGATGCCGGAACGTGACAAATCACAGAGTGCAACTGTTCCGCGTATTCCCTGTCCGTCTCAAACCCACTGCTCTTCAGTACTCAGAAATGCCCGCATGCTGGTCTTTATTGGGGCTTCACACGTATTTTTACCCACTGAAAATGGTCTCTGCATGTACTTACCTGCTTAAATTCTGCTCGGGGTGAATTCTTTGTCAGTTTATCTAACCATCTATTCTCCATAGCATTATCCAGGACTGGGCCGCAATGAGCCCAAAGCTGTATTGTTAAAATCATAGAAAAGAGGCAGATTCATTCATTCAGATTTATTCTCCAAGGGCTGCATTGTACAAGGAATTGTGTTACAGTGTCACCGGTCACAAGAATCATGAATCAAGTGACACGACACGATAGAACTAGCAGTGCAACGAGAAGGGGGTTTAAGGTGCTTGTGAGAACACTTCCACAGGCACGTGTGATGAGACGTAATAAAACGTGCAAATGTGAACTTCATACAACATATAGACATATGAATAGTATGTATTCTAGCAACTACTTGTACAAATGGTAATAGACTGTGATTTTGTGCAAAAAATAAGTAAAACAATAAATATACCATTTACATATGCAATATACTATGAGATATAGTGTATGTAGAAACAGTACGTCCCTGGAGTATGAAAAATGGATAATAATAGTGTAGTATGGGTCACTCAGGGGATTGGCTGAGCTGAGTAACAGCTCTAAGGGATAAGCTGATTGGATGGTGGGTTGTTTTGGTTCTGACTGGCCTGACTGGTCATCTTCTGGGGCAGGTTGTGAGCTGGGTCAGTACTGATCTTCCCTTGTACAAAGCTGAGGTAGTGAGTAAGTGCCGATCAGCCTCTCTGCAGAGCTGACAACCCATTGAAGCCTCTTCTTGGAGATACTGGAGGAGATTTAAAATTGTTGTGTAATGGGTGGGAGAGGACTGTGACTGTGCCTGTATAAATCTGAAGGGATGTGACTGTGCCTGTATAAATCTGAAGGGATGTGACTGTGCCTGTATAAATCTGAAGGGATGTGGAGCTGTGGTCTCTGAGAATTCTTTCAGTCCTCGTCCCTGTTCTGTTTCTACCATAAATTCTACATTCCTTCTAGATCACACTTTTTGTTTCAGACAAATATATTAGTCTGCAGTATAGTGGCTGCCATCTTGATCAATTTATGTCACTGTTGTTAGAAAGCCAGTGTCCTATCTGGAGTAGACTGTCCTCCAAGATTGTGTGATGACTGACCCCTAGACTGATTCTCCCCGCTGCTACTCAGTGTTGGTGTATGCAGAACTAACGACCTTCGAAGGGGCAAGCTGAGCCCTTCTCCCTGTCCCGCCTCTGCTGCCCGGAAGCCGTGATTGGCCAGCGGGTGTCACCTTTGTCACTTCTTTGAGTCACATTGGCTGCTTGGTTGATGGTCGTCGGGGAGAATTCCTGGTAAAGATCGAGGTTCAATACAATGAACACTGAGGCCCAAGCAATTAAATACCCAAAACTGTTAATTAATCAAAGCTTCGGTTAGAATGAATGAAGCACGGCCCTAGGCAATGAGGCTGGATTTTATTTTGTTCTGTCATTGGGGAAACGGTTGGCTTTTCACGGTTCTGGACCAATAGAGATTAATTCTGAGGTAAGGCTATACATATCCTGCCTTTTGATTGGTAGAATGCGTGGTCACAGTGCACATGTCTGTGTAAATGTAAACCCCACCAGCGTCACCTCTGGTTGCTACCAGTACTGTTGCTCCTACTCTACCACCTCCTTTCACACACCTTTGCGGCATTTCAGTTTATGCTGGAAATTGGAGAACATTCCCACTAGCCAGTGCTAATAGCATTAGCATCAGCACTAGCCAGTGCAAACAGTCATTGAATATATGAGTATATGGACATACAAGTGCATCAGGTTACCTCGTCTCTGTCAGGTTGCATTACCCGACTGCGCATTGACAATTCTTGGCGATGTTTGGGGTGCCCTGGTGCTCTCAAGCGAACATGTTACTGCAAGACACATGGTGGAGAGAGCGTATTTCCGCTTGACTGACACCTAAATGACAGCCTAACTAAACCGATCCTTCGCGTAATGGGTGAAATCCTCGGGCTTGCGACAGCAGGTGTTCAATTTGTTTTGGGGTAATATTGAAATATGCATCTCGAGTGAAAAGCAGGCAAGCTTTTCAGTCTGCTTTGGGTGGAATTGGCCTTTTTGCGCTGCAAAACTTAAGAAAAAGAAGAATTTCCTTTACTTTTGAAGGTTAAATATTGGATCTGCTTAAACATTAAAAATGAAAGGGAATTGACAGCTTGTCCTTAAAAAGAGTTGCATTCATTTATTGCTGGATTGCCAGATCTTCAAAGTTTCACTTGAATACCCCCCCCCCCCACCTTGGGCCCTTTAGCCTATGTCACTACAGTGGTGTAGGCTGGAGTGATGTGGGGTCTCCATAAAACACTGGAGTGATGTGGGGTCTCCATAAAACACTGGAGTGATGTGGGGTCTCCATAAAACACTGGAGTGATGTGAGGTCTCCATAAAACACTGGAGTGATGTGAGGTCTCCATAAAACACTGGAGTGATGTGGGGTCTCCATAAAACACTGGAGTGATGTGAGGTCTCCATAAAACACTGG
>JAODLC010000113.1:3638874-3652396 GCA_026781145.1 Hippopotamyrus pictus
AGGGATGTGTGGGATGTGACAGGCAGAACAGTGGAGCCACAGGAGTGAAGACGTGCCTTGGTATCTATCCCGTAAGCCAGTGGAAATGTGGACTTTTTAAATGTGATGTAATCACGTGGCACCCTCGCTTCTGGAGATGTGTCTTTCCATGGTCTCTGGGTTAATACCGATCTCTTTAGCCATTTCAGCTGAGTTTGCCTGAAACACACGACTACTGCACACGAGTCAGACGTACCCGGAATTTTTTTTCCCCGGAGTTTTTTTAAATACATAATTTTCTTAAATTGTGCATGTTGGGTTTCTGCATCCATGTCTGTGTCTGTGGAGGGGAGGTCATTTATTTGCAGGGGTGACATTTCTGCAGATTCACTGTGTCAAGTGACTGCGTCTAGCATTCAACGCGAGTGTCAGAAAAGTGTGGCCCATAGAGGTCTGGCTGCTGGGGGGGGGGCGGCATGTTAGCCGAGGAAATGTGAACCTCGGCAGAGGAGATGTGCCGACATCAGCAAAATCCAGCTGTCTGACCGTGGCGACCAGGACCCCTCAGAGGTCATCGGGGATTGAAGGCGGTGACCTAGAAGCTCTCTGATTGGACGTTTAGTTTAACATGCAGTGACCTGTCTGGTTTGGTTTCGTTACCCTTGTCTCTCTGCAGCCATTGTTTATTGTGTGACCTTGCTAACAGTCTCGTTCTGCACGTTGACACGCTTCCGTATGCAGTACACGGTATTACTGTGATATGCTGGACTGCGAGGCAGTTCTCTCGCAATGTTTCGCAGCATTTGTTCATTCTGTGCTTTAGGCTAATGTCCAGTGTATTTATTGCTGATTAAACTGGCCTGTGAGTTAGTTTGGGCAAAGGCGGCTGCCAGATAGATAAAGTTAAATTTAATCCCATATGGCGGCCGATTGATGCTGGACCTTACCCTCCCGGCCCGGCGATCAGCCCCCAGAGATCCACACGTCGCACGCTGCGGAGGCCTGAGGTGTTTTCTGTGTGCTGTGACCCAGGAAACGCAGGGGGTAAGGGGCTGGGAGGGGCATGCCAGACGGGGACCTGATCCGATTCGCTGAGAATATGCTGCTGGGGCAGAGCATGAAAAATTTAGGCTATTAAATTTTCGTCAGACAAAAGCATCACCAAAGGAACTACAATTATGGCTATATGGCCATCTGTGCGTCGGACGTGAGTGTTGCTGTAATTAGGCGTCGCCGTGCTGCAGTTCATGCATTATTGAGAGTGATGGGGGGGGACTCAGCTGGTGAAATGGCTAGGGGGCAGGTGGTTTGTGCCCCCCCCCCCAAATCCCAGTGGGGAGCGGATGCATGTCGTACTGAGCAGACCTCTGGGTTTGCCACCTGGCTGTCAGGGGAGGAAAGGTTTTTTGATGGTGGGGGGGGGGCAGGGGGGGATTTGCAATTTCTTCTTAACCCTAACCCCCATCAGATAGGAACACGCAATGTGCTGACAGTGAAGTGATGCATTTCTGCCCTCAGATCCCGTTGTAATTTCACACACGAAACGATGGTGTGATTCTTCGGAGCGTCGGACATCTGGAACAAAGACCAGCTGAGCGATAAACACCGCAGAGTAAATACTGGGAGGGGTACATAAAGAAAAACTGACACGCCAGAGGTGGCAATTTCAGGTGCAGAAAGTAAAAATCCAGACCATGATTTACTTTCAACCAACCATTTGAGCATAAACAGTCAGTCACAGAGTTGGTTGAAATCTTGGTCTGGATTTGTACTTTCTGCACCTGAAATTTCCACCTCTGTGACACGCAATACACGATAACAATGACAGAGTGCGCATAACAGCACAGTCATGCAGGGCCGTGTATATAGTGCTTGTCGACATCAAGTGGCAGATCAACCTGCAGCCTTTCGGAGGGACGGTTTCAGGCTGGTCACGGATTTGTGTGCTGTCCACTGACTTCTGTGCAGAGCCTAATGTACATTAATTGTGTTTTTCATTAAGGCTGTCTGCCTGGCCTCATAATACCTCTGATATTATGGGATGTAGCATCCTCCTCCTCTTATCTCCATCTTATTAGATAACCTATGGTTGGCGTTTGCTGTCTTGGCTTATTTCATAAACTAACTAGAGTTGGACCTTGTGGGCTGGCTCTTTGAACATCGGGGCCAGAATGTTGTTAGTTCACATCCTTTACGCAATACTCTTATGGCTTTCCAGAGCAGGGCCATTCAGCTAAAAAGGCCGATTTAGAATGCAAACGTACACAGCTAAGTAATGATATAATGTAGAGTGCCGACTATAGAGATCTCTGCAAATAAGACTGTCCGCCAACTTAATGAACGATGGTGATTTAGGCTGATCACTGCTCACTGGTCATGTTCTCGTGGTGAATGGCTGGAAATGAGAATATAATAGTGACAAACAGCAGTCCCCGTTAGCCTTATTTAGGAAAACAAATGTCATAAATTACCCCAAGAGCTCTAACCTGGATGCCGCGGATCAGGATCAGGCTGGGTGGCGTTTGGTCAGTGTGCTGATCTGGGATCAGATATCCACAAAAATCAGGTGTGAGCATACAGTTTTAGGTGTTTAGCTCTAGAAATGCGTCATTACGTGTGACACTGCCGCTCCATGACCTTTCTGTGACCCCCAGATGCCCCCAATGGAAAATAGTAGGGTTAGGGCAAAAGCATATTCAAACAGTGTCAGTTTAAATAAAAAAATAAGAGTTTGTCAGGGAATGGTTGCCATGTGAATTTCCCATAATTGCTTTCTTAAATCGGGCGGCTGCCGGCCCTGGAGACGGCTGGCTAGTCCTATAGGAGCACCGTGATCTGACAGACGGCCCTCCTGTGAGACGGCGCCTCGTTCTCCACAGCTACGCTAATTAGCGCCCTTGCCGGCTCTGCCGTTAATTACTGGCTGCTGCTTTTAAGATGCCTCTGTGTTAACATGCTCCGAGAACCTCAGATCCCTTCGTTAAGGTTCAGACAGACTTACGGACTCAAGGCGACAGCACCCATACTAGCTCAGGATCTGGTGCCCCCCCCCCCAGGGAAGATGCACTGCGGTGTGGAGTTGAGTCCGCTTGGGAAAGGAGCAGGAGTGTAGGTACAGCTGATACTGCTGCTTTTCAGTCCTTCAGACTATTACCAGCTAACTATGCGTCTGATACTGGATGAGTGTGGTAAAGTATAATGTAGTGAACCAGGCATGTCGCCACGTATTAAAATAGCGGCAAAGCGAAACTTAATCCCTGCCCACCTTTGTGTCGTCCTTTCTGATTGGGCGTTGTCAAGGAAACCTTAGGATACTCTCGTCTCTGTAATTTATGCAGTGTACTCTTAAAAATGCACTGGATATTAAAATTCTAATTGCGAGGGTGAAGGAAAACAATATTTTTAGTATTCTGGTATATTGAAGGTGTCAGTCAAGTGTGTGTGTGTGTGTATGTGTGTGTGCCCATCCTTTATTTTCCCTTGTGCTGGGGCATCACAATTTCCCGTTAAAATGTCATTTCCCCACACATTTGTTTTTTTCGCTGCTTGATTTGCATCGCCGACAGAGCCTGGCCATGCTGCCTCATCTCCGTGGATGATTTGTTTATGCTGAAAATCACTTTCACAGAATCACTCCAACTTCGAATTTTATCTTTCTGCCCTTTTATGCATAAAAAAGAGACCTAATGCCAGGTGTTGCATTTCCACCATGAGAAATTCTCCCCGTCTAAAAGAGCAAGGGAGAGGACTCTGCTTTCAGTCACGCCAAATGTTCTTTTGGTGCGTTTTTTTTAATGCGAAAAACCCTGAAAATGGCAGCGGCGTAGAGCAGCTCCTGGCCTTTTGACAGCCTGTGAGCCAAGAGCTGAGAAGGACAGGCGTCGGTCCGATAAGCTGGATGGACATTCGGACCATCTCCGAACTCAGGACCACCGTGATTGTGGATGCCCCGTTTTTCTGCCTGGGGAGGGTCTGTACATACCACACGTTTCCATATGAGACAGTGTCTCTGCCTCCTCTGATTACAATGTTCCAACTCTGTTCATTTTAGTCACATATTTACACACCTTAAACTGAATATTAATTACTCAGTGGTGCAAACCTGCATTCATCGACAAGGATGACTGTTTGCTGAAGCTGCTCTGTGTTTAATGCTCTTCTCAGAGGAGCGTCTGTTCTTCTCTGTTGAGCTTCTTAGATGCAGTGCTACCTGCTGTAATGGAAACATCCGGAACAGGGGGGATGGCAGCTGCATGTTTCCAAGGCCACATGACTTGGTCGTTATATAGCCCCTGGAGCTCTCAGATGGCTTTCCGCCTGCCAACCCCCCCCCCCTTCCAGCAGTACTCAGTAGCTGATGTTGAGTGTCCTAACGGGATTGAGTTGGATCCTGCATTCCTGGCGTGGTGTTAAGTGTGTGTTCAGTGTCCTGCAGGGCCCATTACCTGAGAGATCCATTCGGGGCAGCGGCGGCTGGTCCTGTGAGCCCCCGTAATCCTAGGAGCAAAGTTCCCAAGAGGTGTGGGCTACTTTTAGTACCGTACTAATGCCTGCCCAGTGCCGTCCCCCTCCCCGGAATAACTGGCATCAATCTCACTGCACATAGAAGCATCCAGCTCTGCCTGCAGTGAATAATGACAGTGTTTTCTGTCTCTATTTCTCATATTGTCTCTGCTGTTAAAAATGTTTTGCTATTTATTTTATTGCTACCTCCTTGGCACAACCGATGTCCTGTGATGTTTGCACAGATTGCACACTATGCACTCTACGTTGTTAGGTTACGTGTCAGTCTTGTGTTCATTTATGTACCACGTTGGTCAGATCGTTTAACTGTGCACTGTAACTGTGTCTGGTTTGAGTATGCGCTCCAGTGAGGGAAATGAGGGGTGCTGAACAGAGCTGTGCTGCTTCTAGCATGTGAGCACAGCGTAAATGGTCAACGTTTCATGCCTTCGGTGAGTAATAGTGCCATAGTGGCAGGAATCTGGGAGTAGTGGGTATGAAGGACGACACCCACTTTGCTGGTGAAGGTTTCTGGTTGTTAGGCTTTTTTTTTCTGGAGGAATAGCTGTATAGATAAAGTATAAAACGATGAGCTTTGTGGGTTTAATTCAGCAGCTAAAGTATAAAATAGGTGATCTTTTTATGTCAGTCTTTGGTGGTCACACCCTCTGCCTGACCCAGACACCTGCAGTGGATGATGACCTTTGACCTTTGTTAGACGTACACATCTGCACACAGCTGTGTGATTCGTCCGGGTCCGTGAGTGCCGTGCTTCGGTAATAGAAGCCTGAGGTTGATGGATTTTTGTTTGCGGGAATCATTTGTCCGAAAGAAGGCTGAGCCATGAGTCTCGGCGCATCACCAAAAGCAATCTGTCTGACAAATTGCTGGCCATTAGACCAAAATGAAGGCGTGTCAAAGTGGGGACTCTGCAGTGAGAGAGAGAAGCCGCCTGGCCAGGAGGCCAGTGCTGCCCTGGGTGGGGGCATGGGTGTATACAGGGGTCGGGCTGCAGGGACACTGACCCCAGCTGAAAGCTGATTGGCCCCCAGAGGGCCACCTCCCCTGTCACTCACCGATTCAAAACATATCATTGGTTAATACCTTCTCTAATACTTCCCACCTTAAAAAGAGTCGCAGAGTCGCCCTCTGGAGGGCAGACTTGCGACGGTGTCACTGTCACCGGACTCACCACCTGGAACCTTTCCACACAGTGACAGATGTATGTTGTCCACGAGCAGGAAGCGTTTATGTTGTTTCAGGCGTAATGAGTAACTGCCCTCTCATCTGGGACTCCGTGATGGGTTTGGCATTTCCGTTAATTTTTCATGCCGTTGAATCTCCAAGGGAGACGAGAGCAGTAATAGCTGAGCTTTTGTTTGAGGGGCAGGGGTGACCGGCAATGGTGACGCCATTGCTTTTTGAGAACCCGCCTCCCCCCCGGCCCTTCAGACTGTATGCCGACAGCTTGATTAATGCCCTGCCCCCCCCACCCCCGGAGTGGCTGATCGATCAGCCCCTGGAGCGGCGCTGCTGTCTCGCAGCGGGCCTACGTCTCATCGCATATGCCATCTTGCACGGGGGGGGGGTTCAAGCTATGGCTGCAAGCTGATGGCGGCCGCATCATTCCTATTGGTCGAATCTGCTGCCATTCTCACAGCGACTGGCCCACCTCTGGTAAACACAGCTGAACAGCCACTAAGATGGCCCTCTAGTATTTATGAGTGGAATGCCGAGCATACGTGTTATGTCATGCGGGGGGAGCAGCTCATCCCCCCCCCCCCTTCCACTCCTCCTCCTGGGGAGGGGGTGCGTTGGGGTGCCCGTTGGGGGGGGTACCCTCTCCTCTGACTCCCACTGTGAATTCATGCTCAGCTGCCGGGGTGAGTGGTCCCATTCAGCCATTGATCCCTCAGGGAGGGCAGCCATAATATAAGGAGACAGCCCTGGGGAATCACGGTCATGGAACAAAGCACCCCCCCCCCACCGTAGACCACACAGGCCCTTTCAGTCACGTAGCCGATTCTTTTATCGCGAACCCGACAAGCGTAGAATCTCATAATGATCCATTCAGAGGCGAAAAATAACTGATCGCGAGCGGAAAATAGGAGCCAGTGGTAACTTCTGGATCTCACACACTGGAGCTTCACCAGGGACCCTTGCGTTAATAATTTGATTTCCATTGCACCATTAACGTCAAATTCAAATCCCCCTTGTCAGGTTATTGTGAAAGCCACGCTATTAAACGCTGCGCGGGTCACCGCTGCGGCACGGAGCGTAAATTTGAGTCCTCACCGAACTCCGGCTTAGAACCAAAGATAGCTAACCCTTCAGCAGAAGCTTCATCTAATGCTTCCTGTTTGATCGCAATGAAGCCTTCAGCCCAGCTTGTGGAAGGGAAACTAAAGAAAGTTCTCTGCATTGAGATGTTTAATATCATGTCTGAATCTGTCCCATTCATACCTGTCCTTTTGGAGAACTCCCCCAAGACCATGGTCAGCCTTTTAGCTGGATTTAATGATATTCATTCTGACTTTGCTGTTCATTTTGAACATTAGGTTATGGTTTTAACAGCTGATGCATCTTGTAATTTTCCCATCCCTCTATGATTCCATCTGGAACCTCGATCCCGTGTCTAGTGTGACAAATTGCTTTGATCTCATGTTAGATTTTCCTCCATTAGGTCGGCCGTCTTCTGTTCATGTTGTTGTTATCTTTGATCTCTTGCTAAGTTCTGTAATTGTCTGGGAGAAGTTTCTGATGATTAGGAAATGGGCTTTCTTCTTTAAGTTCATTAAAAATCTCAGTAATGTGTTTTTTTTCAGTTCGTCATAATCATGTTAATGATGTCACATGACGCGACAGAAGAAACCAGACGCTTCAGATGAACGTCTCTATGGAAATGAAATTAACCAGAACTCCTCATGATGATGATTCACGATCTGATGCGGAGTTCGGTTTAAATATGAAATGCAGTGTGGTGGTTTCTGGATGGATGGAATCATGCCACATACCACACGGTCTGTTACGCTTATTGAGCTTATAGACAGACACCTAGGCGATCTTCCCTCTCTTAAAAGAACTGGACCTGACTATCAGCAAGGGTGTCGTCCTCCTGGGCCCAGAACCACCTGATCCAACTAGTAATGACGTCTGTAGTAGTGAAAGTAGAGATCATTAGACTGCAGATTCTGTCCTCAAAAAACTGACAAGCACCATCTCTAATTATCTAGTTGATGAACATAAATAAAAAAAAAACTGCAAAATCTACTGCAGTTCCATTAGATCCCATTTCTGATAAAATCTCCTTCGTTCTCCTTTAGCTGTAGTCAAAGCACTCATCTCTAACACCATCAGCGCAGACTACTATAGAGAGACCTCTGTTTGGGAAGGGAAAATCTAAATAAGCACTGCAGACCTCACCCAAACCTCCCAATTCATTTAAAAAGCCCTGAAAAAAATAACTGCCCCCCAAACTGCAAACATATTTAATAATTCAGTATTGTACAACAGCATGCTTCTATCCTGAACACGGATCTCTCCAGACTCATGAACAAACAGTTATAAAGAAAATACTGTTAACCGCAGGTGCAGGAAACACACACAGTGATACTTATACTCCTCCCTCATATGTTAATAAAATAACTGTAGAGAAACCTTCAGCTAAAGGACTTGCGATTCATGGAGACAGCTGCCAACTACTACAATACCTAGATAAAGGTTTTTAAATCTAGACCGAAGACCCGCTGTTTCGGTCGAGCTCACGTTAGACCACAGTGCTATCAGATACGCTGCCTTTACACCTACAACACCTCAATCTCGTGGCCAGCCGTGCTGCTGTCGCCACGGCGACCATCATCCACTTATGTCACTTCCTGTTGCACCAGCTCGCATGGTTTCGACCTGAACGACACTATTATTTTGGTAGGGGTTGGGCAGCCAGTTAACCTTAGACCCCTTGAGGTTTTGCAGGAGTGTTTGTTTCCCCTCCTCTGTCCCACCCCCCCCCCCATCCAGCATTTTAGTATCATATAACTGTAACTGCCGTTATGTCCATTTATAGTGCTGTTGTTGCTAAAACTGTAAGTGCTTTGGGGCGTTCTGCTGGGAAAGGCACTATATAAAAATATGCTGGCTTAGAAGTGACTATTTTTTACCCATTAATAGCACTGGATATTTAACTTGAGCAGTTCCCCTGTCTTGAGAGCATTAGAGATGGCGCCTGTGTGGGGTTTGACCCAGCGGGTTATAGGTTTGAATCCTTTATAACTTTACGACCTCACGATATAACAGTTGCTGCCCCCGACGGCTGTGAAAGGGAGGCGGTTTTATGGAGGCTGCACAGTGGTCTGTGTACGGGGGCCCTCAGGCACGTCCCTAACAGGGAGCACATTCAGAGGGTGATATTTGTGGTGATGTTCCAGTGTGCGGCGTGACAGAAACGCCAGTTTTGGGTGTGAATACAAGCACAGTGACCTGTGTCGGTGCAAAGCAGTGCTGCTGTTCAGCGAGTTTTGTTCAGGGATTTGTGGCAGATTTAGGTGGGGGGATGATCAGACTGCTGTCTTCATGCCTGTCCATTGAGGGGGGGGGGGGCATTTAGCCTCCAGAGGCTCACCGTGCCATCTCCCTTGCACCCCCCCCGACCACCTGCACTGCTCTCCAGGTCTCTCCTGGAGGAGGTGGGGGGGCGGAGCCTCGCGTTCAGCTCCAGTTAGTTTGCTGCAATATGAGGTCACTGTGTTCCTCTGCTCTGTGGAAGCTGCTGAGAAAGAGGCATCGGCAGTAGAGGCGGCGGCTTCCTTTCCCAGAATGCACCACGGGCAGGGAGGGGCGGCGGGAGCGGCCCGGCTAACCGTGTTTTCGTGGCGGGTTCTGCCGACGCATCCGCCTACGCGGCCAGTCGCCGTGAGAGAAGCACGCGCCGTTTCTGCCTGCCATGGTGACTCGTCAGGGTGGGGGCCACCATGACAGCAGAGTGGTGGGGGCCAGCAGAGGTGATGGGACCAGGAAGCAGCCGCAGAGAGATTCAGGAATGGGAGGGGGGTGGTTTAGAGAGCTAGAACCCAGCATGTTTTGGGTGGGGGGGGGGGCAGACTGGCACACAGCAAAAAACTGTGCCCTACCTCTCACTGCTGATGGGTCCAGGAAACCTAATTAAGCCAAACCCCTGGAAGGGGGGGGGGTCAAATGATTGCGCAGTAACGTTATCCCTAAGTTCCACAGGCGAACCAAGCGGACCGGTGCCAAAACCAGCAGCCGGCATGCGGCCCCTCCCCCTGACCCGCTAGTGGGCGACCGCGACGGCCTGAGGGGAGGCTGCAGGAAATATTAGGGTTTATGCCGCTAGAGAAACAGCCCTCAGAACATGAGTCATTATCTTCATTTAAACTGACTGCTTTGCTGTCACTCAATACAAAAGCACCTCTGGCTGCTAATGAATGAGTGTAATATTTCTCAGGCCTTTTCCCCCCGCAGTGTCTGACTGCCCCAGCCCCTCCGCCTGTTTGCGGAACGAACTTGCTGCAGTGTGGAAACTGCATCCACTGCGAGCTCGGCAGGTATCCGTTTCGGCGCGCTGACGGAATCAGCAAAGCTATTTTTACCGCTCCCATGCAGCGGTCGGCGAGCGGGCTTTCGACACTCCACTGCAGCTCTTGATTTGTTTTTTTTTTTTTATATGTGGGCCAGCGCGGGCTCCACTGGCTGCGATCACAGGTGCTGTGTCTTTAATTAGGGCACCAAACGAACGCCAGGGATCCAGCCGGGTCCGGAAGCTGGGTCACTCGTTATCAGCCAGTACGACTGGGGGGGGGGGGTTGGGTCTGCTCCCTTTTTGGAACAGAACTGTCAAGAGGAGCAGGGTAGCAACTGGGAGAGTCGAAAGAAAGACTGAGCTGTTTGGGGGGGCAGAAGGGAGTTGTGCGCAGTTTTTTTTTGGCAAACGGCACCCTGATTCCCCTCATCAGATGTGTCACACTCAGGGATGCCCGTTATGGGCCCCCCTGACCCCCCCCCAACAAGCCACACAGCACTATGCTGCCCACAGCTCTTCTCAAAGGGGCGACAGACGCTCTGTCATCCCTTCCTGTCGGCGGTGATTCCACAGCACTGCTACCCTCACCAGGTGGTGTTAATGCAACTTCAGACCGATCCACCATATCCATAAGCTTCTTATAGCTTTATATAAATAGATAACAGGCTTCGGAAATCTGTCATTGTTACTTTTGGGAGATTATTGGGCTGGTATTATAGCAACACATGATGCTGGACGAACTTTTTGTCTCAGGTGAATGTTTGCTGTTTACTGCTGCTTTTAGCTGAAACATACTTTACTAATCTAACATTAGTATCAAAGTTCTGCAGAAGCAGGAGAGAACATTCCAGACTCTGTACTGTGAATAAGCCCCTGTAAAACAGCCTTCTTCACATTCTGCGGAGCCCCGGTGTCCTTTGTCCAGGCCGTCATTGTCACTTGTGAGGACTCTGTCCCCTGTGCTTGCCGGGAATAGTCAAGGTGCTGAACAGGCAGTGGAGACGCACAACCTTTAAAGGTCACATTTTCCTTTACTTCCCAGATCCCCTTTTCCCTCCATCTCTCCACAGGATCCTCTCTGTCATGAATTTGGGCACACTGCCATTTTGTCTGTGATGTATGTGGGTGCCGTCTCTGTGTTTGGAAAGCGGTAGGTTCAAATCCCAGGGTTGGCAGCGTGATGTCACTTTTGGGCCCCTGAGCGTGGCCCTTGATCACCAAACGGGGGACTGTCTGACTCCGGCCTCTCAACTGTACGTCACTTGGAATACAACGTAATAGAAATATCAGTTTCCATATGCAGAATTCACTTATTATCACAAAGGACTCCAAAGGGCCCCCTGAGGTATGCATGTTCTTAGGAGATGCTGCATGTTCAGGGTGTTGCCCATTGAGCTGGGATTCATTAACAAGTGAATTGTGCTTTTCAATATTTTCATTTTTTTTCTGTATATCTTCAGTGGGTAAGAAACTGCAATCCACTGGCTTACACCATTATCAGGTGGTCATCTTCACCATTACACATGATGCCTGCCTAGTACCACCGGCAGCTAGTTAGTGCTGCTGCACAGCCGGATCCATCATACTGGGGTGTGCGGCCCCCCAGAAGCTTTTACGTTTGCTGTAAGTCAGTACTCCCTGCATTTGATTTCTCCCCCTTATTAATGCTTTTGCTAATTGTGGCAGAGTAAATAACACATCGCTTGTCAAAAACGTCCTTTATTCAGGGGGCGTCGCCGGCTTGACACCGCAGGTGCCGCATACATAATGAATACGCCAAATTTCCCTTCATGCCTCCTGCCCCCAATTTGTATGTGTGGAGCTGGATGACTGGGAAGATAAAGATCTCAGAGAATAACCAAATGCATTTTAAAGGCGCCTCGTAAACACGTCTGTTGGATCTGATTGCGCGTTACACTGAGGTAATTGTGTGTTATGCCTGACAATAATAGCAGTGAAATGCTTTTTTTTTTAAGTGACACTGGTTTCCCCGGGTTTGTGGGCCCTGGTCAGTGAGCAGGGTGACCGTGAAACCTAGCTACCAGGTGATTTATTCCTGCATGCTCCTGTTGTACTTAGTGATACTTAGACCTACCCTGGGATTACTTGTATTTGATTATTTACTAATGAATTACATCCAGAGTTACTGCCATATTTACTAATTTAGTTTTCATACTTAAACCATTGACGTACAGATGAACTAAGAAAAAAACATCAAATGATGAAGGACATGAAATTCAAAGATAGTAAATCGTGATTAAAAATGTAGCTTGCAATGGGGTCAACATGAGGCAACTGGGAGAGTTCCGAAGAGGCTGGATGATCCGTGCCGGAATTGTAGGTGTACTAGTTTACAATTTGGTCTGCAAACTGAGAACTTTATCTGTCAAGGGGAGAGTTTTCAATGTAGGCAGGCTGCATCTGCAAAGAGGAACAAGTTGCAACTCGAAGCTCACTGACAGTGATAGACGTTTGACAGGATTGGTGTTAAACGCCAGTACGCCCTCAAAAATTACCTTGTGAGCTTCATAAAGTTGGAGTGCAGTTTGGAAACCACTTGTATGGAAGTCCAATGGACTGAGACACACAACCCAGTGAGAGGAGCACAAAGTCTTGGACCCCTGAGCAATGGGCTGATGGGTCATCATTCGCCTTCTTCCTACATCTGCATGGCTTTGGAGCCGAAAGGTGCCCTCAGCCCACTATGGGGGACCTACAGTGGTATGGGCAGTCAGTCCGTGGAAGTCCTTAGGTCTGATGATCCTCTGCATGGTTTTACAGCCGCTAAGGAATGTGAGGTCGTCTCACAGGTCCAGCTGTACCCTGTGCTACTAACATGGCTGCCCGATGATGTTCCACATCCACACTGCTAAACAAACTCAAATGTGGCTTCATGAGCACCATGATGTCAATCTCCTTCCAATCACCGGTCTACTCGTCAGTGAACCTTTATGGAATGTTCTGGTATGAAGTATAAAGTAGATTTCTAGCTACTACATTCTTTAAAGAACTGGAAGCTCTTTTTCCAGATAAATGTCCCTGGACACTGTTCAGGGCTTGCAGTGACTGTATTCCATGAAGGATGTAAGCTGTTCTGAAGGGTGGCCCCACTCTTTGCTAGGTCTTAGAAATTAAGAAATCGTTAGATAATTCCATTATATTTTCCACTCCATGCATTTCTAAGATGCTGCCTCGGGACCTGAAAGTCCAGCTTTTGCGTTCTATATTCCCCAAGCTGCCACCTGTCCCTATTCCAGTGTTTCTCCTGGTCTCTCATGTTGACGCATTGCAGTCTATTCTCAAGAAGAGCATGTGTGATTTTTAGACTGTACTGTTTGAGATTTGCACACTAAATGCACTCACCTGAAGGATTATTAGGAACACCTGTTCAATTTCTCATTAATGCAATTATCTAATCAACCAATCGCATGGCAGTTGCTTCAATGCATTTAGGGGTGTGGTCCTGGTCAAGACAATCTCCTGAACTCCAAACTGAATGTCAGA
>JAODLC010000113.1:3669062-3680056 GCA_026781145.1 Hippopotamyrus pictus
GGTGGTAGCGTCAAACGAAACAGCCCTGGGAGGTGGTAGCGTCAAACGAAACAGCCCTGGGTGGTGGTAGCGTCAAACCAAACAGCCCCAGGAGGTGGTACCATCAAACAAACCGGCTCTCGGAGGTGATAGTGTCCCTGCCTGGCTCTTTATTCCTGTACGATGGCATCTCATTGCCAACACTTAACGGGAAATGAAAGACCGCACTGCAGCATCACGGGGGAGGCATGCCATTGGGTGGGGGGGGGTGTACCAACACCAACCCCCTGCCAGCCTGTACTTCTTCCAACTTTGGCTCAAACCCTCGGAAGCACATGCCGCCTCGTCTGAATGTGCTGTTTTAATTGCCCGTGGCAGGTCGCCCACAGTGGCCCCTGAGAGCGAGGTGCCACTCCGATTGGCTGCCGCGGCTGCAAGGCGGGGCGTGAGTTCTCCATCGTGGCCGCTGGCTGGCTGGCTGCTCTCGTACGCTGCTGAGATTTACAGTGCCTTACTCTGCCTGCCAGAGGTGATTCTAGGATTTTTAAGGTGGTGGGTATAAGAGGGGTCATGATTCTTACAGAGGAGCTAGCCTTATCATTAACCAATGATATGCTTTATATTGGTGAGTGACAGACAAGGGGGCACTATGGCGGCCAATCAGCTTTAAGCTGGGACCAGTGCCCTTGTGGCCCCACCCCTATGTACATTCCTTTTTCCTTCCCCGGTCATCTGTGGCTTAGTGTTAATTTCCAACAAGACAGGGTCCATACCCCTGCACTATACTCTCAGAACTGGGGGGGGGGGTATTTCATATTTACTTGAGCTATTCGGCTAGTAGATCCCCATTCCTAAAACATACAAGCTGTGTATAAAGCACTGAGTATCTAAATACGGTGACCCAGGCTGCTTATATGCCATCCTAAATAATGTCACGTACTGTCATCCAGTCCTAGACCACCCCATGGCGAAGGGAATGACTGTCAGACAGCCCATTGAGCAAGACTGCTGTGGTCACCTGATTAGGGGCCAGGTCCCATCTGCCAGCTTGTTCAAGGAAAGAAGCATTTGAAGCATAGGCATTACTCATGGGGGGCCCACTTGATATTTTCCAGGATTCTGCTTTTAAATATAAATAAATTTGCATTTATATAATGTAGTTATTAGCCTACATTGGGCATACACACAGCGGCACAGTAACCAGTAAATGAGTTTCTTTTTGCGCATGTATGCATCAGTCTCACTATGCAACAAGCTATTTATCTGCATAGAGGTCAGTAACAGGGAAAGCGCCATTGAAAGGAGCTCCACCGTCTCTGTCATGCTGGGATGCTGTTTGGTCACCTGGGCACCCTCAGGGGAGTAATCAGACAATGAGAAGGTGTAACTATAAGTAGGGACCAATTAGGGCGGCTTTGGAGTCCGCATTTTCAAAAGTCTCAGTTTTCACTCATCCACACTGCAACAACAGTTTTCAGAAATATACGGCTTTGAAGAGTGTTTACAAAGGTTTTGTTTATGGGGGCTGAAAACTCTGGGGTAGTTTGGACGTAATGCAAAATCTGAGAGTAGCAGTGTGGACATAGTCACTTAATGTATCTGTCCCTGTCCCTCCCAATATTGAAAACTGTGACACCCTTGATTTGAAGCCCTGGTCTTACCCTGACAGGTGACATCAGTGTCACCTGACACGTCCTTGGTGCGCCACCTAAACCAGAAGTGACTTGTCTTGTATTTTGAATGTCCTCCCTGAATTTGTGAGGGGTTTCCTCCAGCTGCAGCAGTTGCCTGTGTATCTTGGTTTCCTCCCCTTCAGGATGAGCTTCACATCACTGCGTGAAGCTCACAGCATCCCCCTTTCTTTAATAGCAGCAAGATTCTAGGTTCAACCTGCCAGTTGAGAACATGGAGGATAAGCGTCATCCTCACCGAAATTCACTCATAAATGTTAGTCGCCACCAGCTCACCAGCTCATTCCTGGTTCAGGTATTCAAAAAGCCCACAATCCTCGACAGGTTTCTTTCACACTGTCTCCAACCGTCTCCTCCTGTTGATGACGTCCATTTGCAGAGAAGGTACAAACCTTTCAGCAGATCGTTAGGTGGCTTACTAAGAGCACAATACAACCAAAAAGGCACAACTCCATCTCAACATCTGGCACCGCTGAATCAATGTTTGTTATGGGGGCAGCTTACAGCTACGTGCTAACCGAGCATGACCGCTAGCTGTTCTGTATAATGGCTGCATTGATCATTAGCATTAGCATAGCTGTTTTTGGTAATGGCTGGATTGATAATAATCATTAGCATCATTACCTACAGTCCGAAAAAAGCCTGCGGCCTTTGGATATTATGTTTACTAAATGGAGACGGAAACGTTGAGGGTTGATATGGGACACAGCTATGCAGTCTTGAAGCATAAGAAGCTTCTTTATGCTGGACCTGTGTTTATGCCCTGTGAAGCAGCCCAGCCCCTCGTTCCTGTTGCACAAAGGCACAAAACACTGTCTGTACTGCGGTCCCCAATCGATTTACGGATGCAACGCAATAAATCTGGCCTCTAATGGCCATCGTAAAACCCCACAGAGCAAAGACGGGACAGCCCAGGCCTACAGCTTCCTGTGGATCACTGTCCCGCGTCCTTAGTAGCAACACCTGTGATTACAGTCATGGCCCGGATTTGCTTAGTAGATAATGGGGACATAGATGCAGTTTCATGTATCTCGTAGAGCGCGATCTTACGGATATGATGGGAAATGACACTCAGGCCGTTCGTCTCGGTCTCGTTCTCGTTGCACATATCGATCCATCGCTGACAGCGACCACTGATCTGCAAGGCCCTTCCTTTTTTCATATAATGACTCAGCCAGGCACTCTTTATTCTGTGAGAGCCATTTTCTCCCGGGGTTAGACGTTTCCCAGCAGAGCTGATGCATTAGGTTTGTTTGTATTTGCAATTTTAGGGTTATGTACTGCAGGGGTGTGATGGCATCCCCTTCCTGCTAGCCGCACCCCCTTATATACTGTCTCCTTCCTGCTATCCACATCCCCTTATATACTGTCCCCTTTCTGATATTCACATCCTCTTATATACTGTCCCTTTCCTGCTCTCCACACCCCATATACTGTCCTCTTTCTTCTATTCATACCCCCTTATATACTGTCCCCTTCCTGCTATCCACATCCCCTTTCTGCTATCTGCACCCTCTTATATACTGCCTCCATCCTGTTATCCACATTCCCTTATATACTGTGCCCTTTATGCTGTTCACATCCCCTTAGATTCTGATATACTCTTATCAACGCACCTCTTTTTCTTATCACCCCCATCCCCCCTCCACTTTTCCATTTACGGCATGCTGCCATTCAGCTCTCACCATGGTTCCTCTCCACTCCCTCCATAAGCACTTGCAGGCACCTCATTCACAGCCACATTTCCACAGCCTAGTCTGGCCCGGAGTGTGAGACTAGAGGTGGGTCGGCTGCGTGCATGTCCGGCCCGATTGGACTCCAAGAGGTTACCCACCCAACCGCACAGAGTCACTCGATCTGAAAATGGTAGCTCCCCGTGACTCTGCCAGTGAGTCACTGCAGATTAAAAAGTAAGTAGATAATTGAGAGCAGAGAGGAAGGAAGGATAATTGGCTGCCTGCATTATACACTTTTCACTTGTCATCACAGTGTGGCTTCCCTGATTCTCATCGGGATCCACTCCTCCTCCATTATCCACATTAAAGAGACGATAAGTCGTCACGTGGAGGAGACGTGGGTCACGTGGGTCACATGGCAACAGCTCGCAAAGGGATGTGCTTCTTTAAAGTGCAAAAATATGCGTTACGTTGCCGGATTAATGATCAACTCTGCTGGAACCTTTAATGAGCTACAAAGGTGTCCGACTAAGCAAAGTGACAAATTTTACTGTGGTAAAATATTCACGCGATGCCCATTGTTCAGTAATCAGTTCCTGCCATGCCAGAATCTGCCTTTTATCCTGAGATTGAATGGTTGGTTGTCGATTCGTAAAATTATTGTACATTATTTTCTCCTGTTTAGTGTGTGTTTTTTGTAAAATTGCTGACTACTCCCCCTTCAGGATTAATAAAATATGAAAATGATTGATATCAAATGCGTTGTTGTAGTGCCAGGGGGCGCTGCGGAGCTTGATGAATGTGACACGGCTGAGGAGCAGGCTGCCAACTTCGGCATCCATCTTTTCCAAGTGGAAGTCTCTGTTTGGCGGACAAAGGATGCCAGGGAAGAAAATTAAATTTGCTCTTCATTGATTCCCTTCCTGAGATCAATCTCGGTGTCTTGTCGACGGGTGAATGGGTACCTTGAAGCGCCCATTCTTCTCCCGTCGTGGCGAGTGTCCCCGTCAGCTTACTCCGAATGAGCTGAGCTGGCGTTTCGCCGCTGCAGATCGATTGCGGGACATGGATAAGTATATAAACTCCTATAATATAAGGACAATTAGGCTAATTAAGCGATTGCTGATAAATGGGCAGGATGGGGCCCACTGGCAGGAGCTGTGATTGAACCTCAGAGGGACAGCCAGCGGGGCTGCCTTCTGCGAGTCTCTGAGTGCAGGGAAGGTTGGTGTTTGTGGCACCATGCATTTCTCAGCTGGTCACCGTGTGTCAGGCCGTCCAGGCTGCGTCTTCAGGAAGCTGTCCTCATTTAGCAGGAGAGACGGCCCCCGTCTGCCGCAGTGGGGTGTGGGGGGCCAGTCGGTGGCCAGGCTCTGTGTCTTTATGGAGGCGTGGATCCATCTGCAGGGGCGTGCGAAGGGAAAGCAAGGCGCGGTTAATCTCTGGCTTTGCTACAGGCCTGCTCAGGCAAGATGGCGGCTGTCTTTCACACAGCTCACTCTCACGCAGCTGTGTCTGGAGCCCTTGGCGTTTGACTCCTTGTGCTATTGATGGGATCATTGTGTGCACAAATGCTCAGACTCTCTTTCACTCACACACACACACACACACATTTGCATGAATGAGCAAGCACTGTTCGTTGATTGACACACCCCGTGGACGCATTGATGTCTCCTGGCTGGACTGTTAAGCATTCTTGTCCTATTAGCCATTGTGTATTCTGACGTTGCACATTGACGGACCGTTTCAAATGGATTGTTCTTGGGTTGTGCTGCTGCTTGTTATTGACACAAAGCTTCATGGCATTAGTTAGCTGGTGTGTGTGTGTGTGTGTGTGTGTGTGTGAGAGAGAGAGAGAGAGAGAGAGAGAGAACCTAAGAGCTCAGTATTGCCTTTTCGAAAGCCGACTTGCACCGTAAGACCTTTGATATTGTGATATTCAGGCAGAACAAAATTATTTCTCTTGAGGCAGCATGAAGCTGAGAATGCGCCAGAATCATTAATAAAGTGAGACAGTGAAGGTCATTCTCAGACTCTCAGGTGGCCCCCCAAGTTCACCGTATTCCGGCAGCCGGAGCTGCTCCTGCACCGTCTGGGGTGAAGGCGGCCCTGTTTCCGCCCCAAGCCTCGCCCTGCATTTCTGCTCCCTGGCTTGCAGTTGATGGAAGACCATGGTGGATCAGACCCACTTTATCCCCGGGGTGCTCCATTGGTACCGCCAGGGGTCCCCCTGCCAGCCCGGGCACAGGGCCCGGTTCTTACCAAAAGCCTCATGCCCCCCCCGGTCCTCCCGTCCCCCTGGCGGACAGTCGACTGTCGGTTTTTAACGTGGCGTAAACATCATACGTTCGCCGGCTAAATGCTTTTAATTAGCATGCCCCTGCAGACCCCATTAGCGCCTTTGTCTTCATTAGTGCCCCTGGCAGCTCTGCAGCTGGATGGCTTCCCGGTGCCGATCCACTGACTTCAGGCGCCTGCAGTGCTGCTCCTGCTGGACTTTGGTGGTAGTTACTGCGGATCCCCAGCAGGGTGCGCCCTCTTGCAGTTTCCCCGCCGAGCAGCGAGATAATGACCACATTTATTATTACTCATTATAATTACTGTACACACCGTAGCCTATAAGGACACTGTCCGCTAAAGTGTTATTTAAATGTAATTTCCACATGGGTATTAGCAGAATTGTAAGTTTACAAATATTTTGCCACAGAAGCAAAGGTTTGTTTTTATAACTAACACTGTGCTCAGAGGGGCATAGTGAAAGGTTCGTGATGTGTTTAGGCATGAAGACACTGTGTCATTGTTTTGTTCAGTTAGCCTGTGTTTAGTTGATTAGTTGATCAACTAAGCCTTTTATCATATTTCACATTTGACCCTTTTACACAGCTGGATATTACTACCAGAATAATTTCAGTTCGGTCCCTAGTATATCAGTACTGCAACAAATTCCTTGGTGGGATTTGAACATGCAGCCTTCTGGCTTCAGGTTCCTGCCCTTAAATCTCTTTGCTTACCAGCTGATTTAGCAAACCCCAGAAACGCAGACAAATTGTCCCGGGCTTGTCAGTCGTGTGTAATCAGACACTGGGGGGTCGTACGAGGGATTACCCCTCCTGTACCAGTGAAGCAGACTCTGCCTCCCAAAGCAAACAAGCCGTCAGTGACTGGTCTATAGAGGCATATCACTACCCAAGCTTTAAGTGCTTTGTCTCATTGTGTTGTTGATTTGGCTTTCAATTCTGTCGTTCTGTTTTGTAGAACATCTAAGGATGTGCTTAAAGAGTTACCAGGTAATAAGCACTCTTTGTACACTTACTGTATTCTTTTGTAAGCCATATTACTGAGATTATTATGATTGCTTTTAATATTTCAACAGTTTATGGTATTTCATAAATAAGTCATTTTCATGCCTGCAGGTTGCATATTAATAACCAGGTAAATCCCAGTTATTTGATAGCATGGCAGTCTGTTTGAAATAAGACATTCCACTCCCCATGTGAAGTATCCTTAGTCATGTGATTTGTGCCTGTGTTGCTGATTCGTGGAGAGCAGTAAGAAGTCCCATAGCTGTTGGCCGATTCGTTGATTTATACATAAATGAGTGCAAAGACTGGCTGAATGAGTGTAAAACGGTCATGAGGTTAACTGACGCTTTGAATTTAACACTGCCGCTTTCAGCTTCAGTTGTTTCAGGAAGCCTGTAGCATAGCAATCACAGCTAACAGACCTGTGGCTAAAACATTAGTGGTCTCGACCTTGAGAAAATTATTTAATTTTGAATTGTTTCTACTTCATTGTATATTGCTAATACATGCAACGCGCATGTTGTTATAGACCTGATATTGTTATAAGTGATTTTGTTAAATCATGTCTTTACATTAAAGAAAAAAGTGTGTGTTTTTTTTCTTGTCGTTTACCTCATGCCTGTGTGAATATAAGTGTAAGGTCATGGTGGGCGGGGACAACCACTGCACTGAGTCACCTGATTGGTAGCCGAGCCCCACCTGATGCTCTCGGACACCTCAGAGACTTTGTCCCTGATTCTGCATACTGATCGCCCTACGCTCTCCTGCTTCAGTTCAACACAATGACAGGTAGTGAGAGAGTGAAGTGGGCTGAGATCTGGCAAAAGCTTCTTACAATGAAGTGTCCGAGTAGGCTTTGAGGATTATTCACGCTTTCTACACGAAATTCTTTTTTTTTTTTTTTTCCCCTGCCCACACAGGGCAGACAGGGGAGCTGTTGGTGGCTAAAGAGCCGGATTTACAGTGTGAAGCTTCTCATCTCCGGAGGCAACCTCACGCTGAGCCCTTAAGTACTTAGATAATCAAAATATATTAAATTGTACATTAGGGAAGCATATTGATAGTCAAGGATGCCTGAAAATGATACGTATGTAAAAGTAGTGTCTAAAAATTGTAACGCAAAGCGATAACCTTTTAGTGCTGGTGATAGAGTTAACCTCGCATACTTGATGGCATAATTACAATGTCTTTTTGGCTCCAAACCCCATTCTTAAAATCCCACTGTCAGTCTGAGTCAGAGTCATCCTGGTCGGCCATCTGCTGCTTGCGGGATGTCTGGGTTGCAGACCGCTCCGCACGCGCTGTTGTCGGTCTGTCCCCATCACGGGCGCCTGTCTGAGGTCTACAGCCGCCTCCTCTGAGTCTCTGTGTTTATGGACAGGCAGGTTTTGCTGCCCTGTGGTGAAACATTTTTTCCCCTATCCTATGTTTTGCAAAAACCTAAAAAAAAAAACTGCTCCTTTAAAACTTGAAGTTCCTGAACTTCTTTTTCATTATCAGCTTTCATCTGTTTGAGTTCTGGAGGCTCATGGATTGTTTCGGTTGGATTGGAAGACGCAGTGAGGTGTCCCTCCCTGTGCGTGTAGCTAAACAGTCCATGTGAGCACGCGCGTGTGTTTGGGTAGCGGGGCGAGGGAAGGTGGGGGGGCGGGGGGTTTAGCGTCCACTGGGGCCAACTCCTCCCCCTGAGTGAGAGAGAGAGAGAGAGAGCGAGTGCTGGGGGGAGGGGTGAAATGGATACAACAGGGCAAACCTGTGAGAGTCTCTTGCAGCAGGTACACTAGCGGGAGACAGAGGCGGGGGAGACGACGGCTTTCTCTGTATAAAACCCGCCGTCTGACGCCGACTGTGGAGCCCCCGGCCGTCTCTGCCGCGTGGGGTATGAAGTCGGACCGAGAGGAGGGCCGGCCGGGTGAGTGCGCGGCCTGGGTCCGGGGCTTACGGGGAACCAGTGAGACCTTTGTACAGGTAACCTTCGCTGGAAGAGTGAGATCAATGGAGCTGTTTTCCAGGGGTAATTGGCTCCCTGTGGAGACCAATGAAGCGCCTATGCTCCTTTTAAAGGGAGCGGTCTGGGGGGGATTATAAAATAGGTGTGAGAATCAGGCGGCGCAACCTGCCCTTAGTGTCAAGCTTAGGAATAATTGGTGTAAAAAGGAAATGTATTTTGTCTGGAATGTGTCAGCTTTCCTTGAGGTTCCGGTAACGATCACTGGTCCAGGTTCACTCCCGGCGCACTTAGCGAGGACCAAAACTAGGGAATCCACAGAAACTGCGTCGGTAGTCCCCCCCCCGGCATGTCAGCTGCATATGTGCTGCACGTCAGCTGCATGTCTGCTCACATCTGCAAGGCTCTCCTCCACGCTGCTGCACCTGCATCGTCCCAGCCCGGCATGCAGAAGTGTGCGTCTGCTTGTGCTCCTGGGTTACAGCTTGGCTCCTTGCGACGTCATGGGTCCCCCGTATGTGAGAGCTAAGCAGAAAGTCATGCAATGTGAATGTTTCATACCCTCTTTATGCTGCTCTCGTACCTGAGATTTACAAGTGCTTACACCTAACCTCAGGTAAGAATTCTTTTTTTAAGCTCCGCCCCATCACATTTTGTTTTTTTTTTTTTTTATTATTATTTTGTAAAGGTGCTGCCCCAGACTTGTCTCTTTTGGCATCTGTGTAACTTTTCCTGCGAGGGGGGTTTATTTTTGTGGGGTTTCACTCATGGGGAGCTCACTTTAAACTCTTACTACCCTATCCTGGGGGGGGCATGGTTCAGTAACAGGTGACTCTTTTCACTTGCTGTGTATTCCGGTCGCTGCTAAATGGCGGAACGAAACTGCAGCTTCTTCCTGCTCGTCGTGATTTGCCCTGCGTCCTGTGCATGTGACCTGGCACCACTATTGGAATCCGCTCCGTGCCTCTCGAGTGCCATCTTCGCCCCTGTCACGTTTTGTCCTGCGGCCTCAGTTTCTCCATGTGGATCCATCTGAAACCCATGCTTGGTGTTGGAGCAGGTCACGGCATTGCTGTGGGGGTGTGGTCATATCGACATGAGCGCCCTCAAAGCAAGACCAGGGTCCAGTTCTGCTAGGTTTGTGGTTATGCTATTCTCCTGCTTGCCAGTTTTACGGAAAAGTATGTCTTTCATATGTAATCCATTACAGTGCTAAACGGTCCCAAACAAACAAGTAAAATCGTTCACCGCTGTGCCAAAATTTAAAAGGACACTCCAACCCTGTGAAGTGCTTCAGAAAGCCCGCAGTGCCATTGTTTTCACAGCTACATTCAAGAGCCACTAGTAGGGCAGGGATTGGTTGGTTTTGTGCCCCTTGGGAATTTCTCGTCGTCGTACGGGAATGACTGTTTACGTAGACCGTCAGTGTGGCGTGGCAACTCCTTGTTTGGAGATGTCACCATGCAGCCTGGTTTCTCTGGCTGACAGGTAGGTTATATTGCTGATCAGAATCGTCCTTCAGTGTAACGTAGCTCATATACACAGAATAGGTGCCTTTTTAACATTTCCGCCCCGTTCTTCCCTGAAAGGGTGTGAGAGTTGGTCAGAAAGTTTCAGGCTGACATTATGCTGGCGCACTATGCTGACAAACACTGCATGCACTTAGTTTGCAGTTGGTGCTTTATTTATGGTTAGTAGCGCTCTGCTGACTCTCTCTGCCGTACTTTGAATGGACTGAAAATGACTGTGATTTTCATAACATTTTGCATGGCACTTCTCTTTAAAACCCAATTCAACAGAATGTAGAGGCACCTTCTGCGTCAAACGGAGCTCCTGCTTCAGCTGTCGAGGGGTTAGGGTGGGAGTGTGGGCTGGGGGAGGACTTTATCCCCAAGATGAATGGGAGAGATCAGGACTTCAGATGAACCAAATTTAAACATATAAACATGACTCTCATCTTAGTCACATGTGTTTTTAGTAATCAAAGTAAGAGTATCAGAAGATTCACCGGTGTTTTGGGTTCAGCATAACAGAAGGTATTGAAAACAAACCAGCTGTAGTGTAAATGCAATATTAAACAGTTTGTTGTGAAGGAGGAGGTTTCCACTGAAGAACAGACCTGCCTCCACATTACAGCAACCCCAGAACTGGTTTGGATTTAGGGATGCCTTGAAGGTAGCCAGCAAGCTTTGCTTTTCCTGTTATCCTGCTACCTAGCATTCGCTGGCCCCAGCGGCGGCGTGCTAAGAGAACCAAACTGCTGGGACCTGCAGATAGAAACCTGCCCTGGAAGGTTTTCTGGACGTCAGGAGGGCCCCTGAGATCTGGAGTCTTGTTTTAAAGACCTGCGCTCTGCGTATCTTAGTCAGCATGGAGTAACCTTTTCGAACCCCCCCCC
>JAODLC010000113.1:3691266-3703233 GCA_026781145.1 Hippopotamyrus pictus
ATTGGGGAGAGGAAGTCGATGCTAATTATCCTGCAAACACTTTTTTTGCTGCTGACCTTATTTTCGCTGAGTCATAAAAAGGCCTTTTTCTGCAACTATCTGAACTGGCTCTCGCCGCCTCTCCACCTCAGGCGGACAGACACTGATGCTTTGGTGATTTGGACACTCAGGCTGCTCCTGCGAATGCTGCAGGGAAGGGAAGCAACCCATAGGTCTCTGTTTGGGGGGTAGCAGCGCCCCCTGGAGGGGGGGTTCAGGCGGTGGGGTGGGTAGGAGGACGCCGGCTAGAGGTCGTCTTTGATCCTCACCCCCACGTTGCTCAGGTGACCTGGCCCCTTCTCTTCCTATCCTCATGCTTATGGATCCATCATGAAGCTTTTTGTCTGGCATCCTGTGACAGGGAATGTTCCAGAAGCTCGAGTGCGAGGTGGGCTCAGTCCAGGGCCATGTCAGTGCCCTCTGTGATATTTCCCTGTCATTCATTTCCTGTAAATGCATCGCCCCCCTCCCCATCTGAAGCGCTTAAATCGCACCTTCGTGCTGCTTTGTGTCTTTTCATTGGATCCTTATTTGCCTGTTTTTACTGATTGCTGGAGAGATGAGGCTGTACCCTTTTTACAGTACTTGGTTGTTGGCTTATTTACTACTGAGTATGTCCTCCAGGGACTTAAACCAGTAACATAATGGTCAGTCACCTGAAAGTCATAATAAGCTATATATTAACTGTACAGTAAGGAACAGTGATTTTTGAAGATACTTTGTGGGCCGACAGACACACATAAAGTCTGTGAGCTTCTACCTTTATTTTTTCAGCCAAATATTCAACTTCGGCATTTCAGGTGAAGTACTATGCTCTGAGACCTTGAGGTTATGCATCCGTCTGCACCCCCTGCTCTCCAGGTGCCTTAAGGAGTCCGCCTCAGAAGCAGCTACACTCGCTCTTTAAACTGATTTAATATCGGTGGAGGAAAGACAGATGACGGATATCTGGCAGTGGTCATTTGCAGGGATGTAGCGTATAGAGTGAGTGTGGATTTTTAAAAATAGCCACACGTGTGACGTTGTTTCCAGCACCACCGAAAGACTGTAACATAGGACAATGTTGAGTTTTTTTTTTTTTCCTCTGAAGATTCTCTCGTGGATTTAGGTCTGTGAAGGGACCTGTTGTTTTGTAAAAATTCAATTTCAGATGTCTACGGCGTATTTTGCGCCTTCTAGGAATTACCTTGGTTTTTCTTTGTGCGTGTTATTTTAACCAGCCCATAAGTCACTTATCTGTAGAGATACCGGCATTGCTGTCGATAAGCTGATAAGCACTGTGCCGCCCGCAGTGCTTATCCCAGTGGCGCGCTATGCCATCGTCTCTCTCTGATTGGACACCAGGATCCCGCAGCCGTCTTCAACGCGTCCTTTCCTGCGGGAACGTGTGGGCGCCTTGCGCACGCTAGCTAGCCGCTACAGCTCTCTGGGGGCAGCTGTGGTAGCATTTATAACCGCAAACAGCACTCACTCACAGGAGGTACCCGGTAACATGTGCCTCCTTGGAAGCCCCCCCGCTTGGCAAGGCTCACCACCGCCAACCTCTCTGTAGGCGAGACTGCTAGCGCTGCAGTCCCTGTGGTAGAGAAGAGCAAATAAATATACACTAATTGGTTTCAATAGTGCCATCTCATTCATTTTTATTAAAATCAGACGCCCTTTTAACGGCACTTTTAACGCCCTTTTATGAATCTCTGGTGACATTCCTGAAGTCCCTCTGGGAGCGTTCTGTCTTCAGGACGTCGCTGGATGTTAGTTATTGGTTTAAGGGATACATTTGACTGGGTTCTGCACCTTTGCCTTTTCATTTTTGTAATGCAGGACATTATTGGTAGTGTTTAAGGGCATTCCGTCAGGTTTCTTTGCGCGATGATCAGTCTCCTGACCTTCTCCAGTTCCTTCTCCATGACCCCATCATCCTTTCTTGCATGTCGGACTTGCCAAGGACTCCTCTGTGCGTCACCTTCTTGTTGGGTTCCTGGACACAGTGCCACACTTCCAAAGAACGCATCCACCTGCCGTGTAATTTTATTTTTATCTCCGGAACCAGAAATACAAACAGTCGTGGTCTGTAAATCTGTTAACACTTTACTTAACGGGGCACAGATGCTTAGTAGTAACTCCGTTACTACTGAAATACAAATTCTGAACAAATATAGTCGCTATATGAGGTAAGAGGTGCATCACGATTCATTAATGAACAAATAGGAGATCAGTATTTCACTTGTTATTCATGACTTCTTCCTTCAGTAGTTCCTTCAGAAGTTCACAAAGGTTTACAGAATTAACAGATATAGTAACAAATATAGTAACTGCTTGAGATAAAACATGAGTCATGATTCATTAATGATAAATTTACATGAGAGTAGACTTAGTTTGTGGTTAATTAATACACAAGTAATAGCATAATACTATATTATTTTTGACCCCTGAAGTAAAGTGTTATCATAAATCCTTACTGGTGACTGATAGGCAGCGTGACTTGAGTTCTGTACCTTTTCAGGGCCAGAGGCAGGATGCTTGTGCATTTTAGCTTCAGGAATGTAGATCGCAAAATCGAACACAAGTCCTCTTTAACTCTTTGCACCAGTTTACATTTTGAGGTGACCCGAGGGAGGGTGGGGATTGACCCCCCTGTGCATGTGAGGGACTCGGGAAGCCGGGTCACAGGCCTCGGTGTCCCCGTGCCGCCGCTCTGCCGTTTGGGATGCACTCACTGGCGAGTGCAGTGCGGAGCAGGCCTGAATGTCAAACGCTAATAGGTCTGTGCGCCTGCCCTCTGGTTCATTGGCAGAGCTGTTTCCATCTGTGGTGCTCAAACAGTAATTACTTTGGTGCTAAGCTAAAGTAGGCCTCGCAGTGCAAGTCCAGCAGCTCATCCCCAGTGCCGCTGCGCTAAAGGTCATTGCTGGCTGCTGGTTTAATGGTTTGTTTGCTTCTCTCGGGGCCGTAAGTCACACTGGGTGTCCGCTTTATAAGTCATTACAATACCGGATGAACGCTGTAGGGTAGCATTAAGGAAATCCCAGGTCTGCACCACTCTGGGGAGGGGGGGGATTTGAACCAATGGTGGTTACACAGAACTTAGGGATTTATGGGGTTTTTAATGGTGCCCCCGATGTTATCGAGTCGTCTGTCCTTTTGCTCGCTGTCATTAGGGCTGGATGAGATGGCGGCTTCTGTCTTTCTGGGCTGGGGCGGGTTCTGCAACACTTTCACCCCCAGAACCAACTTGCCCGTTGGTTTGTTGAAATGGCCGCACTGTGCCACCTCGTTACATCAGCACCTCTCCAGCTGCCTGGGAAGATCGCAGTCAGTGGGCTGGGGTACGATGGAAACCCAGCGGCACAGTCCTGTCCGCCTCCCAAAAACTGTTACCATCACAGCCTATATCTATAAAATCCCACTTGACATTAGGGAGGGGGAGGGGAGGGGTACACCGGCGTCGTAGTTATTAATGCTGTAATTTTACGCTACGATCTGGATTTGCAATATACCGTTAACACAGCGAGAAGTCAACAGCCGACTATTCAACAGCCTATTAATAAAAAATAAAGCATTTTATTTTCTTCCAAGCTTCAGTTGTAATCTGATTTTTAGCATATGTAACCAGTTTATCTGCATTGTGTGAATTTTCTGCTGAATACACCGTGTCCTGATAGCACATTAACAAATTCAAAAACAGATTTAAAAACCGATTTTGTGTAATTACACACATTAAACGATAATAACCTGGTTACATATATGTATAGTAGCAAATTAAAAAGTAAAACATATTCGCTAAATCAGCATATATATGCGCTGCTACCTTCATGCAAAGTGTGTGGTAAAAAGCACACCTGCCCAATTAACAGTAAAACCGGCGTTTCTCATGCCAATGAACGTCAAACTCCTTTTACCGCCAAACAAGACGTACCTCGGCGTAAGTAGGTTTTGTTTGCATTAATGCGCCATTAGCGTTAATGACAGCAGCGAATGCGACGCCCTGAACCAAAAAGCCGTAATGTCGCTTACATCACGTTTGTCACTTTTTTCACATCTTTTCAAAGATGTAATAGCAATTAAAGTGTACCTATAAGATATATAAGAATTTATATGCTACTCATCCCAAAACTTGGAAAAAAGTAATACCGTGATATAATAGCGTCACCGTCCAAAACGTGAGAAATACCGTGATGATATTTTTAGGTCATATCGTCCACCCCTACTGTACATACATGCATGGCTTGGTTAGCTATATTTGTGGAGAAGTCCTATTGGCTTCCTTTTTGCTGTATTTATTGAGCTCCAATTCCAAACAAGATGAAAAGTGGAAATGGGGGTGTTGCTTACGTGCTGGCATACCAGTGAATAGGGTCTCGCTGTTGAAAGGTTCTTGCAGCCTCCACATTAGCAGCAGAATGGTGCTAATGGATGGGCCCCTTATTACACCCATTATCAGGAGACCCTGAGCTCACCGGTGAACCTAATGGACCTTGTGGTCACATGACCTCCAGTCGATACTGCCGGAGTGACTCCGACTTGAACGTCACGGGACCTGGTGAGGACCCTCATGCTCCTTAAGCGGTAAGGACAGCAGAGCAGGTAGGCACATGCCAGTGTTACCAGTATGCCACATAGGGGGGTGGGCATTTTGGTATGTGTTGTGTGCATCAGTGTTCAAAGGTCTTTGGGGGGGGGGCCCTGGTGCATAAAAGTTGTGGGGGTGGCGGCAGCAAAAATTGTCAGTGATTCCATTAGATTACTGATGATTGGTTAAATTTCATCTGCCTTTATCAGTTGGGCAGACGATCCATTTCGGTGACCCCCCACCCTCAGTGCTACTGTGCTTTTGCTCACTTTGCCCCCCCCCCCCAGCGCACTGTCAGGTGTTCAGGTGCAGCAAGCACTCTGCCGGCCCATGAGCGTTCTAATCGTTTCCGTCGCTCGTCTGTCGTAATGGGATTCTCACCTCCTGGCCTTCGGGGTCGATGCTGGTGTTGATGCTTCTTTTCCGCATCTGATATTGACAGTTTCTAACGGTCTCCATCAATATTAGGTCACAGGTCTCCTCTGGGCCAAGTCCAATTTCCGCTCCCTCGTGGGCTGCAGACGTTGAATTATCCCTGGACCTCTGTGTCTAGTCAGTTTTGTGCAGACCTGAGGCGGGCCAGCTCTCTGGGGGGGCTGTCTGCAGAGGGGACTGGCCTCCCAAAATCAGCAGTCAGACATCACACAGCTGCTGTGAGTCCAGAGTATCAGGAATGGACGATTTATGTTATTTCATTGAAAGTGAACTCGTACGAAGGAAATTCCAGTAGTTATTTATGTGATCTACACACAAGGGGGTGTTTTTGCCATTACTGAGCCATCCATCTGTTTTCCAGAATAGTTTCCTCTGCATAGTCTCAGTAAATCTGGAGGAGCACAGCAGAGGTGACAGAGTGACACCCTAGACAGGATGCTGGTTTGCTATGAATGGGTATATTAAATCTTAAAACTGTCTGACAGCATGTTCCAAAATGTGATTGGCCAGAAAAAAAAGCTTTCTTCTTCCTGTTGGTGTTCGGTTTAAGCAGCCCAGCCAATTAGACCTGTGAGCAGGTCTGGGCTTGTTTGCCCCAAGGCTTCTCTGTGATACCCTTACCTCACATACCTAGCATTCCTTAGAATGACGCTGATCGGATCACCGAGGGCAACAGATCTGATTACCGTGGGACCCTGCTAATTTTGTCCAGACTAGCACCCACCAAAGGAGATTCTGAATGATCGTTTCACGGTCCACCAGCCGCATAGCAATTAAATGGGGGCCATTACGGCCATCGTGGAAATAGTGGCCCCTGTTTTATAATTCACTCCGTTTTCATTTTCAATTTTATTTCTTGTTTGTGTGCATGCATGCAAAAATGCCCGGGGATGATAATGAACATGTGTGTTTTTTTGAAAATGTGTGGATTAAGCTCATTTGTGCTGCAGGTTATGTCCACATTTCTGTATTTATGAATCTTTTAGCCCTTAAATTTACAGCTGAATTGCAGTCATACCTCCCGTGAGCCGCTGAAGCATTTCATCGCATGCCAAATGAAACACTGTCAGTCGTGCCTTATGCAAAGTCTGATGCAATATATGCAGTTTGACTTGAAATGTCACTGCTGGTGAGGATAGATTTGTTCTTGGTGTAGGTCCATTTCAGCTGTTTTTTTCTCCCATGTGTCCTTTGTCTGCCAAAATAAGAGACTTTGAACAGCATAACAGGTAAACCAGCAAGTAGCCTGCAGACTGATAATTCTCTTATTGATCCTCAACTACCAATGCCAGTGTTACCCTCAAGTGACTGACAGGTGCCTGCCTTTGTTGTCATGGCAACCCCCGCTGTCATTCCTACGCAGAGAGGTTGTCGTGGACAGTCTTTGCAGAACTGTTGGACTGGAAAAGGTGGACAGGCAGACTTGCAGGGGGCAGATGCAGCTAATGCTTTCCGGATCTTTCTTTTGCTTTGTTTTTTGTTTCTTTTTCATTAATCAGTGTTTCTCACTGTGAATGTACTAGACCTAATGGATATAATAGTATATTAAAGAAGTTCGGTGATGCAGATGCATTGCAGGTGATTATATAGGTCATTGCTTTTGGAAGGTGCACATGCAACCAGCAAACTGAGAAAGGGACCTCTCTGATAACACATAGTCATGCTTTATTTGTGACTGGGGGGGGGGGGTGTCCCATTGCAGCAGAATGCAACTGGTGGGATTTTACGTCAGCCAGTGGCAGTGTCAGCCAGTTGCTGCACAAGTGCCCTCTACTGGCAGACTGGGGCTCTACAAGTCAACGGCTGTACCAACCAAATGTGTGATTAATTGATCCTGCATACTTAAAGGGGCAGTTCACCCCGAAATTAAAACATCAAACATTTCAGATATACTGTAGGGCTATTTATCCATCTAGATTGTTGAGGTGAGAGTTGCCTAGTTTTTGAAATATCAACCGTATGAATGTCAATCTTCTCTTGAATTTAACGGGAGTGACTAGCTTTCTTTCTGTGGAGATTAAAGCACCAAAAAAATGTAAAAATGCTCTTTCCTGCACAATTAGCATGTGTTTTTTCAGCAGCTCCTTCCTGTTCGATCCTGGGTTGCCTCTTGACCAGAGGCACAAGGCTTTCCTTTGTAGACATCTTCTCCATTGCCCACCGGCTAGCACACTGTGACTTACATATTGTAAGTTTAAGTCTGTGCTGGCTCTCGATGTTGTACCGCAAGGTTTTTGACCTGTGTCGCTTTAGGTAAACTATTCAGCCCTCCAAATGGCTTTCGTATGAACATGTACCCTGTCGAAATCACCATGGATACGGACATTTTAACAAAGCAGTCAGGTAATGGCGGAGAAATAGCATTTACCTGAGCCAGAGAGACTTGACTGCACGCTCTTAAGATCTCCGTACCTGCCGCCCGTCTCTCTGCTCAGGCTTTCTCTGTCTAGTAAATGTGAGACACCAGGGTGGGTATTAGGACCTTGCTTCTGGGCATATTGACCTGAGGGGGGGCAGACACCAAACCCCCAGCGCGAGTCATCGAGCTTTTGAGTAATAAAGTCTTTGAAGAATAATCTGTCAGGATCTGTATGCGAGGCCACTTGGCTAAAAGATGGGGCCAGTCGCTCTCAAGGATGAGGGCAGCGCGGCGTGACGGCTCGTCATTAAGCCCCCGTCGGCTTCTCATTACGCGCTTAGACTAATGCAAGGTCCTGCTTTGTGCAGTGGGGACGCCCCTGGGATTTACTTATACATATTTCTCTGTGTGTCCTTCATATGGCACAGCAGACTGTGAAAGGGCGGAGCTTTGGTGACCGCACCCTGCCCCCCCTGGGATTGTAGCCACCTCTGTCTGTGCTATAGCACTGTGCTTCCCTGATTTAGGCCGTGGGCTGTACCCATGATCTAACAATAAAGTGTCACAGGAAATAAGTGTGAAAGTTTTTTAAGGGAACAGGTCCCTTAGAAACCAATATAGTAACCATGGGTATGATTTATAGAGACGGAGATGGAAGCCAGTGGGAAATCTGAAGAATAGCAGTGAGTATAGAAACCAATATCAGAACTGGAGGAGGTGGTTATATAGAAATCAGTATGAAAATTATTATAGAAACCAAAGGAGAGGAAGGTTCTAGAAAAGCAATAGAAAAACTCGTAGGGAAACTATAAGAGAGGAAGAGTATGCAGGAAAAATAGAGAATTGTGGGGAAACTGAAAGTAGAACGACGCAGCATGGAAACAAACAGGAAAAGCAGTCGGGAAATCAAGAGGAAAAGCAGAGTTTTGCTAATTTTAAGCCACGGGTGAGAGGTTGAAAGCACAGGACAGAGAGCAGGTAGCGGTTTGGGTAACACTGTACTTGGTGGGCCTGAAATAATGTAGTATTATACTATTGCTTGTGTATTATTAACCACAGACTAAGTCTTGCATACTGATCTCATGTTTGTTCGTCACCAATGAATCGTGATGCATCTTTTATCCCAAGCAGTTACTATATTTGTTACTATATCTGTTAATTCTGTAAACCTTTGTGAACTACATGAATTACAGAAGTGAAATACTGATCTCATCTTAGTTCATCATTAATGAATCGTGATGCATCTTTTATCCCAAGCAGTTACTATATTTGTTACTATATCTGTTAATTCTGTAAACCTTTGTGAACTACATGAATTACAGAAGTGAAATACTGATCTCATCTTAGTTCATCATTAATGAATCGTGATGCATCTTTTATTTCAAGTAGTAACTATATTTGTTCATGATTTGTACTTTGGTAGTAATTGAGTTATTACTAAGTACTTATGCTCCGTCAAGTACAGTATTACCGGAGTGTGGAGGGGGGTTGACAGATTGAGTAGCTGGGGGGGAGGGGTTTACGTCCTGCTGTGCTATAGGTTATGGAACTACTGCAATCATCACTGCCCATAGTGGGACCAGGCACTGACATGTGCATTTTGCCCCCCCATCTCCTGCACTCCCAGAATGCCCAGCACCCAGAGCAGGCCCCCACACGCCCAGCACTGTGGCCTCTCTGGAGGGTGCTTCTCCGGCTTCTCTCCCTCTCCTGTGTCCAATCCCGTCTCCTGTAAGGATGAAAGTCTTGAGCTTCACCACACACAGCGTGTCTCCTTCACGGTTCTGAAACCCACACGCGGTCGGTGTATCACCGCGGAGCCGACGGAGGCACGTGGCGAGTGAAGGATTTGCGGAGAAATGAGAGCTTCTATTTTCCTCGGGATTCCTGCCGATGTGCTCGTCTCGCTCTGTGTGTGTATTTCTGTGTAATGCCAGAGTACGCTGAGTAGTCCTGTTTTATTAGTTGTAACTCCCCTTCTTCAGAGGGTGAGTTGTTCAGTCAGTGACAGGTTCCCCCTTTTCAGCTCTGCTATTTAAAGCGAGGTGGGCGGGTGCCCTGAGATTCTGCATCAGAGACGACGACGAACATCGACCTGGCTTCAAAAGGGCCAAAGCGGTCAACTCCAGGCCTGTTCTGGTCCAGACATTGCAGAACCAGTTCACTACTTTGTGTTTTCATGAATGACGGTGTGCCACCAGTCAACAGGCATCCAGTTGGTGGCAATTTTGTGGTACTTGGCTGTGGACGGAGGCTGACACGTACTGGAGATGGGTCCACTGGGTGCAGTGCTGCTGCTGAAAGGTCCATATCAGATCACATAGCTCAGTACTAGTATAGATAAAAACTAACAAAAAAACTAGACGGTTGAGGGCCAGAAAATCATTCCAGCTTCTCCATGCTGATGGGATGAGGACCTGGCCAGCCCCGCCCAAGCCCAGTGTCATGTCATGGGATGTATCGTTGTGGTACGTTATGGGCCTCGTGACACCAGAGAAGTGCCATCACCAGATACACCTCTTCAGCCGAGCAACCGTCTGGCATGGACGCAATTATCCTGGAATGGATTCTGGAGTGAGGCAGTGGATTCTGCTCACCGCAGAAAGCCCAACCCACACCCATACCAACAACTGACAACACGCGCCCACAATGAATGGGCGATGCATTTTCCAAGTGACACTTGAACCTCATTGATTGGCGTTTCTCTCCTGATTCCTCTCATCGGCCGCGGTTGAGTGGGATGAACAAGTCTGTCCTCTTATCCCTGACGCCGTACGAAATGTCACAGCCTGGGTGACCCCAGCCCTTCAAATGCTGCCTCTCATGTTGTTCGTGAGCTCACTGCCAAAATGGCTATGTTTCCACTAAGCCCTTGGCAAACAACAATTTCCCCCTCCTTTGTCACCTGGAGACCAAGAGATAATTAAACCTGATTGCAGTACCACCGGCTGGTTATCTGAAGATAACAAGATGCATTTCGCGCGAGATTTCATGCGTCTTAATGCAGCCACCATCCTGCGTCGTTCACCCTATCCCTGTAAATATGGGCGCAGCTTGTTGGATCCTTCGTGTTCAGTTGCTGTTTTTGAGTATCATTCAGTGTCCGTGTTGCTGGGAGGGTTACGAAATGGACAGTATGCTCGGGAGAATCTAAATGTGTGTCTGAAAATGTTAACATTTATTGGGTGAGCTGTTAAAAAAAAAAAAAAAAAACAGGTCTCATTCTGTGGCACAGCATACCAAACAGATTTCGCTTGTTCACTACGGGTGCTGTGGCTAGATTGGACAGATGCTTAAAGCATAAGTACTCAGTCAAGCATAAGTGCCACGATCGAAATTTAACCGCAGTCAAGTGAAAGACGTCAAGCCTCTGGTGGGGTGTTTAAAAAATGTAAATGCTCTCATAGTGTGAATGTGGGTTTGACGGGGGTGGGGGTGGTGGTTGTTGTTCAGAGATTAATACGTTTTTCAGGGGTTTGTACAGATGAGTGCGGTGGGATTGCTGTTAAGCAAGTCTCTGGGTCCAGTTGGTCGCTGTCTGACTGGAGCGTGGGTCTTCAGTCTGTACGCTGTCGTTTTGCATTTTTGCTTCATCACTCAGGCACACGAAGGAAGTGCAGCGGTGAGGCTGATCGTCACCCATGAAGCACACGGCTTATTTTTATATGTTTTGACAAATTTGCCAATTCGCCCGCAAACATTTCCGCGATGGCAGTCGCCATTCCCAGCTTGACGGCTATACGTTAATTTCACCGTCCATTAACTAAAGCGATTCATTAATTCATTGTTCAGTCTGCTAGACATGAAATCATTTTGAAGACAAGAACATGGATACCTGTGGATTTACAGTTTCAGAGCGAGGATAAGCACCGTCATTGGATTAGCTTTGTGCCCACATGGTGTGCGTCCGTATGAAGAGCCTTACATTCCTCACAGAAACCCTAAACCAGTAGCTGTGGTTATTTTTCCACCATAAACGATTCTTATTCAGCAATACAAACATCACGATCAAGTGTCAAGCGAACAAACATGGCCGTTTCATCCTTGTGGGATTTTCTATTGCTTTTTTTCCCCGGACCATCGTTGTTTATCTTTTCTCCGGTTAATTTCTAATACGTTAACTCTTATTGTGTTTAATGTTTGCTACATAACATTAGAGGCACGTTTAGTCGGCTTGCCTCCCCCTACTGACTGGCCATGTTGTATGTATTGAATAGCCATCTCATCCACAGAGAGATGATGATATCAGTATATCTACTGTATATTGGGGAGTGAAGGGGGAGTCTCTACAGGGGCGGGGCCACAGGGGCACCGGTCCCAGCTGAAAGCCGATTGGCCCACAGAATGTCACCTGCCCTGTTAATCACCGATTCAAAACACATCATTGGCTAATGAAAATTTTGGCCCCTGTATATGGCCCCTCTTATGCCCCCCACCTTAAAAGAAAAAAAAAAAATCATAAAATGACTTCTGAGTCTCTGGTCAGGCTCCTCGTCGAGTCGGCTCTCCGTTGGTTTTCTGCCGCCTGACACTCACCTCACCCCCCCGCCCTCCCCCCCCCCCC
>JAODLC010000113.1:3717411-3729349 GCA_026781145.1 Hippopotamyrus pictus
CCTTGACCAATCTAGACTCAGACAGTCTGTCCAGACCCACCCACCTCAGTCTCAGCCTATCGGACGGTGAGGACCAGCTGGACCGTCTCCAGCAGGTGGAGCTAGCGAGGAGCACGCCCATGTCACTGTGGAAGGCGGGCACTGTGCAGGCCTGGCTGGAGGTCGTCATGGCGATGCCCATGTATATCCGCGCATGCTCGGAGAACGTCAAGAGTGGCAAGGTGAGGCTCAATGAGCATCTTAGGATGGAGGATTTATAGTTAACACTTAACTACATTAGCCTGTGACTGCACAGTAGTACAGGTAGACCTCAGGGACATAGTAGTTGTTTGTCTCTTACTTCTTCAAAGTAATATAAACAAAGCTATGTAATTAATCACCAGTATTAACTGAGTGGAGTAAGGTTATTTAAAAGAAACTTTGCAGGTTGAACTCCCAATAAACTAGCTTTGATTTTACCCTTATCATGTGGGGGAACCTGATTTGTAAAAACGGGCAAATAGACCGCGAGCCGTAAGACTGAGTAAAGGAGCCTGGAAGCGGGCTAGGCGGCCGAGGTGAGCCAGTCACCGGTTGTCATCCTGCAGGTGCTGCTCAGCCTTACAGACGAGGACCTGGAGCTCGGACTGGGAGTCAGCAGCGCCATGCACCGCCGGAAGCTGCGGCTCGCCATCGAGGACTACCGCGAAGCGGAGGCGGGGCAGGGGTGAGCCGGCATTCACACTTCACCAAACTCCGAGGACTTTGACTCCATTAAATGAGACGAATTATTAATTATTCCTAAAGCCATTATAACCTAAAAATAATGTTGTAATGAATCTAAGGTTATCAATTTTTTTTAAAATGCAGATTTTTGCCATATAGTTTCTAAAAATCTGTTTCGACAGACAGCAATCACGCATATTGTCTCACTCCATATCTTATCTCATCAGACTTCGGATTCTCAGACTTGTCATAGGCGTACAATTTACCTCGAAGACGGCAGGTGCATTAGTAAAATGAGACACTAATTGAACGCGCATCATATTAATTAAATATAAAATCTTTTAAGTTAAATCTTCCCCCCACTCCCTTGCTCTCTTTCCCTAGTCTCTCTGATCGCAATACGGTCCAATTAGAAGCCCACAAATGGACTCCTTTTCTGTTCATGGATTATTTTTACAGGTTGACCGTGAGTGCCATCTGCTGGACTAATATAGATATGCATGTTTTCAATTCATGCACAGTGCAGCTTCAGGTCGCGTTATTTCTAAAGTATTAAAACATTGTAATATCTTAAAATGTACTTATACGTTTCTTCATTTTCAATACAGCGTGTCAAATTACTGTGTAGTTAGCTTAATTTGCAGTCATCAATAATTCACCAGCGAACTGAACGTGGCAATAATGACAAGATCTTGAAGTTCTTCAATACAACGTTTTCAGAATCACAACAAGGTTTGTTGGCCGGTATATTCGCGCAGATTGATAATTTGACTCCGGTTATCGATGCCTCTAGTGTGCTTACATAAGAGCTCGACTTACATGCAGTCCGATTCGCACAATATTTTACGGGAGCCATGATGGTTATATCGGGTCACGTTTATACCGAGGCTGCTCTGCATGAATTCCGATCGCAGAGACAAAGACAATGAGGCTTTTGTGACACATGCGCGTTGATTCTCTCTTTCTGTCTTGTTTCTGTGCTTTGCGGGTTCATCTCAGGTTATCCAAGGCTGCTGATATGGACCATCACTGGGTGGCCAAGGCATGGCTGAGTGACGTGGGGCTGCTCCAGTACTCCCAGTCCTTCCATAATCAGCTGGTGGACGGGCGCATGCTGAACTCCCTCACTCGCCGGGACCTGGAGCGCTTCCTTAACGTGACTAAGAAGTTTCACCAGATCAGCCTGCTGCTGGGCATCGAGCTGCTGCATGCCCTCAACTTTGACAAGGAGGTCAGGCTTGCTGTCACCAGGCAACAGTAGCCCCCACCCTCACCACTGCACTCAGATCCACAGAACTGCCCCAACACGCCCCAACGTAATCTCACACTCATTTTTGGGTACTTCTCTAGCCACCAAATAACTTTCTGCAGGAACACAAGGAAGTTTTCATGTTTGGATAATGGGAACTGCTGTTGTACCTTTGGTAATTGGCCCTTAGGTCCTGATTATCAACAGTGAGCAAGCACAACAAATATACAAGTAAATAAAAGAACTGTCACTGCTACACACACAGACACACAGACACCCACCACACACACACAGACACACAGACACCCACCACACACACACACATACTCACACAGACACACACACACACACAGGTATAAGCAGGCCAGCCACATTGACATCAGACCATAAATCTTCCTAGTTACCTTCCATGTATTTTGGAAAGAGTGAGCCTGCCCACTCCCCCCCAACCCCCCAGAACAGCAGAAAACAAATTTTGTAAATTAATTTATATTAAAAACATTTCACTTAGACAGAGTATCTGGCTGCTAACTAGCTAGCTACCATCTGAAGAGCCATATTTCTTCAGATTTTTTTCCCCCTAACTGGTTTGTGCCCCCTATTGAAGTGGTGCCCTAGGTGATCACCAATGCCGCCCCCCGGGCGGGCTGGCCCTGTTAATTAGTGCATATCGTACTTCTGCAGGCCCTGCAGGCCAGACGAGCCCTGTGCGAGCACCAGAACCTGGACCCTCTGGTGTGGACCAGTCACCGAGTGATGAAATGGGTCCGAGACATCGACCTGAAGGTGAGGATGGCTGTAGCTGTCCAGCGGAAGCCTGTGTGCAGCTCATGGAGTTTTAATGGGGCTGCATAATGGAGCGTTATATACCTCCTGTTTAAATAATAAAAACCAGTCAGCTTATCAATAAAAACCAATAGCTGTTCTGAGTCGGCTGTTTTACAACATTGCACTTCACTGCACCTCTGAGACCCTATTTCATATCCCAGTGGGGACCCACAGGTGTGGCTCCCCTCAAAGGGGTCCAAGCCTATTAAGAATTCTGGCCACTGCCAGCATGAGCATTTCCATACCAACACACAGCGGTCTGTACCTCTGCGTCTAAAAGCGTCTGCCTTAAAAGCCTCAGTTTTATTGGAATTGAGTTGAATGACACGAGAATCCACAGATTCTGGATCTATTTGTGTAGGAGTCCAACTCGACAGGCTACACTTCATCTGTAGATGAAATTACAGAAGATGTGTGTTGATAGAGGACAGAAGTCGACATTTCTTGATGGAGCAGGTCACTAATTTGGCTACAGCTGCATGGCTGATTACTTTCCCGGCACTGGGATGTTCAGAGAGATGGGGCATTTGATTGATTGATCCACTGGGTTTGGCAGTGACGATTCTGTCGCGCAGCGTTTGAGATGTCAGATGATTGTGTGAAGTCCTTCTCTCCTGGGCTGTAGGAGTTTGCCGACAGCCTCCAGAACAGTGGTGTTCATGGCGCCGTGATGGTCCTGGACCCATCCTTCAACACTGACGCCATGGCAACCGCCCTAGGCATCCCTAGCAACAAGCACATGATTCGCCGGCACCTTAAGGAGGAGTTGAAGGCACTGATCAGTGACGCCAGGTACAACGACATGACATTTAAACCAGGCTTCTAGAAGCCCTCCAACGTGGTGTGAGGTAATTGGCTGGAATGAACACTTAACACCCAAGGAAGCTAATTCCCCCTGTCACTGCCATTCTTAACTGGAGTTCACTGGAGCTACATATCACTGGCAACTTCTCGCTGCTGTCATGTGCCGATGGATGAAATGATTTGGCTGCACACAACTGTAACAGATCGATACGCTTTTGGAATTTGGCCTCATTAAACAAAATTTAGCAGTACAATTTACTACTGCTGTCATACAGAATCGATCTCCTGGCTTGTCAGCAGTGATGGGAGAAAATGGGACTGAAAGATACAGTCAGTCATTGATTGGTTCAGCCCGTTTCTCATTGGTTACTTCTTAGGTTTCCATCGGGTTAAACCAAGCAGTGATTGGGAAGGGGGGGGGTGCGGCAATGAGACTCTGAAAACTACCCCTTTTCTCAGATCTCCACTTGTTAATGCCTGGGGAGTCTCGCATTTGCATTTGTGCATCGTGAAAAGCTTCGTGACCAATCCCGGGCCTCCTTTCCCATAGGGTGGGGCTGCAGGTGGACTGTGAGCGTCTGGGCACCCCCACCCTCCTGCGGCAGAGCTCCCTGTCCCGCTCGCCGGTATCCAGCGGCCGGCGCTCGGAGGACGAGGCTTCGCTGAGAAGGCGCGCTTGCAAGGTCGGCCCCCACGACCCGCTGATGGTTAACTCCTCCCACTCCTCTATGCTGCCATTTATTAACGCATTCATTCCTCTCCAGCCGCCCGTAGGGTACGGCACCAAGGGCCACGGTGGACGGGATGTTAGTTTCCATGGCAGCTGCGGCTCCCTGCCCCGGGAGAGCCGGGGGGAGGCCTCGCCGCGGTCAGAGGGCAGCCCCATGCACAGCTACTCCGGCATCGAAGTCACCAACGTCTGATATCACCACGACACAAATCACAACCATCCATCTCCTCGCCCTTATCTGGGGACTGGGGCATGCTGGGAGATTTGCAGACACACTGGAGCCACTGGGCAACTCTTGAGGAAAGAACCTTCGCTGAATAGGATGAGTTTTCTTTGGAGAATCTGTCCTAAAGGAGTCCTCTGTCTCTTCTGTCTCTCTGTCTTTTTCTCTGTCTCCCTTCTTTAACCAGAGTCAGAAGTGACCCAGAGAAATACCTCCTTTGGCTTGCAGTTGTTTCTCCCCATCAGCAGGCACAGGACCCAGTTGAAGCTTTTATTTTTCTATTTGCATTATTCGCAGAGCTATTATAAACAAGAAAGTTCATAGTTTTCACAGTTTTCTAGCCTGTGCACTCTATTATCTCTGACCTCAAAGGTGTTTTTAATAAGAGAAACTGTGGAAAATATACCTACTCAAATCTGTCTGGAGGTAACGAAAGAGAGTACATATTCAGTAGTGTTGACAATAAGTAACGGCTGAGCTTACTTTTCTGTTTCAGATGTTTTGCTTTCTTGGGTTTAATGAACTGTTCTTCTGGCACTTTTAGTGATTCCAGTGGCCTTGTAAACAGGAAGGAACTGAGAACATTTCTAAACTAGGTGGAAGATCATGTTTCATTAACAGTATTCCACAATTTGTATACAACTTACCACTGTTCAGCAGTGAAGCATTTTCACCTCGCTTTAACGATAACTTCAAATGCAGTGATGTGGTGCTTGAACGTACCCTAGAGTGTTTAAAATATTAAAATGATTTCCTTACCTAGAATGAGTGAGAGAGATTGACATGAGTAAATCTACTAGGCAAATACTACAGGAGGATTTAAGGTCAGTAAAATAAAAGTGGCTGTACATTTTTGTAATTTATTGTTTTTTTTTTTTTTTAACAAAATTGAAAATGACTTTTCAATTATCCAAATGCAAAAGGACAAGTGGTTGCATGAAATTCAGAGAGAGGCTTTATGGTCTACATACAACACATAAAGTGCAGCCCCTGTGATGGCCTGGCGTCCACCCCATCCCGGGTTGATCCCTTCTTTGTACCCATAGCAACCCATCCCCCCCACCCCCGAACCTGAATAGGTCAAGCGGCTGCAGAAAATGGATGGATGCATGGATGGAAACTGCATCCCCTGAATAAGGGTGGCATTCTGTCAAAACGAATGGTGGATCTATTCCCAGTGGAGCAGCACCAACTTTCCCAAAACAGAAGGCATCTCTGCAGCCATCTGTATTAGCTACCTGTGTCACTGCATTTACATTCTGGATTTCTTTCTAATTAACTTGGTTAAACATTATGGGATGTTTGCCTTTGCTCGCTACTGAAACCCATAACAGGCTTAGATCAGTAACACCAGGCAAATTAACAGTGCAGTCTGGTTTGCAGGCTGATACACGAGTGAACCAGTACACTTTGGAGGTGTGTATATTTGATTACCCACCAGATAACCTGGTAGGGTCTATGGCAGGCAGCACAGGCCCAAGGCTGAGGTGCACGCTGAGGGGGGGGGGGGGTTGCTATTCCAGGCAGGATCATTGAGATGCTAAGCTAAAGACCTCAATCTGTGCCTCAGAAAAACAGTCGACCTCCTTCGGAGGAACATGGATACACTGGCGGATCCAGGGGGCCCAGCACTTGACAGGAGCCTTTGAATACATAAATATATACATAAAATTGGAGAGGGGGTCCAAGGTGACATTTTAGCAGGGGGGCTGGAATATTTTAGGTACACACCTGATCATACAATTGCAGCAGTGTGATATATAAACAATAGCTCCACTAGGTCAATGAGAGTGAAATGTTTGTATGAGAAATATTAACAAAAAATGTTTAATGTTTCTTTAACGGTCTGCTGGGTCAGACAGGTCTGTAGCTATAATTCACTTTTATTCAGGGGATTTAGTCTGTACACCGGCTGAGGGTCACGGCTTATGGATGAAACTGGTAAATTAAATCCTGAAATTAAAGTCTGTTGTGAATGCTGACACACCCACCCTCTCACACATGCGTCCTGGATTATTCACCAGCAGTTTTACAATCGATAACCGGAAAAAACTGTATGAACACAGACCTTCATGAATTGTAGACCAGGCAGAATAGGCAGTTTCATAGGGCTCCCAGATTACATTGTAAAGGAAATCATCAATTTTCTTAATGGTGTGTGTGTGTGTGTGGGGGGGGGGGCTTCCAAGTAATGCCTCACCTAGGGTCCCTGAAAAGGTAGAGTCGGCCCTAATTGCAGGCTTTTGAAACACAGGATATGCTGTGTGGTCCTGATACACTGTCTGCACATTACTCTGCTACAGGAAACGTTTCGTAATGTTCACTGGTAAAATCACGTCATCTGTCTCTTCCTGTGATAACAAATCTGGCATATGTCGTAACACTTTGAACGCACCAGCATCATTCGTCAAAGTGTGATTACTGCAACCTTAGGCTGTTTTAGTTAATAAACATTTCAAAATTATTCATTGCTTTTCTTGTTTACTCTGTACGCACATCGTGTCTTTCTTACACGTCTTTCGATGGTATTACATTACTGCATTTCTTTGCGCCAATTTGCTGAGTAAACACAATTTGAATATTTCAATATATCTATTTGCGTTTCATCCCAAATTATGTGCTTTATCTCAGGGGTCCCCAACACAAAATTTCCACGAACTGTGCACGAGGTACATTGCACTAATGCAGAAAGAACAAAGTAACTTTCTTTGGCATAATATGCCTAGTTAGTTTAGCAGACTTCCTGTGACATCACTTCCTGTGCCAACAAATGAATATTATGTCATTTAATAGAACCGAGCTAACGTCTTCAGTCCCTATACTTATTAAACAAGCAATGAGGATCACCAGATTAAATTAGTAACTTAATTAATATCACTTTTCGTTATCATATTATAGTTGGGGCACAGTGGTTAGCACTGTTGCCTCTGGGACCAGGGTTTGAGTCCCCGCCATGACTTGAGTGTTCTCCCTATGTCATTGTGGGGTTTCCTCCAAGTTTTCTGGTGCCCCTCACAATCCAGAAATATAAGGTGACCTGTCCGTGTGTGTAAGTGGTGTGTGAATGTGCCCAGCGATGGCTTGGAGCCCTATCGTGGATTATTCCCTGATTTATACCCATAGCTTCCGGTACAGGCTACAGACCCCTGCAACCTTGAATAGGACAAGCGGATACAGAAAATGGACTGATAAAATATTTCTACAGATACTTGGCTCTTTTTAAAATACTAAATCCGTATAAATGGTCTTATCCAACCCAGGGGCTGCGATCAGTATAACTGTTTAGGGGACGCAGGCACCGTACAATGAAATCCTCCACCGAACATGGTGAGTGTGCATTTCTGCGGATGACATGATCCCTGAGGTGCCCGAATTAAGAGACGTCACGGCGGCACGTGGATTCTACCCGTGTTTCACCTTGAGCAGGTGATGCCCGTCTCAGTGGGCAAGCTCACTTTCCGTGCCCTTTGAGATCGAGTCCATAAAAGTATGCATGAAAAGAATTCTGTCACCAAAAAAAGATAATCAAGTCTTGTGCTAAAAGATCCTAGTAGTAACTCTATACTTGTGATTTGTGTTTGGTTCTTCTGTGTGCTTGGAGGGTGCGGACAGATTGATATTACGTTTTTGTAACATTCGGATGAGCTGAAACCAGCTGTATTGAGAATCACACAACAGCTAAACCAGAAAATACACAGTATCGATTAAGCCTATTCGTTATAATCTATTGAAAATGTTGTATAATAGTAGTGCACACTTTAGATGTCAAAGCGCTTCACGCAAAATGCTGTTGCTTTATATTGCAAGATAATATATAATATTGATTGGATAACGTGTTAGTCCACACTCATCGTTTTAGGCATATTGTCGGGGACGATAAGCGTTTATTTTATTTCTTCCCCAATTTATCCGAAGATCATTGATAAGGAGTTAAAATGCACTCTACGTACTCTAAGACCTGGGGGGGACTAGTTAACACTTTATGGGGAGTGTAAAGGAAGACGCCTATCTGCTGCGCTGGGCGGAATTTGGACAAAGCCGACCTTATTCTGCCTAAAATATAGGACGGAGAAAGCTGCGGAAAGCCGAGATTTTAGCAGGCGGGCGGAGCTCCCCGTCCTTCGTGCGCTGAAACGGCAGCAAGTACTGGCGCCGCAGAAGATCCCTTTGTTTGGGGAATGGAACCAGAGAACCGCTAAATACAGAGAAAGTCAGGTAAGGGCAGCTTGCGGGTGTCTCTGCTTATCAGGACCATTCATATGCCTCTTTCGTTTCCCGCAGGCTTACTTTTCTCAATTTGGTAACAATGTCTGTAATGATCCGCCTGCTAACTTTAGGAAATTTTATCGGCGGCGCTCGGAGCGATATTTGAAGTAGCTGGACGCTCTCGATGCACTTGTAAAAGTTCCTGATGGGGGGGGGTTCCGTGGCACAAAACGCCCAGAACAATGCATATTTGATGTATTGTTTCAAAATCAATAAAAAAATATTTCATATTGTTCTATATAGAGCTTATCTGACTATTTTTTATTGTACAATGAACAATGGACTTCCCGTTCGACCATTATGGTTACTTGGAGTTTTATAACAGCGAATCGACGTGTAATTTTGATTTACTTCATATTTTAAGCTATTCAGATTTCACTTAAAATCTTAGCACAGTGTCAGGTACGAACACGTGTCTTGTATCAGTGGACACTACCGTTTTAAATAGCATTATAGATTTACAGGTTAGGTATGCCCGGTGTACGGCATCTTCAGTTAAAATGTGCTTGTATTGATTCTGTCTTGGTTATATACTTTGTTTTGGTTGAATCCGACTCATGACTCTCTAAACCATACAGTGAGAGTTTCCCATGACATAAGAAAACCGGGACCTGTGTAAACCAGCGTTTTGCTTAGTTCTGCAGTTCTTTTTCTGTCATGTCCATACCAGCATCTGATACCCATCCGGCATTACTCACAACCCAAGTGGTCATTTTACTACCCCTTCAGTCTCATCTTCAGTCTTGTGTTACCATGCCTATAGCCTATTTGCCAAAAGTCTTTTCAGCCGCCTCTGCCGGGGTGTGTTTGCCGCTTTATTGTCCGACACGTTATTGTGCAAATATTGCCGGTTTTACTTCAGAGGACTGGATCTCTCTGAAGTTCCCACGATTGTACATTAATGCAATATCCTGAGTGCGAAATTCCCGATCGCTTTAAAGATAATATCAATATCGGAATAATTTTCCGCTCGCGGTCGACGTGCAAATCCACACTGTGGCGGGCAGTATAATGTGGCCTTTCCTTTATATTACGTTTCTATCATGCCGTTAGTCATGGAAGGGTTATTGTCTGCCTTTAAGATGCCAGAAGCGCACATGCTTTGTTCTGTCGCCGGCCTCCCCGGTGCGGTTCCCCGCCTCCCTGCTTTTGTACCGCAGGAATTGATGGACTCTCCGCTGAAACAAAGGGGGCAGCCGCTACGCCATGTATCTGTGTCTTCTCACCTAAAAAAAAAAAGACGGTTTAAGAAAAGCATGCAATTAACCGAAAAACGGTACAACTTGTTTTGTAAACTGCTAGACGCTCGGACTGCTGGTTTACAAATTGGATCACAGTGAGGGATACGACCGGAGCCAGGCGGCGATTTTATGGCGCGGTGGTTTTCAGTGTTTCTGAAAATTAAACGAAGGGCACTTCCAATACTTTCCCGGTAGATTTCCGTGTTTTCAAAACCCAGCTTGTTCCAATTAGGTTTTGGATGGCTGGCCTTTTGTCCTCTGCTGGAAGTAACATCTGTACCGTGGCAGCAGTTCAACTGTCGAATCATGCATGTAAACAGTTCTCTTAAAAAAAAAAAAAAAAAAACAACAATTCTAAACAATAAAAATAGGATAATTCCCTGGCCCACCCCCAACTCAAACATGCCTTGTATTGTCTTCAGGGAAGGATGATTGATAGGCCATAGCCTAGGACCCCTACAGATCGAATCGGGTCCCCCTGATCCAAACTGGCCAATCAATCCACCAGCACCTTCCAAGCTCTCTACCCAACCCAGCAAGTTTTACCACCACCCCCAGTACACGTCCTTGCCGATGTGGCACCCCCCCTGTCCAAGGTAAAGGAGATTATCTTACAGGACTGACCAGAACTGACCAGCACCGTGCCGGAGAACTTAATCAGCCCCTCAGTGCAGTCCTTAAACTGTACATTTAATTATTCTAATGCTCGCTTGCTGCAGCAAATATAGAGTAATGAGTGCTTTCAAAACTATGAGTAATGAGAATATACTTTGTTTTTTAATGAGTACCATCTTAATTTCCTGTGCTCAGACAGCACTGACCTAGAAGAACGATGGAGATGGGGAACACTGCATTATTATTTATCTTTCTGACTTGTTAAATAATGTGCCATTGTTAAGTTCTCAAATCAGACTTATTATACTGCTGTTTTGGCACTTTCTGATTCTCAAGGCACATGGAGACGTCGCTTCTTTAAGAGCAAAACACAGTTTTTGTTTACCTAAATTTCCGTAGAAATAGCAGATTTTTTCCCCAACTTGTAATATATCCTGGATTAACTTCAGCACAAATTACTATACTATGACACTTACTTGGATTATCAGAAAAGACAACAGATGGATGAGTCTGTTGAGACTAAAGAGAAATGTCTTTAATAATATGCTTTACCGTGCCAGTTGAATGTATGTATGGTCAATAAAAGCTAGAGCCTATTTCTTGTTTTGTTTGCTAGTTGGCCAGGGTTGTTGTCAGTATTTACCTTTCATTTTCCCTTCTAAAAGTGTCTTAACTGGAGTTTGTTTTCAGGGAAATGCATGTAGAGATCTGGTTAGGCACTCAGTCAGCAATAAGAGAACTGGTTGTTCTTTGTGAAAAGAAGTCTATTGTATAATGCAATGAACAGGACCTTTGACTCAAAATGCTTTTGGCTGATATTTATGAGATGGGAGGCAGAAGTACAATGAGATAATTGGTGAGATGAAGTTACAGTTAGTGTCACCCCGACTCTCGCCAGTGCCGTATGTAATCTGGCTTTCAAATGCGACGGTCCTTTTCTGGTCTGTTGAAATTAAACAGCAAGTTTGTAGTAATCAGTGTTAGAAGTGGGCCAGTTCTCACTGGTGTGCAGACTGCCACCTCTTTCTTTTTCCCATCAAAGTTCTGGTATCTCTCAATGTACACTGGGATTGGGAGTACTCGCACCTGCTATTCCATGACAAGGGGAGTACTCGCACCTGCTATTCCATGACAAGGGGAGTACTCGCACCTGCTATTCCATGACAAGGGGAGTACTCGCACCTGCTATTCCATGACAAGGGGAGTACTCGCACCTGCTATTCCATGACAAGGGGAGTACTCGCACCTGCTATTCCATGACAAGGGGAGTACTCGCA
>JAODLC010000113.1:3738207-3751998 GCA_026781145.1 Hippopotamyrus pictus
GGTTTTTTTATCCCTGGGGGATGTATAAAAAGGTGGTAAATGGCCCCCCCCCCCCCCCCACCAAATCTTCCTCAGTGTCTCCATGTTCTTGCATCCGGAGCACCAGAACTTGGGCACCTTATAACTTCAGTAGAGCAATTAAGAGCTGAGGTGCAGTGACAGCCAGTACAGCCTGCAGCCCCTGAGGCAGAATCCACTGCCCTAAACCGACTGTTTCCTGGGTCAGGGGTTGGATGTCGGGCTGCTGAATAATCTCCTGATTCCTAAGTCATGATCCCCCAGCTCATGCATGCAGTTCCTTGAAGGTAATATGTGATCCGGTTAACAAATGAAAATGAAAAGTTAAACACAATCCACTATTATCTCCAGTGCTTCAAGCTCTGCTCGCCCCGGTTTAACATGTCTGTTCAAACTCAGCTCTGTGTGTGTGTCTGTGTGTATCTGACATTAATAGCTGGTGACCTGGAAACGCCTGTTCTGTATCACTTCTGACTTTCATTTTGAATCGCAGGAAAACTGTACATAGAGGAATGAGGTGTTTACTTGTGGCCAGATTTAAATAAAAAAGAAACATTTCAATTCACCCATTCCTGACCAGTTCACCGTTTGTATGCAGCACCATGTTGAATCCTTTGCAGAGATCTTTGTAAAGATCATAAGCGCCGTGTTTATCTAGCTGTGCGATAAAGGATGACCTTTCCTTCTCAAGCTTCTGTTTATATTCCAAGAAGAAACTGTTTCTGTTGAACGTGGCGACATGAATTTTGTAAACCGATGTCCACTTGGAAATGTTTTTATGCTACTGTTGGAAACAGGCCCGCACTGTGGCCGCGGTTTTTTAGCATGAGTATTTTTTTAAATGAGGTTATGTATTAGAATTGGTTTTTTGTAGCGTAAATCGCTTTTATAACTGATTGTATTTATTCCAGCATTTTTTTTTAAGTGAAAAATAAATGTGCTTTTTGGAAATAGTAGAATCTGTAGCTTCCCAATTGTGTGTGTCTTTTTTGTTCATCCTTTAAATATGCATATTTTTCAAGACACGTTGGATTGATTTTTAATTTATTTTTTAATTTTAATTTATATTACGTTTGCAAAGCTCTGGAGGCCAGAGTTATTTTGCAACTTGACATAAGGAAGAACTTCAGATTGAAGGTATTGTTTTTCTAAATGCAGAACACTTTTCACTCTTTTTTTTTTTTTTTTTTTTCCCCCCCCAGACTTTGGGTGGGAGATACTGTAACTATACAGTCTTCCTGCCAGTGTAGCGCAAGCGAAATCCTTGGGTTCCTTTAAATCAGAGATAGATAAGATTTTAACAACTCTTAGCTATTAGTTAAGTTCTCCCCAAACGAGCTTGATGGGCCGAATGGCCTCCTCTCGTTTGTAAACTTTTCTTACTACCACCTCAACTGATTGTAAAGCAAAGTTTTATTTCCATTTACCTTACTGCTTAATAAGCTGTTTCATTGTTTTCCTGGAATGGCCGTCATTCAGAATGCTGCCTGATGCTTTACACTATGCTGTGATTTACTGCCCTTTAGTGATAAGGGATGGCATCCAAGCCCCATAAATACCTTATCAGTAGTTTTGTTTCCTACTGTTGTTCCTAGTAGAAACATCAGGAGGTTTCACAGAAAGTGCCGGAGGTATTGCGACACAGCCAGACTGAACAGGGTCCAGCTAACTTTCTTGGCTTTTCTGTTCTGCTTCATTTCTTGAGCTCCAGCCAGTGCCGGCTATACGCCAACATGTACGAAGGTATTTAAGCGATTTCCTGCCTCTAAAGCGATATCTGAAATGGTTCTAAATCTACTAAAAAGTCGTTTTATTGTTTCATTTTCAGTCACTTTTTTTTTTTTTTTAAGTTTTAAATAAATAGGGGAGAAGTCAAAGTGTTATCTCAGTAGAGCATGTGTTGAAATGTGAAGTGAGCAAGTAAAGTGCCCAGTAAATGAGAGTTATTTGGCTGCACAATGAGCATCGCTTGGCTAAAGTGACATGGGAATGTTACATTTTTCTGGGAAAACGTGTTAATCCCCCAAACTGTGTGTTGTTTTGCATTAAGTTCATGTATCTTACTAATTACCTCTTTACCATGTTTTCCTTGCCTGTGGTGCTCATATACACAGGTTCCTGCAGAGGTGATCGCAGGCGCGGTCAGGCTATAACCACAGCTCGACTTCGCTGTGCATGTAAACGTACCGAGTGACGGCAGCTTTCTCGTAGGCCAACGTGACACCCGTGCGACACGCCGCCCAACGTGACACCCGTGCGACACGCCGCCCAACGTGACACCCGTGCGACACGCCGCCCAACGTGACACCCGTGCGGCATGTTACCATGACTTGCCCTGAGGATTTACAAGTTCAATGCCATCTAGTGATACAAAAGCGTTATTGATTATTCTAACGGCTTTTCCAGCCTTTTAAACCCGGAGTCATTCATCGCCCGCTTGTCGACGGGTAAACCTGATCACTATACAATGTGGCTATTGTGACACAGTCACTGAGACATCATTGACATTTTTTTCCCAAGTTTAGTGGGGATTGAATATTTATGGAACTTTGATCAGTGCTACCATGGACTATAACCAGCAAAGTAAAAATGATAGTTTATCCAGAACGGATGTAGGGGACCTTAATTTCTACCACATTCACCTGGTGCCCTCTACCTTATGAGGGGAGGGTTAGCTGAGCTGAATCTGTTCAGCCTCGAGCAAAGGAGACTAAGGGGGGACGTGATCCAGGTCTATAAGATTCTAACGGGTCTGGATGCTGTTCAGCCAAATGATTACTTCAATATTAGTACAAACTCGTGGCCATAGGTAGAAATTAGCAGGAGAACATTTTAAAATGGATTTGAGAAAGCACTTCTTTACACAGCGTGTAGTTAGAGTATGGAATAGTCTTCCTGTTAGTGTAGCGGAAGCTAAAACCCTGGGTTCCTTCAAATCAGAGCTAGATAAGATTTTAACAACTCTGAGCTATTAGTTAAGTTCTCCCTAAACGAGCTTGATGGGCTGAATGGCCTCCTCTCGTTTGTAAATTTCTTATGTTCTTAAGTCAAAGGCCCTGGTTACACTGAATCTTGGCCAATCAGATCACAAGTAGACAGCCAAGACACATTGGCATTAACACATTTCTGTTCATATCTCGTCACTGCCTCACACATTGTTATTGTAATGTCCTCGTCGGGGACGCATCCAGGACGCTTTAGTGGCTGTTTGTCCATCTTTGGTACAATCCACTGGCGATCCAATCGCCCAAGTGTTTCGTGTTGTGTAGCTGTGTTTGCTGAATCCCAGCCAATCACTGCACAAGGATATGACCGTTTATTTAATTAGTCAGTTTATCAGAGACAGATGGGCGTGCTGATACATTAACAGAGAATCTTGCTTTAACTCTTCGGATCTTCCTAGTTGTTCATCATGGACTGTGGACAAGAAGTGGGGCTTCATTACTGCACCTGTGGCGCTGGGAGGGGGGGCTTAGGGGGGCGTGGGACGTGCCGTCACTCACCGTGTTCATCCAGTCAATGTAGGCACTGACTCGGGTGAAGACTGTGGGCTTCTTTGGGTAGTTGCAGCTGAGGCCAGAGCCAAAGCTGACGATGCCATGGACAGCCCAGGAGCCGTCAGCGCTGCGACAGTTCAGGGGGCCACCAGAGTCTCCCTGATTGGGGGTCACACCATGAGGTCAGAAGCCACCAAGACTCACCACGAGGTCAAAACCCACTAAGACTCGGCATGATGTAATAAAATCGGACCTGGTTCCAGGAAGGGACCATGCTTTTGTTACAGAAGGTGCGGGTGCTCATACTCACGTTGCAGCCAGACACGACGCCGTCTCCGCCGGCACACACCATGTTGTTCGTCACCTGGGAACCCCACCAGTCAGGCTGGGAACAGATTTCGTAGCTGACGACGGGGAGCAGAGCCTGCTGAAGGATGTCAGCGATGGGGCCCCCAGCTAGAATGGAAATCAAGGGACCACAGAGTGTTAAGAGGTGCTGCCAGTAATGGCCAAATGAAGCTTCATGAACCATTTGGTGTCATTCTGAGCCCACTACATGGTGCTCTTTTGCTTTGGTGCATGATTTCAGTCCTTTTTTGAACAAAGAGCACCATCTAGTGGTGTCAGAAAATACAGCAAATGGTTCACGAAGCTTCGTTTTGCCGTCACTTGGTGCTGCTGCTGTACTGCGGAGCAAAAATACTTAAACCTAAGGCAGATGTTCGTCAGCTATGTAAAAGTTACTGTCTTAGCTCCTTTCATATGTTTGACTCTGCTGCAGTAATAGATGTTGGACAGGCAGGGCAGAGGCCTTACTGTAGAGGCGACCCCAGCCAGTGATGTAACAAGGTGTCTCGTTGGGAAGGATGTCGTCAGCTTCAGGAAGACAGGCAGGCTTGATGTCGTCTGTGAAGGTCACGGGAGTTTCCAGCTTCACCAGGGCGATGTCATTCCTGCTCATAGCACAGGGGGTTAAAGGTGTCGCATTGGGCTGGAGAGGTGGCGTCATCTTTTTATGGATTTTCTACTCAGTCCCACGCACCGGATGAACAGGGGGTTCCACTTCTCATTAACAACGATCTTGCCGGCGGCGATGTTGACAGAGCCAGGCTCCTCCTCCTTCAGGTTCTGCTTCCCCAGTGCCACTCGGTAGGTGTTGCGGTTGCTGTGGGATGACATGCGCATCACATGACCTATGCCTTCTTGAGGGAAGTCACCCAAAAATTCAGCACTTGTTTAACATTCCAAAAAAAAGAACATTTTACATGTCCTGTGAACATGATCAGCCCACAGTAAAATAATTGGTTAATTGGCCCACAGTTTTATAACAAATTGACATCGCTATAAAAGATGTCTCTCATTTACGGTTCTTTAAGGTCCTTGCTTGTCTGCATAAAGCTGACCTTCATCCCAGAAACATTTTAAAATATTTATTACTTATGAAAACAAAATTAATTTTGGTGTAGGTCTGCGTTTAAAGAAAAAAAAGATTAGGTGAAAAAAATGGATTTTTGTGTCTGCCGTGTTTTCCTTGTCTTGACTGCCCGCAGCCATGGGGTAGTTCCCCTCGCTACCACTAGGTGGCCTTTACACACTGTTCATCTCTCTACCGGAAAGGGTCAGCCTCCGGACGATGTCTTACTTGATGCAGTGAGCCGCAGTGAGCACCCACTCGCTGGAGATCAAAGTTCCTCCACAGGTGTGGCGCCATTCACCGTTGTTGAGGTACTGAAGTGAGATCTGCGGACAGCCATCATGTCATAAACATGCGCATGGCGGGTGTGATAACAAGCGCGCTATACTGCCTGACAGATAGGGGGCATCGCCCTGCTCTCACCTGCCAGGGCCAGCTGTGGGGTCTGGCGTCCTCTCCGCCGACCACTCTTGTCAGAATGGGGGGGAAAGTGGGCAGGCCACACCCATAGGCTTTTTGGGGGCAAATACACACTGTTAATGTCTGGTGTCTTGTTCATGAAGGAAGCTGAACAGCTGTTTCTACATGGCATACTGCACTTATTCATGCATGCGGTTTACAGGACAGTGCAGGTGATGCCTACATTAAACAGCACGAGCATGAACATTGACACAAAACCAGTAAGTGCAGCGCGTCATTTTAATGTTAGATACTAAAGTATCACTCAAAATACACACCTTCTAAACCAAAGCACGCCGGAGAGAATGTCTGAATATATTTTGAATGAATGGTAGATAAAACTTACCCTTTCCTATTTAAAAAGCAAGTAAAATATTTCATATAATTTCACTGTCTGAAAGCATTTTTATGATAAATCATATAAGAGCAACTCAAATAACTTACTCATATTGTGAGAAAATGTGAAAATTCACTTGACAGACTTACCTCCAGCAACAAAAACAGCCAAGACCACAAACTTCATCATTTTTGCCTCTTCACTTTTTCTCAGTGGCGCGTGGACTTATATATTTCTGGAACGGTTTTGGGGACAGATTAATCATTTCCCCAGAAGGATTGCGTCAACAGTTTTTTGGTGCGAGTCTTTATCTTTAGTTGTAACCTTAATGGTGTATCCCTCAACATATTAACTAATCAGCAAAAATGCTGTGTTCCACATGATTTGGACTTAAAATTTCCCACCATTGAATTTAGTATCTTCGTCCAGTGAAACACTGCATGTTCACAGGGGTTTTCTTCCTGCAATCCAAAGACACATTGAGGTAAACTGGTGTCCCTCAACTGCCCATAGCTTGTGAGTGTCTGTTCTGCAATGTACTGGCAACCAGACTGTTTGTGCCCATTCACGCTGTTCGTGCCCAACCAGACTGTTCGTGCCCAACTGGACTGTTCGTGCCCATTTAGGCTGTTCGTGCCCAACCAGGCTGTTTGTGCCCATTCAGGCTGTTCGTGCCCAACCGGCCTGTTCGTGCCCAACTGGACTGTTCGTGCCCACCCAGGCTGTTCGTGCCCAACCAGCTTGTTCGTGCCCAACCAGCTTGTTCGTGCCCAACTGGACTGTTCGTTCCCAACTGGACTGTTCGTGCCCAACCAGGCTGTTTGTGCCCATTCAGGCTGTTCGTGCCCAACCGGACTGTTCGTGCCCAACTGGACTGTTCGTGCCCAACCGGACTGTTCGTGCCCAACTGGACTGTTCGTGCCCAACCGGCCTGTTCGTGCCCAACCAGCCTGTGCCCTGCTTCCTGTTATAGGCATCACTGCAACAGTTATTAAAAATGGAAGCATGATCTATTTAAGGAGAATATTGTAAGTTAAAATCTTACCAATCCATGCTGTTAAGCCATTTACAAAAAACACTATATATATAAAAATAGCTTGAAAAATTAAATGATACTTTATTTGTGAGTCCATTGGAATGTGTCTTTTCATATATGGCATTGATGTCCTTTGAGACACACACACACCGACTGATGCATCACCGTGGCAGCAAAAGGATGAGGAGCGGAATAAAATTGTTTTATTAAAGCCAATAAAAGGACTAACAGACACTAGTCACTGCACCAACACACCTAACAGGGAAACCTAGGGCAATCTGATGCTGGACAGTGTGGTGTACAGCTGGTGGGTAATTTATACAATGGCTAAAAATGCATAAGGATGAGACAAAGCTCACGCATGACACAGCTGAGGGCAATCGGAGCACAAGCATTCACGCAAACACATACAAGGGCTATTTATAAAACCATGAAGCATGCTGGGAAATGTTAATGAGCTCATCTACGTGAAGCTTGGTGTCCAAGCTTAAGGAAACCAGTTATCTCGGTTGGGGTGGTGAAGTACCTTGTTCAAGGAGACACGTGACTATCCTGCTGACGATGGGATTTGAACCAATGCCTTGCTGATCAGAGGTACTGAGGCCTAGTCCGCTGAGCCGCACGCAGCCCCCCTGAAGACATTGACACTAATCTTCACAAATGCATGTATATATGAAGATCAAGAAATTTGAACTTTTATGAATAATTTAATAGCAGTTCAGTATCTGGAAATGCCGTCAGCCCCGACTTCCTATCTGTGATGTTGATCGTAGCCCCCAGATCCAGGGAGCCACTGGGAAACCCGACCTGGTGACTTTTGGAGTATCGTTAAGCATGCAGTGATGAACTATCAGGATAAAATAACCTACCACTAATTTTATGCAGTTAATCTGTATTAATAAAAGCCTGAATTATGTCTGTGTATTCTTAAAAGAAAAACATCACGTTTAGGGAAGGCAAACAATACAGCTGCGATTTCAGGCCCACCAATCAGCTGTATTTTTGGACTGTATATTTAATATTACATCATTGGCAGCGTCAGCTGAAATCCAATATATATTGTGAGTCAAAAAACTGTACTGTGAGGTGAGCAGGCTTCGACTTATTTAGAAAAATGGTTGGTAGGAGGTCACATCTGAGTTTTTCAAAACAAATATATAAGTGGACATAATTTAATGCCCCCCATCCTTGTTCAGATGCTCTCCACAGTCCATGCTGGTAAGTTTGGATGTCTGAAATCACATCGGCATTTCAACAAGCCCCTTCTCTTTGTGTCCATTTCAGTAAGTAGTAGCTGCACATTAAATTAGAAAATTATACAGTATTTTGCTCCTCTGTAATGTCAGTGTTTCTATTATATGTATCCATTTAGTATAACTCTAGGTAAGGGAAATCAATCCATCTGCTGAATTCTCACATGCCTCCCATCTACTACATGATAAAAATGAGTTTATCGCCAAGGTTATTCAAAATAGATTATATTTTCACTCCCAATGCATGGAAATTTCGCACAGTGTTTTCCATGCATTTTTTCATCCCTTGGATCAAAGTATAAAAGGTGTGTGTTCATTGACTCCACACAGAGGCAGCCATGAAGATTCTGCTTTTAGCTCTTTTTGTTGTTGGTGGTAAGCAGGACGTGGCATTTAATGTTTATTCATGGTTTTAATTCATGGTTTATGTAATTTGGATTTTATACTGAATACATGCAATAACTCACACACAAATTCTGCTTGGATTTACAGCCATTTGGATGTTTGTACCCTGCCACCATGGTTTTTGATGGCACTTGGTTTTTATTTTGCAGCCTACGGGTGCGGGAAGCCTACGTTCCCCCCCATCCTATCCAGGGTGGTTGGTGGAGTAGATGCTAGACCCCATAGCTGGCCTTGGCAGGCAAGTTCCAATATCTTCTGCATCCAGTTGTACTACTTTGGTCCTCTGGGCATGGTTCGTGGTGAAGAGTAATGGCCCCGCTCTATTTGTTTCCCATAATGCAACAGATCTCTCTGCAGTACCTGGGCAGCACAGGTGCCTACCACCATACCTGTGGCGGGACCCTAATCGACAGCCAATGGGTCCTCACAGCAGCTCACTGTATCAAGTAAGTTCTTCATGTCATCCTTTTTCTCATTTGACTCCAGTCTTCTGAGATGAATAGCATAACTTAATGACAAGTATGGTTTTTGATAGCAATGTGTGTGTTTTCCTCATTGCTGCTGCAGCAACAAGAATACCTACAGAGTGTACCTGGGAAAGGAGAACCTGCAGGTCACCAACGAGGCAGGATCTGTGGCCATCGCTCCTTCTAAGATCATTGTGCATGAGAAGTGGGACCCTATGATGATTCGGTAAAGTTCAAACTCACATGGAACCATTTTGTTATCATTTCATTATCCTTTGGGATATCTGATATCCAGAAGGTTGCAGGTTAAATTCTGGCCATGACCAGGGGTGTCGCTAGAGATCGTGGACCCCATGAAAGCATATCATATTAGGCCCCCGACCCAGACCAATCATATTATATTCCACATTTATTTGGGCCCCTTGTCGCTCAGGGGCCCTTGGAATTGTCCTAACTGTTCGCCCTTTTATGGTGCCCCTGGCCATGACCCATGTCATTCAGTGGTCAGCATAATGGTGAATTCTGACAGATATTTTGATCAAAATTCCATTTTTACCACAGACATGGTATTTAAAAACATAGCCTACAGGGTTTTTTTTTCTCAATCAAAACATCTTGCCACAGACTCAAACGAGTCTTGAGTCTTGTAGAGACAGATCGATGATCCTTTATGTAGTTGAATGATATATAAAGAATGTTTTTTTAAAAAACTATAAGCCTTGGATGCAGCATATACCCAAGTGTGTGGTTTTGGGAGGAAAACTGAAAAAAGGCTTCTCAGATTTGAAATAGCTTGTTGTTGAATGTTTTGATTTAGTTTCCTTTTGCGTTGAAGAAACTAAACACCCTTCATGTGACTCCACGGGTCAAACTGCCATTTTCCTGTTTACTCTTACAGTAACGATATCGCTCTAATCAAGCTGCAGCAGGCTGTCTCCTTCACAACCACCATTCAGCCCGCCTGCCTCCCAGCCTCCGGATACATACTGCCCAACCAGGCGCCCTGTTACGTGACTGGCTGGGGCCGCCTCTGGAGTAAGTCACCGAGTGTCATTCAGCTCTCTGACAAGTAGGTATCATCAGTTTAAAAAGCTGGTAGAGAACTGTTTTGAGCTGTGGCAGTGTTAGTGGTAACCTAGCGCTCGCGTGTCCCCAGCCAATGGCCCCATCGCTGACGTCCTTCAGCAAGCCCTGCTCCCCGTCGTTGACTTTGCCACTTGCTCCAAGCCCGATTGGTGGGGATCCCTGGTCACCCAGAACATGGTCTGTGCCGGCGGGAACGGAGTGGAGTCCAGCTGCAACGTAAGGCTTCCTCTTTATTTTTATTTGAAGTCTGAAAAAACATCCATGGAATTCTCCACCACCTTTTTAACTATTCCAGACCCTGACTTATCTGGTATCATACTGTCCTACAGGGTGATTCTGGTGGACCCTTGAACTGCCAGAACTCCAATGGTGAGTGGGATGTACAAGGTATTGTCAGTTTTGGCTCCAGCCTAGGATGCAACTACCCTAAGAAGCCCTCGGTCTTCACCCGTGTCAGTGCCTACACAAGCTGGATCAACAACGTAAGTGCACCCAAGTTTAGGATGGAAAATTTAGGCAATTTTGATTTTTGCACTGAATGAAAATCACAAAACAAATCCAATTAAAAAAATTATTTGTCTTTTTCTCAGGTGATGACCGCAAACTAAAGAGTGGAACTTCTCATGACAAAAAAGTGCCGTGAAGCATTGAGTAATAGCAATGCAATAAAATAATTTAAAATTCCCAAGTTACTTTTATGTCTCTGGTTCCTTTATTTGCACTACAGTCTGACACAGGGGCCCCTAAAGTAGGGGCCACAATCCCTGAAGGGGTCACAAGACACTGACTGGGGGCTGGAAGATGATTTTCAGAATATTTTAAAAACAATTTTAAACATGAAAAAAAAAATCCACTGTAAACATAACAATATCAATAACGATAATGGTGGAATCTATATCCCCATTCCCATTCGGAGGAATGTGAAAATGGGGGCCGCGAGTTTCAGTGTGGCCGCAGTGTACAGTGTGGAGCCCCAGTGTGACACTGGCACCATTATTATCAGCAGTGAGCAGCACGGTTGCCTTGTACTTGAGGGTGTTCAAACCCCATTTCACTCTTTTCATTGCAGCTAGGTTGACGTGTATATGTTACGTGAGAGTTTGACTCTAAATGTCCAATGTCCAACAATGTGATAAAAATCCTGTGATTTTGACCTTGTGGGAATATTTTTTCTGATCTCCACAATGGAAAACATCATTTTATAATCAGTGACTACAATCAAAAAGCTAAAATAGCCAAAATTCCTGTATTTTGTTTAGTTACTTATGGTTAAGGTTGGGGCTGAGTTGGGGTTAAGGTTGTCATTGTTGGGATGAGGGTTTTGCCCATAAAAATGGACGGTCCCCACAAAGATATAAACGTGATGTGTGTGTGTGTGTGTGTGTGTGTGTGTGTGTGTGTGCTTTCATCCTGTATAAATCTAAAATTCTTCACTGGTAAACTTTACATAAATATTTGAGTTTCCTCAAATATTTATTCAATAACGTTAAGCTATGCAATTACACAGCCCATTAATTTTCTTATCTAACCTCACTTTTATTTATTTGTGCAACCCAGTAACGTATTATTTTGTATAGGATTACTGTTTTGTTTTTACGGTGATATGAGTTAGGTTTTTAAACCAGCGTTTATTAATTTTGCAATACTGCTGTAATACAAAATGTAATATAAATAAAAACCGTTTACTTTAAGGAGCATGTGTTTTCCCAGAAGGAGTATGTTTACAACGCAAGAACTTCGTACCAATATGCAAGGACAAGGGTGAAAATAACTGCAACGAGACATATCAAACCACGGACTTTTAACCATACACAGTACACTTCTCCTTTTCCTCTTGATGAGGCTCATAAGTGTGTTAGACCTACTAAATTTCAATAGCTTATTTGCATTGTATGTAAATATTTATCCACGTTCGTTCCCGGTAAACATACAGTTAACAAGTGGTCATTTAAACATTTTTCATAATTTTTCATAATCAAATGTAACACTGCAAAGAAGTATATACCACATACATCTTAGAGGGAGAAATATATTAGCCATGGAAATTATTGATTTTAGCAGTTTAGCAGGTCCAGTAAGATTTGTTGACTGGTAAATGTTCTCTGAAGGAACTGAGATGTTCTGCAAAGGAGCTTGTGTCCTTCTTAGCCCATTTGTTCGTTTTGAGCATTCTTCACGTGCTTGCCCATAGTGCTTGCCGTACTGGGTCTGATGTCATTTTGAAGCGTCTATTGGAGCCGCCTTCCAGTGTTCCCATGGTGACGGAACACAATCTCTCCCGGTTCTCATGACAGTCTCCCGCGGAAGCGAGAGTCGCAGTTCTTTGCAAAGTTAATTCATGTGAAAAATAAACTAATGCACATTTTGCCTTTGGGAAAAAAACACACTAAAGGTACGCATATTTCTATAGCAGAATGTATTTAAGATTACGTATATGCAAAAGTTTTCTCGCCAGCAGTGTCGCGCGACTGTCCACGCGTCTTTGCGTTGCTACACAAATGAAACGGTCTCGTTCCAAAAACATTATTAAGGGTGTAACGTTAATATTAAACTTAATACCTAGACATTTTTTTCTTGTGCGTATCTCTAGAAATGTATGGCTGGGACAAACTCCTCAAGGGACAGCTTGAGATTTTTTACCCTCAAGCTTTCTGTCAACTTAAAGTTCTCTTGCTTTGCGTTTTTAGTTAAACAGGTTAATAAAAAAAAAAGAAAGAAAAGCCATGAGAGGATATCTGAAAACGTTAGGATGGCTATTTAAACTCCAGAGCAAAACTACAACAGTAGGGAAGCACAAGGACTCTGATCTCTGTCTTCAGGTAATCCGTTTGCAGTTGCATTTTTAACAGAGCTGCTTAATGAAGCGTATACTTGCATCTTTAGGATTTGCATTTTTCCGCAAGCGATCATTCGCTTCTTCCTTCTTCATAGGTGTTTTGATCTTGTTCCTCTTGCTTACAGAACGGAGGCGTTGAGGACCAGCACGCCGTGATCGAGCTCAACGAGCCAGAGCGCTGCTTCGTGCTGCGGGACCTGAATTCAGCTCACGGAACCTACGTCAACAACTGTCACATCCACAATGCGGCCGTACGCCTGTCCCCGGGAGACGAGCTGCACTTCGGCTATGGGGGGCCCGCTTTCCAGCTGTGTGTGGACTCTACCCTTCAGGTCGGATTCTACTGTCATTGCGTTCTCCGTACGAGTGGGACTTTTCTTACCGAACGTCTAAAACTCTTACTAAAAACGTCTTCTTGAGTATGAATATAGCGTGAAACTCTGTGGAGGAGCGAAGCATTACTGTGAATGTTTGGAAGTTTTGGCACCTGGTGATTATATGTTGTCTGTCTTTTTTTCTGCTTCCATGTACTCGTCGGTGTGTGTGCCAGTCTTGTCCCCCAGTGCAGAAGCGCATTGCCTGGCACGCACCCATGCAGGTGCCCCCGTCAGTGGGCACCCCCTCCCAATTTCCACTACTGCAGAGACAAGCCCGGGCCAGTAAAACACAAGGGGGGGCTACCACAGCCCCTCGCCCCCCTAGCAGGGTACGGCCGGCCAGTGCTGGTGTGAGGAGGGTGGGGCTCTGCCAGTCCATGGACCACAGGGTCTCCTCTCTCAGGCCAGGTACCCAAATTGTCCCCTACGGGAAATACGAGTGATGTAATTAGTACTATTACAGAACAATGAATCATAGGGATATACACCTAGAGCAGCGTCATTCAAATCATGGTCCTCGAGGTCCGCACCCTGCTGGTTTTCCAGCCTTCCTTTACCTGTCAGTCAGGTGTGAAGCCTCTGACCAATCAGAATCAGTAATTATTA
>JAODLC010000113.1:3752098-3766351 GCA_026781145.1 Hippopotamyrus pictus
CCAATCAGAATCAGTAATTATTAAACTAACTACCTGGGAGAACTGAAAACAAGGCCTGGATTTGGAATCGAGGTCTAGATTTGAAGAACCCTGACCTAGAGTGATATAGAGTGATATCTGACAGATACATCATTGACGTGTCTTTCTTATATTAATTACTGCATGAATACTTTTAGATGTTTACATAGTTTTGCAACTTTAAGCCATTATAGTAATTCATCTCTGCACTTTCCTAAATGAGTCTATGAATCTTTTGGTATAAAAATATGAAGTTTTTAAGAAATCATTTTCAACTCCGCAGGAAGCCATCCCTTAGTCTCAGATAGCGGGGATCTTGCGGGGAACACAGAAACTCTGCCGAACACGCAGGTGCTACAGAATATTCTGCAGGAGAAGGTACCCTTTCTGCACGATCAGTTATATGTGCAGCCATTTGAACAATTGCTCTTTAAATTCCGGGTAATTTATGCTCAGTGACCTGGAAGCTTCCAGCAGCAGAATAAATCTGGGAGGACTGATCAATTAGAGCTTGCAGCTGCAACACAATTTTGTTGAACTACTAGATGTCTAGGACTGGCTGTCTGCCATGGATAATAGCTGCTTTTGCTCCTTCAGCAGGGACTTAGCTGTTCTGCATCGTGCAAAGTGATTTAGGGTAGAAATATCTGTTAGTGTGTGAATCAAATGTGCATTTGTCGCCCTATCAGTAGGTAGACAGTTATTGCAAAAAACGATGCATGCCACGGTAAACAGCAGGGTTCCCCAATTCCGGTCCTAGGCGGCCAGTCCGCAACACGGTTTGCAGATTTCCCTGTTGAAACACACACACTAAACCTGGAAATTAGCTGTTGCACTGAATAGGGTGTGTTTGAGTAGGGAAATCTGCAAAATGTCCTGAAGACTGGCCCTTCAGGACCGGGATTGGAGATATATAGTATGCAGAATTATACGAAAATATAGAAGGTTTATGCAGGAGCCTAATACAGCATACTGAGTGTCTCTCAGTGCATTTTAAAATGAATTTCTACACACTCCAATTTTCCCCCTGGGGACCAATTAAGCATACATTTCATAGAAGCATCTGTTCTGAGAAAAATGCTCTAAAAATGCAAAGCAAGTGAAGGCTGCTGGTGTGACGCAGGCGTGGGGGGGCGGGGGGTGGGCGTCATTTTCGGAGCAGGAGGAGAGGCTGCTGCGACTGGGGGACGAGGTGGACCGCCTGGCGGCGTTCGAGGCCGAGTCCCGGCGGAAGGACGCCGTAATCGCCAGCCTGAGGGACGAGGTCTTTGCACTCCAGCGCCAGGTGTTGTGGGTGGACCCTGAGATAAGCACCAGGCTGAAGGGCCTGGAGAAGGACATCAGTGACAAGAAGGTCCAGATAGAGCAGCTGAAGGGACAGGTGTTATACACAGCCGGCCCGGCGCACACACAGATCACGATAACCAGCCAATCATCATATGTGTGTTTTTAATAGCTAATAACCCATTAGGTTTGCGATATGCTGTAACATACCCATTTGTATCTATTCTCAACCCATCCATCCATATCCTAACTAACTGTTGATCTAGTACAGGGTTACAGTGATTTTAGGAAGGCAGAAAAAAAACCCTGGGTGTGATGCCAGTTTATTGCAGGGCGTTATGGAGACTGATGATTGCTTGCTGTCTGCCTTATCTCTATTTGATTACATTTCACGGTGGTGCAGTGGTTAGTGCTGCTGCCTCACTACAGGAAGGTCCCAGGTTCGATTTACTCCCACGGTCCTTAAGCGTGCAGGATAGGTTGATTGGCGAGTCTAAGTTGGCCCCGTGAGTGTATGCGCCCTGCGGTGTGTTGGCGACTGCCCAGGGTTGGTTCCTGCCTGCGCCCCTTGTTCCAGGCTCTGTCCCCCCCCTCCCCCCCGACGATCCCAGTTGTGATTAAGCGGTGATGGATGGATTAAATTTCAATTACATCATAGGGATCATTGTTACAGTGTCTGTGGTGCCCCCACCTTGGGCCCGTGCTGCTAGGCTAACTCTGATGGATGATGTAAGTGTAGATGGATTGATAGATACTTTTACTGAAAGGATCTGATTTATTGAATCACGTTAAATAACTTGCCGTGGGGTATGATACTGAGATGTACCCTGGGTGTAGGTCAGTTCCTTAACTACTGTGCCACCTACTGTCTTTCTTTTGCATTAATTAGAAAATGTTAAATGTTAATTGCCCTCCCCTGAATGCAGATGGAGGAGCTGCAGAAAGGCTCCAGTGAGGTGTTCAAACAGTCACTTGCTGAGCGGAACATGAAGATCAGCAGCCAGAGAGGGCAGCTGGAGAAACTGAAGAGAGACAACAGCACGTCTGCAGGTACTGGGGCGGGAGCTGGCCGGAGTGACTGTTGGCTGTATGTGGGAACACGTGGTCTTTGCTGGACTACAGCTCCTACAGCTACAGCTGACTCTACGGCGGACCCCATATACAACATGATTTTCATGTACTTACATATGGCGATTGATAAATTATGCACAGTATGATGTTACCAGCATCAAATACAGTAACAAAAAAGTGCATTGTGCATTATTATACAGTACTGTACTCTCTTATTCTCTGTCTCTGTCTCTCTGTCCTTCTCTTTCTCTCTCATGAAAAGAATTCTGGCATTTTAGCCTAATTCTTGGGAGGCAATAGAGCAATGAAAAAATATCTTGTATCAAGGGATAAACTAGCAGTGAAAATCATGCTTTTTACACCCCTCAAAGGACAAAGGAACAATGAAAAAACTTTGCCTACTGTTACACATTTTACAGTTTTTTTCAGACCACGGTAAACCATGGTTCCAGGGGGACTAGTGTAATTGTATAAAATGATTGTGATGTGAACACATTGGATCAGTTAATTGTTCCGAATTTATTATAAAAATGGATATACCCTCAAACAAAAATTAAGCTAAAAAATCAGTCATCCTCTTCTACATCTTGTTTTGTACCCGTTGTTCTCTGTGTCTTCCCGTGGCCATTAGATTTTGCTGTTGCTGAACTTTCCCAGCTGAACTGCCATGCATTTGCTCCTCAAAAAGAATTTTAACCCAGCAATAATGGTGGGACCAGTCTCCATGTCTCCATGTAACCCTGCTCCCTCTCTTTCTGACCTGCTGCTCAGGGCTGGTGACCAGGCTGCAGAAGGATCTGTCAGCAAGGGAGAGAGAGGGACTTGCACTGGCCTCTGAGGTAGACAGACTGCAACAGGCAATCCGGCAGAAGGACGGACAGCTGGGCTCCCTGTCCAGCAAGGTGCCCTGTCCGCAGCTCTCCTCTCCTGGGCCTGTTCTGGTGTTTGGGTGGCATTTCATAAGAGGTTACTGAAAATAGATGGATGGATAGTTTGATGGATAGTGGGATGGATGGATGGATGGATGGATAGATGGTCTGCATTTAACTGCGTTTAACTGTTGTGTCCTTGTTTGGCAGAACACAAAGCAACAGGGTGAGTTGCTCGCGCGGGAAAAGGAGGTGGCTCTTTTGCACAAGGTGTGTATCTGTATTCCTGTTGCATTTGGAAGCCCGTCCTCTGTTACCCGCATGCATGTGCATGTGTTACTGCATGTTTGTGTTGCACCAGAGAACTGAAGATCTGGAGCATAAGCGGGCAGAGCTGCAAATCGCACTAGTGCAGAAGGACATGGAGTGGGTCTCCTTCAAGGGAGTTCTGGACCAGGAGCGGCAGGTCAGATGGTACCTCGGGGTTGACTTTGCCAATTCGATACATAGTTGTCAAATGAGACATTTTCCCTGCTAGCTACAGTCATCGTTTGTGGTGATGGGCTCGTGGATGATGCTGTTCCCTCAGGCCCAACAGACCTCCCTGCAAGCAGAGCTTGAGGAGAGCCGGAGGCGGGAGCAAAGGGCCATCATGGAGTTCCAGCAGGAGCAGACTCGGGTGAGAAGCCTTTCCCTTCTGTGGTGAGGAACTACAGCCAGCTGTTCTTGGGGCCGCACCCACTATACAAAGTCACGCTCGTAGTGCATGATGCCATAACACCTGCTATGAAACCGTGATATGAAGCCACACCCGCTGATGTTGACACACCTCCTGTTATGAAGCCACACCCATATGCATGAAACGACACCTCCTGTTGTTAGGACACGCCCCCTGGTGTGAAACCACACCCATCTGCACGAGACCACACCCCCTGTCGCTAAGACACGCCTCCTGTTATGAAGCCACACCTCATCTTAACGTAACACTAACAATAACAGACATACCATACACATCACTTCCATCCTCAGCTGGAGAGGCTCCACTGCCAAATCATCCAGGCTACTTGTACCAGGCCTGGATCATCATCTCCACAAGACACTGTGTCTGACCAGCAGGTTAGTCCAACCGGCACTGTAGCTCCAGTGCAGTCAGGTTTGTACTCACCATAGCATAGTAAATATCTTTTTCACTGTTATTTTGTAAATGTATTGGAAATATATTTAAATTGGGGGAATTTCTTAATTATTCTTTTGATTGGCCTTGAATTACATGCAGATAACAGAACAGATATCAGAATTTATCAGGGAGGGAGAAGGTCTGAGGACCAGGGTGAGGGAGCTGGAGGAGCGGCTGAAGACAGCACACGAAGAGCAGGACGGGCGGGCCAAGGAGGCGGAGGCGCTGAGGAGCACCGTGGAGGAGGTGCAGGTAAACAGCAGCCAGGCCTGGGCTCTCATGAGGCGTCAGGAAGCACATGCCAGCAGGACAACTTGGAGAATAACAGCGAACATCTTACTGCTGTCCCAGTACTACAAACTGGTGTTTAATTGAGTGGGAACCACTGCTGGCAGGCAGAATGAACAGCATTCAAGGTAAAAGTGCCTCTAGAAAGCTCACTGCTGTAATGGAAGCATCACAGTAGATCATAGAAGAGATATTTCCATTAGAAAATAGTAGAGGTAGTTCAGTGTTTGTTTATTTTGGACAGTACCGAAAATTTCATCAACTCAGGTGGAGTCATGCACCACATAACGACGTTTAGATGAGTGACAGACCACATTTACGATGGTGGTCTCAGAAGATTATAATGGAGCTGAAAAGCAACGCATTCCTTACATGCCTGTGGTGTGTGTGTGTGTGTGTGTGTGTGTGTGTGTGTGTTATGTATCCCTAACCTTTACCCAGCCCTAACCTTAACCATAAGTAACCAAACAAAATACATGTCTTAAGACTTTTGTAGTTTTTTGATTGCATTTTTATAAAATTGAGTTTCTCCTTGTGGGGGCTGAAGGAATGTCCCCATTAGGTCAAAATGGTTGTCATAGTTGGGGTTAGGGTTACGTTCTTAGGAATGCATGGAGAGTCCCCCCAGTGATATAGATACCTAATCTGTGTGCGTGTGTGTGTGTGTCCCCAGACACGCCTGCAGAGGGCACACTCAGCTCCCGCCCTGCAGGAGGCGATAGCGGCCCTGCAGGGGCAGCACGCCCCCCCCGGCCTGGCCTGGGTGCACGAAGCCACCCTCTCAATGCTGGGCTGCCAGCTCAGGCAGGTGCAGAGCACAACACAGGCCCTGCTGCAAGCGGGGATAGAGGCGTCGGACCACGCGGAAGGTAAAGTGGGCCCTGTGAGATTAAACGTCAGTCGGCAGGTGGCTAAGAAGCTGATTCTCTCAGCATTAGTGACGCTGTCTCTATTGAAGCGGTGTTATGCTCTTGTACCTTTGACTGGCCTGAGGTGTCAGTGTGTCGCCATGCATATGTGTCTGTTTGTGGACATTCCCATGCAGCGTACAGGCCGGGGTGATTTAATGCAGGGGTTTACCTAGGCTGAGACTCAGGGCCCCCTGACCATGTTAACGTGCCTCCATCCACAGGGATCCCCGGAGGGGTCGGAGTCCTGGGCCAGCGGATACAGGCGTGTGAAGATGAGGTCAGAGCCCGGCAGGTAGGCTGCGCTGCCAGGACTGCACTCTCCCGTCGGGGCCTTTGGAACCCTGTGTGTCCCTAACAGGCATGATGCAACTTTAGCTGAACACTAGGCAGTGCTCCAGATCCAGTTTTAGTGATTTAATGTTTGTGTTTATTTGGTGATTGATTCGGGGGTGGGATGAGTGTGTTGGGATGCTGTGCCTATTATCGGGAGGTTGTCAGCTCGCATCCCAGGGTCGGCAGAGTGATTTCACTATCGGGCCCTTGAACAAGGCCTCTAACCCCCAGTTTCACCAGGGACTGTGTGACCCCGCTTTCTCAATAAAATGTATGTCTCTTTGGATAAAAGCATCTGCTATAATGTAAATGTACTTTACAAAATGTTGGATGATTCAAATAAGATTCTTCTGTTGAACCACAATGTCCTGAGGTTGGTTTAACAGAAGCTAAAAAACACGCTTTGATACGGAGTGACGATTCAGGCCTTACACCCACAGAGGGCGCTCACTGTCTGGTTATCCCATCTGGGTACTGATTCCCGGGTAAGTGACCTTGGGAGTTAAAGCCACATTTTTTTCCCTCACCACCCAACCGTGAGCAGGCAGAGCTGCAGGCATGTCTGAAGGCCCATGCCCAGAGCAGGGAGGAGCAAGTCAGGGAGGCGGAGGAGCAAATGCGTGCCCTCCGGGAGGAGTTGGAGCAGCAGGGCCAGCAGGTGAGACGGGAAGACACACGGATCCTTTCAAAGAAAGGTGATCCCGAATCCTCAGTTTGCCAAATACAGTGAAATGGTCTCACGTCCAGCATTCAAGTACAACTAAACGATAACTTTTAAAAATACATAATATTTTTTTCCCCTTGTAAACTGACTTTGGGTTTGCGAAAGGTGCTGTATACATGAAAACTATTAGTGTTATAACGCTATTAAAAATTTACACTAAACTAACAAAAAACATTTAAACAACCAAGAAAAGCATCGCAGGATACTCCTGTAAGTTCTTGCACATGCTTGCCGAGTGGCACGCTTCAGTCGCCTTTCCATTTGTTCTGCCATCGTTTACCTCGGGGGCGTCGGCAGACCTAAAATGTTTTAGCCTTCCTAAATAAGTGTGGGTTGGCTTAAGTCATGAAGCTTTTATATTATTTATGTTTGCCGTCAACCCCCCCCCCCATTAAAGACTCAGCCCCCTATCCAATCATCTCTAACTATGCCCCTGGTTTACCTCATAATCTCTTGTATTATATCAAATATCTGACTTATCTGACTGAAGTACAGTACAATAATCATTAGTATGTGTATACAAAAGGATTAAAGTAAGTGTAAGAAACGTGTTACGGTTCTGTGGTTCTGTGTTTTTCAAAAGTATTATTCAACTATCTGGAAAATCCCACTATCCAGCAAGTTACTGGATATGAGAACTTTCACTACACTGTCCTGTTAGATTAATTCAGAATGAAGTAAAATAAATTGGTTGATTGCTTGATTTGTGTTTTCTGATAAGTTTCTGGGGGGTTTTGCCCCTATTAGAACAGTTCTAGCATTTTGGTGATGCAGGTATCCAGAGCCTAACCCTAGGATAACTGCTAGGCAACTGTTTTGAGTTGCTTATCTATTTATTTAGTGTTTTTATTATTGCCAATAGAATCAATGACCCATAGTGGGTACTTAGAGTTTGGATGCCGTTTGTGTAGTCTGTGTTAGTATTATGTAGCATGTGTAAGGTTAATCAGCATAGCCCGTCTGTCCCTCCTGCAGCTGCTGCAGGATGCGGTGAGGACAGAGAGAGACAGAGTGACGCAGTCGCTGTCTGCGCAACTCGGCCACCTGCAGGAACTGCAAAGTCAGAATGTAGAGCTCATGCAGGTAATTACGCAGGCGTGTATGCAATAACCAATCACAGCTCATGATCAGTTTAATAATCTGAGTTCTTAGATTCACTGCCACCCTTATCCAAGCTTGTATCACTTATATTTGGATCAGTTGAGTATCTCTGTAGAAGATTCAAGAGCTGTGTCCTTTTGGGATTAAACTGGCAACCCACTGGTATCAGTTTCAGTACCTTCATTGCTTAAATGCTACCTGGAGGTGTCATAACTCGTGTATACAGACTTTAGGAGGATCACGGGCCACTGATGTGGTATTAGAAAGAGCCGCTGTTTGTGATTCAACTGAATAGGACCTTTCCTAACACTGCAGGCAATGGAGACCCACCAGAAGGAGGAAGCTGCACTCAGGCATCAGCTAGATGGACTGAGGGTTGAGCTGGAGTCACTCGGGAGAGCTGAGGTAGATGGGCGGGGTCAGCAGGAAATGTTGGCGTGCATCCAAAATAGCATACTTGTTTACTATGTAGTAGGCGAAATATAGTATGCAAAGCGAGCAGTATGTCCGAATCCTCAGTATGGATGAGACAGTAGGTGAATGGTACTTTCCTCAGTATGGATGAGACAGTAGGTGAATGGTACTTAGGTGGCATACTACATTCTGTGACATTTTGAAGCATGCAATTGATGGATGCTATGAAATCCCACGAGGCCTCTGGAGCTGCAACCAGAGATGAAGAACGCTGCATGTCCAAACATTTGTGGCCAGATAGCATAGGAAGTGCCGTCTCTGTACAAATTTAAGTAGAAAACAATGTTGACATAGAAACTCAATTTTATAAAAATGTAATCAAAAATGTCGCAAACATGTATTTTTTTCCCTTGATAGTTTCTAACAGTTTTAACTTTTGGGGGGGGTCAAGCCAGATCACTGGTAAATATACAGGTAAAATAAAATGCAAGATGGTGATCGCAGTGTGTCTGAGTGCACACATACTGTTCCCAAGAATAGATACAGTACAGACAGTATTAACTGACAAGTAGTGTGCTTCTAATAAAATTCAGTACATACTGTGCAAGTATGCTATTTTGGACACGCCCTCGGCATGAGACCCCGAAGATAGTGTCATTGGCCGCCCGCATCCCTCCAGGCTGCTCTGAAGGAACAGGCCCGGATCCGGGAGGCGGAGCTGGAGGCAGCGATAGCTGAGGCAGGGCACAAAGGGGCGGAGCTGGAGAGGAGGCACTGGCAGGGCCAAGAGGAAGAATACAGGGAACAAGTGCGACAGCATGCACACACTATCGTGGCCATGGAGCAGCAGCTGGAGGATGTGGAGAAGGAGAGGGACACCCTGAGGGGGCAGCTGAGAGGTGGGGACAGGGGACACTGAGGGCTGCTTAGACCAGTGTTTCCCAATCCGGTCCTCGGGGACCCACAGTGTGTTTGTCTACTTTTAGGCTCCCTTCCAGCTCCCTGCCAGACAGTCTACATTTTGGCTCCCTCCCAGCTCCCTGCCAGACAGTCTACATTTTGGCTCCCTCCCAGCTCCCTGCCAGATAGTCTACATTTTGGCTCCCTCCCAGCTCCCTGCCAGACAGTCTACATTTTGGCTCCCTCCCAGCTCCCGGGGGACCTCTGGACTGTCTGTGGGTCCCCAAAGACTGAATCGGGAAACACTGGCTTAGACAAATACAGTGTGAAAATGAGTCCCTGTTCATCACTGCACCTGATAAACAAATAATTATAGGTTTTACTGTTCAACGGGGAATGTTCCTGGTAAAATGTTTAAGTAACATGTGAGTGACAATGGGCATGTATTAATTTTGCACATATATGTTGTGGAAGCATTATTTGGATTGTTGCTATGCTGCTTTCATGAAGATGTATATTTTACTAAAAACAGATTGACGTCGTTAAAATTTCAGGAGTGTAGGTTACACACAGACTGTACATAAATAAATTACACGCCCACATACACACTTGTATCTCAGTGTTTTTGTAGCTCCTTATATTATCTCTGTGGGCAGTAAGAGACAAATAAAGTGTTGTACATGCTTTCAGTGTTTATGTTTCTCATTTGTCCAGAGGGATGCCTGTTGCTCAGGCTTGTATTTGACATGCCCTTGCAGATATTCAGGGATGTTACTCTTCTTATTGGTGCTTTGGTGCCTTTTAAATGTCAGACATAAATGTGTTTAGCTGCTAAAAATGAGTGTATGGTGCCTGATAATTGTTCATATGGACCACAGTGCTCTCCAAGGCTGCGCTGTGCTCTCCAAGGCTGTCATGATGCGTGGTGTTTTTTTGTAGCTGCAGAGGAGGAACTCAGAGACCTTAAGGCTGAGGGACAGAAGAACCCTGAGGTGCTGGCACTGGAAGAGAACCTTGCAGTGGTCAGGTACACAGTGCGGCCTGGATTTAAGGTGCTCTCCTGCTGTATCTATGGGGTAATTAGCAAGCTGCTGACACAGAGAGCCTTGCAGTGGTCAGGTATTCAGTGTGGCCTGGATTTAAGGTGCTCTCCTGCTGTATCTATGGGGTAATTAGCAAGCTGCTGACACAGAGAGCCTTGCAGTGGTCAGGTATACAGTGTGGCCTGGATTTAAGGTGCTCTCCTGCTGTATCTATGGAGTAATTAGCAAGCTGCTGACACAGAGAGCCTTGCAGTGATCAGGTATACAGTGCGGCCTGGATTTAAGGTGCTCTCCTGCTGTATCTATGGGGTAATTAGCAAGCTGCTGACACAGAGAGCACTCGTTCCCGAGTGCAGTGTTTGGAGAGCATATGTTATTTAACAGTGACATCCGGACTGCCTACAGCAGTGAATTATGATACAAATAATTACTTCAGCGATGATCATTAACAACGCAGGACTAAAGCAGCACCCATGAGGATTAGGATTGGTTACACCCACTGCTGTCTGACTTATTGGGTCTTGATAGTGGAGGACGGAGGATGTATTTAAAGAAATGAGCTGCAAGTGATGTTAAGTCAAATTTACTATCCAGCCAAAGTGTCTGTCACCTAGAATGTGACTAATGGAGGAACATACATTTTTCATCTTCTAACGCTTATGTAGTAACTCCCTGTTGTTTGAATTTACGGTTATGATTTGAAGGTCTCTTCTTTCCAATATTAACGTATCTCCTACTTAACCTTTGTCAGTTTTTGCTGTGAAACATGGTTCGCCTGTAATACACGAAGGTATTATACAGTAGGTGTACTTTATGGAATAATTTCTGCACTGATGTCTCTCTTGCTTAACCCTAACCTTTCTTGTCGAAGTGGGTAGGTATTTTCTGTGAGGTGTGGTCCATCTACTGTCCAACAGCCAAATCTAGTTTCAACCTCAGAACTTCCCTTACACGTTATAAATTTGAATAGGTTTGATTTATGGTGACTAAATTGCAGTGGTTACATAACTGTGGTACGTCATCTCTGAAAGGAATCTCGATCATCTGCTGAAGCTGTTGATTCCCCATGATGCTGATACATAGCAGTCGACACCAGCAGTGGTGGGGTTTGGGGTGTCCTCTAAAAACCTGAGGAAAGAACATATTTTTGTGTTTTCCAGTTGCTTGTAGATAGGCATGGAGGAGCTGTAACATCTTTGCTTCGAAATCTGTGAGAAATCCTCAGTTTCTATGAGAAGCGCCTTTCGTTCCTTCAGCAGAGAAGAGGTCTCGTGGTCTTTCTGAACCAGCAGGTTCAGCGTGCGGCGTGGTGCGATGAAGGGTCTTTATCTCAGGGATACTGAAAACTCAGCTGCTGTTCTCAATCTAGGAGAACCGGCTGTAATGACTCAGTGAACCAGTGCAATGCTTCACCCCGCGCAATGAGTCAGAGCCTCCACAACGCAATGCAAGCCTTCATGGCTGAGGGAAAAGTGTGATGTGACGGGGGAGAGATGGACAGGCGCGGCTTGTGAGGAGCGGGAGAGAACGCTTTCATCGTGGCTGTCTGCTCGTCTCAGCACCAGGGATGAGATGGGATTCAGCTAGCCACAGGTCCATGTATCAGGGCTGAGATGAGAGAGGTGCCAGTATCCCAAAAAGAGCAGGTTTTTTAGATAGGCCTTTTTGCTTTTTGTTTTAGTATTTTATGGCTTTGGGTACATATGAGCAGGAATATACCTCTGTACATACACAACACACACACACACAGATTCGTAGTTATGTATTCGTGGGGACTCTCCATTCATTTCTATGGGGAAAACTCTAATCCCAGCATGACAAGCTTAACCCCTACCCAACCCTAACCTTAACCATAAGTAACCAAACAAGATACAAGACTTTTGGCATTTTTGCTTTTTTGATTGTATTCACAGATCTTAATGGGGACCTGAAAAATGGTCCCCACGATGTCAAAAAAGAGGTTTATATTACATTGTGGGGGCCATTTGGTCCCCACAATGTAATATAAACCTAATCCACACACACGCACATATTTGTGATATAAAAAGTTCTATATATTTTGATTCATATTTCAGTTATAATGTTCAGTGTATAAAGTTTGAGAGCAGTCTCCCCACCTAAGTCAGTAACACATCTGTTCGTCCTCTCATCACTGACTCTTGTGGATTGGAGCCAGACTGATGCTGCCCGTCTTTTACCCCAGGGAGGCGCTGTCTGAGGCGAGGGAGGAGGTGGGGGCCCAGGGTGATGTCATCGCCGCGCTCAGCCGTGAGCTGGCCATCGCCAATGCAAGGATGTCTGACATGACGGGTGCGGAGAGCCGCAGTCAGAATTGCACACTGCATTCTTGCCACAGTAGGCCCTGTTTTCACTTGTTGCCATGGCTGCACTATGGGGGTGCCTTTTTTCACGGTAGGACCATATGTTTTAACAAAAAAATACACATGCAAAAAGCGTGTTATGTGCCAAAACATTTTTACCTAGACCTACAAATATTTTTACTTATGAACATCAGGTAGCAAGTTTGGTAGATGATGTAAACATTCTCTGTGTGAGAGGGTGGCCTTAGTTTGGCAGCACAGGCTGACCCGCCTGCGTCGCATGTGCCTATGCGCAGGAGAGTTGAGCGAGCAGCAAAAGGTGGAGCTGGAGCAGCACAGGACCATGGTGGTCGACCAGAGGGTCCAACTGAGCATGCTCACACAGAAACTGAGCCAGATGTCACAGCTGGTGGAGCAGAAGGGGGAGGAGCTTCAGAAAATGAGGGAGGAGCTCAGGTACAGCAGTAAAACTGCAGTGCTGCTGCGTCACATGGTCTCTGGGACCAGCATCCATCCTTCCAGCTGGCTGTAACTCATCATGCAAACAGACCACAGTGATCCAGAGCCTGTCCCGGGAAGCAAAGGGTGCAAGTTGGAGCCCAATTTGGACAGGACTCCACCATTACACACACACTTCCTCATGGTCACACACAAAGCCAAAGCTACTCATATAAATCCGAGAGCACAAGACTCATCAATCGATCGATATTACAGCACATTTTGGGAGTAAGCCCTCATTTTTAGTAAAGTACTAACATGGTATTTTTACTATAGTGTGCTTAAACATCTGATGGAATTTTGCTAATTAATTCAATACAAATAAAATGCCTGATCGTCCCTAAAAGCAACACTGGAAACACTGCGTTTCTGGGTTGAGGACAGTGCAGATTAAATAAATACTGAATGGGCTGCCACTGTCAGATGAGTTTGTTACAGAATTTACATTTGTTATGACCTTGTAGTAAGCAAACAAAAGAGGATTTCACAGTTTTCTCTTGCCTTTTGATGATCAACGTCAAGTTTCTCCAAAATTATCTGGGATGTGGAGAGGACGAAATCATCTTTCCTGCTCAGCAGGTGTGATGAAATGTTTGAGAAAATGACTCAACAGTGACAGGATCTGTCCTCATTCTCCCAAGGAGGGGGGATACTGAGTCTAATTCACATGCTCTCTGAAAGTCTTTCAGCTGGGAAAGCAGTGAAAGCAAGTTTCTGAAGTGTTATTTTATAGACCAAGTATCGTTGAATGTCAGCTTCAGATACACGATGCATAGAGTCACACAATGAGCTGAAATATCATTTACGTTAGTTGTACTGCAAATGAAGAGTAATAAGGTAATAAAGAGAATATAAGATAAGGCTTTACATTGACTGCACCTTCTTGATGCATTTATAATGCATTCATAGAACATTCATAGGCAGCATGTAAGTATACCATAACCTACCTTAATATACCGTAACAGCTTTAATATACACTGCCCGACCAAAAAAAACAGTCGCCATTTGAATTTTTCGTTGGACCGCCTTTAACTTTGATTATGGCGCACATTTATCATGGCATTGTTTCCACAGGCTTATGCAGCCTCTCACCCTTTATTTTCATCCAGATTTGCATTCATTTCTCATCGAGATCCTGTATTGACAAGTGAGCTGAACCACTCCATAAAGCCTCATTCAGCACATCTCAAAGACCTTCAGTGAGGTTAAGGTCATAACTCTGTAGTGACCAAGTCATGTGTGAAAATGATTCCTCATGCTCCCTGAACCACTCTTTGACAATTCAAACCCAATGAATCTTG
>JAODLC010000113.1:3766451-3793143 GCA_026781145.1 Hippopotamyrus pictus
GTAGATTCAGGTACTCAGCTGACTTCACTTTATTGCTGCATAACGTTGCTGAGCTGTAATAATGATCCAGTTATTGGTTCTTAAATATTTGCTCATATAAATTCAAATGGCGACTTTTTTTTTGTCTGGGCAGTGTACATTGGCAACAAACATTATAGCATAATAACAAACATTATAATCATGTCATGTCTTATTAATGTATATGAAAGCCGTTAAGTTATGTTAGGACATTAAGGTATACTTACATGCTGCTTATGGGTGTTCTATGAATGCATTATGAAGGTGAAATGAATGCTGTATGAATCCATTATTAGTGCATTATGAAGGTGACATGAACATTGTATGAATCCATAATGAATGCATTATGAAGGTGAAATGAACATTGTATGAATCCATAATGAATGCATTATGAAGGTGAAGTTTGTGTAAAGTGTTACTGAATATAAATACTAAGACATAAACATGATATAGTCATGAAATTAATACAGTTATACATCTGGAAGTGAAATTCACGCGTGATGTGTGTCGTGTGTTTGTTATCTGTGGTTTGTATGATGCATTTATGTGTCGTGTGTAAATGATCTGTTATTTGTGTGTGTACTGAAAGCCGATGTCAGGAGGACCTGCGGGTGCATGCCAGCGCTGAGAAAGGGCTGGACACACAACCTGAAGAAGGCTACAGCCCTGCAGAGGTAAATAAGCCTATAGCGATCATGAGTACAGAGGCTTATCTCACCCGCAGCAGGTAACGAACTGATTAAGAAACTCTGCCTGTTTTATGTGGATTTTTATTTAAATGCTGATGTCTCTCCGTCCAAATGAATATGTCATACAGAGCATACTCCTTTATGTTTGTAGTACAAGATATGTCTTGTATTGCGATTTCACTCGTCTGTCATCACGTGAGGGAATATTAGCCAGCAGGAGACCGGACCCCTGCTAACCACAGGCCCTGGACTGCCTGACTGTGTCATCTCACTTTTAGGAGGGAGAGTATCACAGGCTTGTGGCTGTTTCACTGTTATATTATCACTTCCTATTGGTGAACTCATGGTGTTAATGAGCTTCCATCTGATTGGTGCTGTACCATTTCTATCAGCCAATCCATGCTCTTCGCCCTCTTTGTAAGCAGGCTAATGATTTTTTTTGTATCTGTCTTGTCTCATTTCATTTGACGTGGCCAATCGGATCCAGGGCAGGATCTGGCGACAGAGGGAGGGCCCAATGGAATCCAGGGGTAAGGATCATGCCTCGGGGCAAATGATGCCCCCAAGTAAGTGAGCCAGACCGCGGGAAATCAAAAGCTGGTTACTTTAGGAATAAGATAACCCACATCCTGCTTTTACCTATTCTTTGCTTGATCATGTTAAAATGCGCAGATCAGTTTATATTGTGTTTTTAATATTCATTTATCTAAGATCTCAAATAACAGATGAACCTGCATACATTGATCGTAATGTAAAACATATTCCTTCACCATGAGTATTAAGACCTTCTCCTACATGAAAAATTCTCCCTCAGTGTCGCCTCCAGAGCTCTGTGCCCAGCAGGTGGCGCTGATGAGACAGGCACCGAATGAATGGAGAACCCAGTTGGCCAGTGAGGGAAATGTAACTGGCACCCGAGAGGTACAGCTTCTCCTGACCTGCTCTTATCACAGCCCAACATTAACTGCTTTATATGATTATACCTACAAGAACCTGAACACCACGCTATTGATATTGCAGGACTTCAGCCTGGTCGCCTTGGTGCAGAGCCAGGAGTGCGTAGAGCAGACAGCTAGGCTGGACTTATGCGACACTCTGGACCTCAGCGAAAGAACAGTCAGTATTAGACGCTGCTGGGCTGGGTTCTGATCTTAAACACATATGGCAGTGTCATCCCTTCTGTTTACATTATGTACTTCATGGACCCTTTATTAGGTGAACCTCTATGTTCTCTAGACCAGTTTTTCCAACCCAGTCCTCGGGGACCCACAGACAGTTCACGTTTTTGCTCCCTCTCAGCTCCCAGCAGGAGTATTAGTGTGGACTCTCTGGGAGTCCCGAGGAGGGGATTGGGAAACACTGCTCCAGACTATGTTTAGGATGCTAGGACCGCCACGTGTAGCAGCAACGATCACACCATGTGCAAAATTGCTAAGAACTGCTGTTTTAATGCTTAGCTAAATAGTAAGTGAGCCTCTTGATCCTGACTGCATGCTGCATGTATTCCGCTGTGAACACATGATTCACTGTTTGGAGTTTGCATTGACACACATGTGTTCCTCGTTAAATGGCCACTGGTGTGTCACCATGACATAGCTGCTTAGTAATGGCTAGTGATGCTGAAATGAGACTGTGTGTAAGCTTGTGGAGGCTTTCCAGCCAATCAGTTCATTACTCAAAGCCTCTTTTAACACAACGTGCACTAGTAACACATTCTGGTTAATATAGTGCTGACAAAATGGGGTTTCTGAAAGATAGAGACAAATTAAACATATGAGATAGAAACAATCTTTCAATCTTGCAATATGGTCGAACCATTGCTTCGTAGAAACATCTAAACAGATACAATAAATAGTGCTCCCTTGGAGGAACGTGCAAACACAGAATGGACTTGCCACTATTAAAGGCATATTGATTAAACACTGATTTTGTCTAAGTATGTATTAATTCATAAGCCTACAGTGTATCAAGTATTCTAATAAGAAAGACAATCTGTTCAACTGCTCAGACTGAGCCGAAATGAAGCAAGACAATGGAATTGTTTAGAAATAGTATGACTTTATGAAGCTCTGTTCAATGTGGTCATGTGACTGTCATTTTGATACAGATTTCAGAATGATGTTCTGATACAGAATGTTCTGATCACAAAGGTTTTCAAACATTTTGAAATGCACTTTCAAGTCATTAATATATACATTTAACGTACGCCTCAAAAATTTCAGCTCTCCGTAGTGATCTTTTCAGCATGACACTCAAAATCCTCGAACCAACTAATATTACCCACAAAATGAACAGGGCCACAATTCCTTTTATTGATAATTTGAAACTCGAATCAATAGAATTTCTCCCTGGAAAGCAATGCTTCTTTGTCATCGATCACCTGATTTTCTGAGAATGATACAACCCTTGACGCAAGGCTTAAGTGTAAACGCTCCATTGAACTCGTTATATGCTTTGAAGCCTCAGTTTCGAACATAACATCACCAGTAGTGATGATCAAAACAATGCCTGATGAACCATTTGCGGTATTTTTTCAGCTCACTAGCTAGTGCCCTTGGTCTGTGTTGAGGCATGCTTTTAGCCCTTTTTTGAACAAAGAGCGCCATCTAGTGGGGTGAAAAATACAGCAAATGGTTCATGAAGCGACGTTTTAGCCATGACTAATCACCGGTTACTGCTTTCCTTCAAAATAAAGTGAATAACTCATTTTACACATTGCTCTTTTATGCTGAGGATATTTAGGTTACACGGTACTATAAACTAGGTCCCTAAGGCACACAGTGCGACCGCCTCACGCCTGTGATCCTGGCCACAACCCCCCAGTACCTGGACCTGGTGCGGGCCTTGAGTGAAGCGCTGGAGATGGAAGAAGCGCGGCTGTCGGGAAGCTCGTCCCTGAAGTTTCTGCCCCGAGCCGAGAGGGAGAAACTGGGTTCCTGCAGGCAGAGGGACCTAGATCTGCTGAGTGCGCAGGCAAGACGCAAGGAGGAGCAGATACAGGAGTATCAGCGGGAGCAGGAAGCCTGGAGGTACAGTGATGAGTGTGCGAGTGAAGGATGAGTGAGGGCTGTGCAAGGGTGACGGCTGAGTGATGAGCGAAAACTAAGAAGCGACGAGGGTGTGACTGATGAGTGCATGGTTGCAATGATAAGGCAATGAGTGATTAAGGTATGGGTAGTGATGGACTAAATGATGCTTCTTGAACCGTTTGCTGTGTTCTTTCTTTACACTAGATGGTGCTCTCTGTTCAAAAAAGGGCACAAAGCATGTCGCAAAGCAAACCAAGAGCACCATCTAGAGGGGTCAGAAAAAACAGCAAATGGTTCAAGAAGCGTTATTTTGTCCATCACTAGAGTGAATGAATGCACCGGAAAAGTTAGGGAGCGACTGATGGATGACCACCAAGTTATCAGTGAGTGTTTGCGAGTGAGTGAATAGTAAATGGATACGTCGGAAAGATGACTGGGCGCTGAGTTAATCGTGAGTGAGTGAATGTGCAATGAATGCGGTGCAGCAGCCGATGAGGATCTGGCCGGGCCGCTCTTCCTCTGCAGGCAGAGCCAGGCTGCGGCTCAGCGTCTCCAGGGCCGGCTGGACAGTCTGAGGGAGGAGCTGCAGGCAGAGAGGCAAGAAAGCTCCCTGCTTCGCGAGGCCCTGCGTCGCACCCAGGACCGGCTGGCGCAGGAACTGAGCCTCAACAAGGCCATCAAAGAGCGCAAAGTGTGTTCCAGTTGGGGACAGGGCTTAGTGACACTGACTTACTCTACTGCTGCAGGATTCTGCATCTTGTCTACCATCCACCATCTTGCTTAGCTCACCTCCACTTATATACAAGGAAAAAAAATCCCTATTCCATCTTTCCATCCCTGTATCATGTGGTCTGTTTGTTGTTCCAACCAGAGCTGGTCTTGAAACTTACTTTATGTCCCACCTTCCTCCTCCTTCACAGGGTGTGGCCTCAGAGCGGCTGACTCCGAGGAGCGGGTGGGTGGTCTCTCACAGTTGCATCCAGGATGGATTTCGTGATAAGGTAAGCGCAGTTCGTCCGGTCTGATGAGGGCTCTTAGTGATCTAAATCTCTCCTTTGCAAACTATAATTTTATCCTTCCATTTCCTTGAGTAATAGGGCCAGGGTACTAGTTAAATTCCCCCTGAGCATCTCAGAAGAGATTTGCCTATAATAATTTATACAACTCAATGAATTGCGTATCCCACAATGCACCTGTACTACACACTACAGTACCTTTGGGAACACTTTTGATCTTTGTGGCTCCACACAGTTCAAACCTGTAGCTTTGATGTCTTTGTTATTAAAATTACACCTCATCTAATCACAGGATAGACAAGTCTGCTGTCTCTCTTGTAAAGGAAAAGATCAATGGCTTCACTACTTCTGAATGATTTATATCCAAAACGAGGGCTCCCCAAGGACTGTAAGTTGAGCTGGCTGGTTCTTTCAGGAGGTCGGATAATTGGCAGGGAATCCTGTTTGAGATGGTCCCCCACTGCAGGGTGTCACAGTGTGACTGCTGCTGTCTCTTTCGCTGGGACACTGTGATCTTCGCAAGCAAGATGCTGGGGGGGGGGAAACATGGTGCTACCCCTCTTTGCCACAAATAGAGTTTGATGCATGATAGCACTGATTCTTATGTAAGGATAAGGAAAGGTGATGGAAATCATGGATTGAAAATGTGCTCCAGAGAAGCAGGGCCATTGTAAAGCGGGGGGTGGGGGGGGTGGGATTGGGGTGGTGGTGAGAATGATACTCGGGGGCTCTAAAAAAATTAGAACATAATTGGATTGGTCTGGGCTGGCGACCCAATATGATATGCTTTCATGGGGTCCGAAACAGTGTGCGAATTACAGGGGGGTCCAGGGGGGTCCAGGGGAGTCCGACACCCCCGATTAACCCATGAGAACCCCTGAAAGCCTCAATAGCAAATTTTTACGGGGGTCTCAAGATCGGTATTGCGCAACAGTAGGGAGATGGGGACCCCCCCGAATATTGACGGGTATTTCGCACACTGGACCCAAGTCTCTAGCAGCATCTCTGCAGGAGAGTAAGGTCACTGTGGTACTGCTATTGAGAAAAGCACTAAACATGAATTAGTCTGGCATTATAATCGGCTGTGAGGATGGAAAAAGGCAGTCCTACACTGTGAAACAACACCCCCCTCAACAATTATCTTCAATTCTCCGTCCCCTGCTGCTATTTAATATTTTGGTGTTTGTGGTACTGCGCGGTAATTGATGCAGCGTTTGAGTAAACTGGAACACCATTGTCTTTAGGTCCGTCTGTCACGCCTGCCGTCGCTGTCTGTATCTCCCTTGGACAGGCTCCTTCTGGGAAACCCAGCCTGCATAGGAGGCTGAAGAAGAAGGAGTATGAGGTGGAGGTCCTGAAGGAGCAGCTGAAGAACCGAGAGAGGGAGCAGAAGCAGAGGACGGCGACGCCCACAGAGGTGCTCTGGGCCCTGGGTCGTGTGGGACGTAGCGTGTCCATCTGGGTGTGTTGGGCATCCACACTTAATTACTGCACTGGTTCGCCTTAAGGAAGATCTTATTTGCCTTATTTGGGATTTACACTTCCAAGAGATTTTCTGGGCTGGAGTGGTGACAGGTGTGTACCTTGGATATCTGACGAAATTCCGCGGCTCTTCAGCATGGAAACATCAGTGGAGACACGGATCATGGGAAACCTATTGGTCACTCAATCATCTACGAAACGCAGCAACGAATTAAACATGAACTGGCTCAGGCTGGGACCCCCCCACACACACTGCAGTGGGGAGGAGACGCTGCCCCAGGCAGTGTTGGTACAGTCGCCACGGTGCCGGATTGTCTCCGCTGCATTATGATGTCGATGTTCCATCACAGTGACCTGGCCTCTTATTTCCCTGAATCATGAGGAAAAACAGTGCAGGTCTGTTTTTCACGCACCGGAACTGTAAGTGCTTGTCTGCTACAGCACAGTCACATTGGCTGCTGGGTCATACCGAGTTCTGCCTGACGGTGTCGCTGTCTTAGCGCCTTCCCGAGGATCTGCATGCATAAAGTAGGACTCCTATTACTCCATATATCCAACTCCTTCATTTAGCTGCTTTTCTGGCACTTTTGCAGTAAGTTAGGTCAAGTATCACACTGTAGGAAACTGTAACGATGGCCTCTCATGGGACATGAGCTCGAAAGCTTCAGGTCATACGGCCACATCCTTTTCCAGCTGCCCCACCTGCTGCCCTCCTTGGAGTGGAAAGGGGGGGGGGGGGCAAATTCCTGTGCAAAAATGGAACCGATAGAATCCCCCACCCCTGCCATCCCCCTGCTTCCCATGCATGAAGATCTAGAGATCAAGGCAAAGGCCAGCGCAGCCCTGCTGTGGTACTTCCTGTCTCTAAGCCAGTTTTTCCCAACCCAGTCCGCGCGGACCCGCAGACGGGCCACGTTTCTGCTTCCTCCCAGCTACCGGTAGCAAAAAATGTGGACTGCCTGGCAGGGAGCTGGGAGGGAGCAAAAACGTGGACCATCTGTGGGTCCCTGAGGAGCGGGTTGGGAAAGACTGCTCTAAGCTGATTCTGACATCCAGGTCTTTCTCAGTATAGATTTCATTTTGAATGGAAGATCTTATTTCTACATTTCTTTTTAAGTTTAGTTTTTTTTTTTTTGACGAATTCGGTAAGATGGAAAAGTCATTTGTTATAGTGGCTCCTTAACTGTGCATTTTTTGCAGCCCAGACCTGATATGGAGCCGGCCTATTCTCCTGCGGCGCGCCCTGTGACACCCCCTACATCACCCTCCAGCCCGGCGATGAGAGCCTCCTCTCCAGTGGAGATGGCCGAACGAGAGCCGCAGAGGCGCCAGTGAAAGAGAACGACGAGCTGAAGATGATGCTTCATGGACCTGAGAATGAAAACGGGCTTTTCCGTCACAGCAGTACCTCCCGCCCCCTCTCCACCCTCCCCCCAGTCCCTCTCTCCCCACTGCAGTCGTCTGACGGCGTCGGAGGCTCTAGTTCCCCTGGATGCATCGTCGCAGGTCTGCTGCGGCGGAGCTGACTCATTCGTCAGGCCCTGCTCCTGCTGCTTTCGGGTGTAGCGGCATGTCATGGTGACGAGCTACACACGCAGTCACTCCCAGCAGGTGCTGCCTGCAGCGGTAGCTGCTTTTAACCAGAGCCTTCTGGCAGGCGCAGGCTAAAGCATTAGCTTTCTTTTACCATTAGCTGCTGATGTCGTATAACTAGAATGTGGAGCTAAAATATAGTATTTGTGAAATGCTGATTTCCCAAGGTCAAAGTTAGTGAAATACATATGTATAATTATAGAAATTTGCATGGATATGCAGACAGTGGACCAGTAAAATGTATAATACGAAAAATCTGTTAAAAATATGCAAAAAGGAATGGGACTAAATGTTATTTTTCACTGCTTTTGCCAGCTGGTTATTTTATGGAGAATAAGCAGCTGGTTCGATCTGCAGGATTTGTGTTCTCGAGGCTGTTGGTTCAGATCCCAAGAGTAAGTGCACTGTAGACACCCAGGGATGGTCAGTCCGACTGGTCAGTCTCGTAGGCAGCACTGATTCCACTTACATGTTGGACACATCATCCAAGACAAAATGAAACTGGCTGAACAGGGATATAAAATCGGCCCGGGCTTTGCGCTCCCCCATGATAAACTGGGCTGTCCCCGCAATGAACTTTCCTGAGTGATCAATTTTGCTGGCCCACATGACCATCGGCCCACTGGGAAAATGCCCAGTATGCCAGATGGACAGTCCGGCCCTGGTGGACGCTAAATACCTGTAGCTGTCTTTTGAGTATGTCATGTACATTAAACCTACTGAGTTTGTTACACAGATGAGAAAACACCCTTATTGTGCTACTCTTTTTCAATAAAATTTAATAAAATGCAATGAGGAATTTCTTCAGTAATTCAAACAATATAAATTTTTTTACAGGAACACATTGTTTGCAAATTGTTGGCACTGTGTTAAATGGGCTTTGGTTAAAACTGCAGGATCATTCTGTTCTTCTAGTTGTCAGTTATCGTTTGACCTTAATCACCTGCGTGTAGCTATCCAGTGTCTGCTGACTTAGGTATCAAAGCATCTGAACAAATTGTTGCCTTTAGTTCCTCAGAACAACTACAGCATCGCAGTGTATAAAATACGTTTTCATCACCCTTGCTCCACAAATGCATGATTATGCAATGATGCATAATCAATTACTCTGGTACTCACGTTTAATTATTATCATGGACAATTAAACGATGTCTGGTTTAATAAATGCTGTGACTGTATTTATGATTTTGCAATTCCACTCCGGATTGTAAAAATGAACGAAACACAACGTATATACTAATATGTATATGATGGTGATGACTGTGTAAGGCATAAACTGATGTGGCTTATTTAAATTGTGTCCATTTTACAGAACAGAGTTCTGGCAGGAGCTCAACATTAGAACAGGGGAACAAGTAACTTAGTGACTCAGTAACTCCTCAAGTACAAATCATGAATAGATGTGGTAACTGCATGAAATATACGAAGTTATGACTGATTAATGATGAACGAACATGGGATCAGAACGTAATTAACACTTCTGGTTTATTCATGCATTAAGTAGGAGTGTTCAGCTACGTTATTTGCGTCCCCTGAAGTAAAGTGTTGTATAGATATATCTTTAAGTATGCCATATCTTAATGTAGCATGGTCCACTCGTCACTACTTTCAGTCAGAAGATTGTTATGCCCTCTGTTTACATAAGTGACACTGAATTTCTTTAATGCTGTATGACTACCTTAAAACCACCCGCCTCCTTATTCAACCATTGACGTCAGTTGCGTAACTGAAAAACATCACAGTAAAAAAAAAACATTACTTAAATGAAAAAGCACTGGGAATTCACATCAACGACATCAATGATCTCTAATAACAGGGCGCCACAGTGACTCGGTTAAGCTCGAATCGCGCCGCAGCACTGGCTACAGTTCGAGTCCGGTCGAATCCCGCCGCACCGTCTGGGTTTCTGCTGTCTGGTATCCGGTGTCTCTAAATTGCATTTAATGCATAGATGTGTGTGTCGCCTGAGATGCACTGGCATCCCGTTCAGGGTTTACGCCAGCCTCGTGCTGCCCGGGAGGGACTCCAGCCCTGGGCAGACTAAACGCTTAGAATATGGGTGGGTGGGTAGTAATTATAACAATATGTGACCGACTCGCTGTAGTATCTAATTCTCCCTGGCGGGGTCGCTTTAAACAAAACGGCCGAATGAATCTTGCACACCACTTAAATTGGACGGCGTGAGTTTGGTATTGTTTTTGGATGTCATTAAATATTATATTAGTGATTCAGTTTAACTTCGTTTTTTGTTCGATTAATTCTAGTGATAAAAAAAAACTATTAGCTGTACTTAAAATAACTTTAATGCAACATTAGAATAGAGGTTGTGCGGACCACGTACAGGCCATACACTCTATAATAGTCCCACATTGTAGATAATATGCAATAACAAGATATCGATCATTAAAATGTTGTTAGGTGAAAGATTCAGGTGAATAGGGATACACATGAACAACATATGCATTTTGAAATATGAATTAGGGCAGATGAAATACGTTTTTATGTAAGCATTTAATTTCATATTATGAATACTGCATTTGAAAAGCGAAATTGCATTAAACAGTGGACAACAGCGTGGAAACAAAAAAGAAACGGAAAATTGCGGATATTTTGGAAATATTCAGATTTTCACGAATGATGCAATTTGTAACAATCTGTTTTTGTGGCTTTTCCGTGGGTTCCTACGCCTCTTTAAGAGGCGTGGTGTACGTTCAGACGTAGGAGCTTTGCCGTGAGGAAAGTGCGTCCCGAGAAATTCAAGCGCCGCAGGATTTCCTGCACAGTGGCGCTGTGCCCCTTTAAGGACAGGGGATCCTGAATTAGTTTATTGTACTGTACAAATAGGTCCGTAATCTCGAGATTTCAGTTCATTGTAACTCAGACCTCAAGAGGAAGAGCAGTAGTCCGCATAGTGATTGGATGCAATAACGAATCTGTTGCCTATGGACCGTAGGTATTGGAACATTTCGTCTATTCGTAGCATTTTATTTGTTTAGTAGTTATTTCATTTGAAATAATTTAAAAAGACATGGCTTCCGACGAGCTGACAACGAAGCTGAGTCGGCGTCTTCAGATCGGTGAAGGAGGTGGAGAAGAGCCGGTGATCGTGAACAAGACGCGCGAAAACGGAGCCGAGAAGCCGGCCACGGCGAGCGCCGACTCGGAGCTGGGCGCTAAGCTGCTGCGCCGGGGGGAAATGAATGAGGGGGAGCATCATCCGCGTACCATGAAGGTCTTCAACCCCTACACTGAGTTTAAGGAATTCTCCAGGAAGCAAATCAAAGACATGGAAAGGATGTTCAAGCAGTAAGTGCGTCTTCCAGGTCTGACCGTATATCCTTTTGAAATGCGGTGGGTGTCAAGCGTGACAATGAACCTGCAGCCCAACGTGCCAACCCCGGGATTTATCTGTAATAAAGAGGCATTTCAGTGGTCACTGACACATACCGATATTTATTTACGACCAGCGTTTTATGCGTGATACTATGCGGGAGACTTCGACTAAAATAATAGCGCTGAGGTGACAATGACAGTGCACAGCTGACACTGGCGGAACAGTGATGCTAATGTTAAATTTTAGGTCGCCTGTATACAGACGAGGCGCTTGAGATAATGCGTATTTTTCGAAATAAACGCAACTTCTATTAAGAACAGGCACATGTTGGTCTTGTTAAATAATTAATTTTAAAAGTGTAATTCTAAGGCTGCTCGGTGTCTGGGAACTTAATTTTGTAAGTGGGCTGAATATTCGAAATATGTATAGAGTTTGAAGTCTGATCCGAATTGTATAAAATAAAATCAGGCTGCGCACGTGTTTCCGATTACTCTAATTGTTTTAGCAAAATTCAGAAAGTGAGTATATGTAATTCAGTGCAATTTAATACCAATAGGCCTAATAATTTATTATTATTATTATTATTATTATTATTATTATTATTATTATTATTATTATATGGAAGCGGATCTTGTTACAGCCACATTATTTCTAGTAACTTAATTGAAAGTGAATAAACTGCAACGCAGTCTTAAAGGTATAATATTGTAAAATACTGTTTTAATTATGTAAATAAGCAGTTCTGAAAGTACAATATATGACTTTTCCGGGCTGACTTGCCAGCCGTGTTGTCATTGCACATTTTGATTAGACTGTGTTGAAAATGTCAGTTTTCTTTTTGCAGTAAAGTGTGGACCCTGTGTAGGTGCTATAAGAATATTTATTGTGACTAGCTGTATTTTGATCAAATTTTTTGATCAACATTTTTGATTTTAATATATCAGCAGGGTGCCTTTTATAAAAGTTTAATGAAGAGAAACTTGTGTAACTCTGTTTTGGAGAAATGGTGTGAAGTATGACAAGGTCACTGTTGATAAACGCACTAGGCGGTTCAGCAGCCATACTGATGACGTCAGAGGAGCGCGCATTAAGGGCTCCCGCATCCAAAGGGGAGAGCTTGTCTTTTTTTTGTTTTTTGTTAATGTCATTTCGTGTTCCAAAATCTCTCAGGCTTGCAGAGACTTTTGGTGCCAGCACTGCAAACAGATGCTCTTTGTGCAAGGTTGTGGTGGTATGGGAACGGGATGCCAGTGAGTGTGGGGGGGACAGGGGCTTGGGAGGGGGGGGGGACAGGGGGTTCTGCCATCTCCTCTGCAGTGAGCCCATTTCTCTATGCAGCCTGGGAAACAGAGCTTTCACTGTGCAGATCCACACAATTAACCCAGCCTAGCCGTACAATAGCGTAAAGTGGACTCGTCTTGCAAAAATGACCCCAGAAGGTCCGAAAAATACAGACACGTTATTTTTAGCTTTTTAATGTTTTGTTTTTTAAGATATATTGGGCTTCAGAGCTGGTCCAGTGGACTAGGAACAACTCTAAATTTAACATATCTGCATTTGCAGATACATTTTCATTCCGACTATTTAAATGTATTTTTGTCATTTGACTTTTTTTTGTCAGATTCTAGTGGTACCAGTGGCCTCAGTCCTCCGAGGTACACTTCATTTTTAAGTTTTCCTTCTAACTCATGGAAAATTTTGCTTGATTCCAGTGATTTCAGTTTTTCAAATCTCTGCGATAACACTTCTGTGCTATCATCTGTTTTTTTTTTTACTCTGAAAATCCAAACTGATGATTCAGAACCTTAGAGTAAAAAGGGAAGGAGGTTTGTTCAATGACGCTCTCGACTTTCAATCCAGTCCCCAAAACAGGAAGACTGATAGTGCATCAGTATTCAGCCTGTGACTAACTTGGTGATTCAGAGTATTTAACCTCAGTGCCCCCTGTATGAACTCAGGAAATGTTGCTACTTTGCAGGATGAATATTGCTTCTGCTAATGCAAACTTCTTTCCCCAACAAAAATATACTGAACTCTTCGACTGTCCTGTCCTCTAACAAGATTGTATTGCATGGTGTTTACATGGGTCTCTATTTCAGAATAGACTCAGAGTTGAACAATGATTAAATGTAATCTAATATCTAGGTTGCAGATCCTCATAGCTCAGTCCCAGATGCATCAACGTCACTATGGGAATTTCTTTCTTTAGTCTTTTTAAACTGGCAACTCGAAGCAGGCTTGTTTCTCAAAGAGCAGCAGCTGCACTGGTGACCCAGTAATGCCTTGCACAGATTCACTTCCCTAGCCTCCTTGTTTAAAGAAGGTCCTTTACTTGGCGGGACTTGAAACCGACTGGCTGTGTTCCCAAGAGCTTGAGTCAATACTGGAATTAATTGCCTTTCCACAGTGGCCCGGCTCTGGTGCGATACAAACTGAACCGTCTTTTAGACTTTCGTCAATCTGCTGTCGCGATTGTGCATTGGCTTATTGTGTGTTTTTTTTTGTTTGTTTGTTTGTTTTTTTTGGAATAATGTGATAGAGCTTCTGCATACAGGTCTTTTGATTTGTTTCATAGAGTATCTATGCATTGTTTTGACTAACATTTGACATTGTTTTGCGCTATTACCAGCTATCTGGGTCGCGATTCAGTATATGTTTGGTATAGCGCTGTCAAAAGTATCGAAAAAACCGAAAGTATCGATTCTGTCATGTAGAAGATGGTTTCAGTACTCATCCTTCATGGTATGGATTCTGAAGTCTGCACTTCCGATTTGCTCTGACCACTGAGGCTCGTAGACTACCAGTGCACACGCCTAGAACTGCATGCGGTCTCACTCACGGGTGTTAGGATGAGTAGTTCAGAAGCGTCAGAACTTTGCCTCTGCCCTTAATCGATAAAGACTGTAGCATGAGTGGCATGTGGAAATGCCAGGGCCTTGTGGCAAATGAAGAAGGGCAACATGCAGGCCTGCATGCAAATTGTGTCACTGCACAATATTGGCAAAGGGGGGAAACACAGCTGAAGTAGAGGTGTAACGTGTAGTGGGTTAAAACATTTTTTTGTAGTTGGTTAAACATTTCCACAGTAAGACAATGATCTGCAGTTGTTTTCACCTGTGGGTTATGTTCAGTTACATACAATCTTATGAGGTTGTTTTGATTAGTGTTGATACAAAGTTTTAGAGATGTGCATTTGTTAGAAGTGTTTGTTCTTTGTGCATTGTAATAATATAAAGTATCTGTGTTTACTGCTTGTGAATATCTGAACACAAATTTCAGTGCGATTACAATGGCTACTACTGTACTCATTATTCTTTGTCTGGCACTGCAGTAGGTTTTTAGATATAGACATGAGTTTACGAAAGTTTGTAAAGTTTTCACTGCAAACAAAATTGCAATTGAAATTTTTTAGAGTCACAATTATGTATGTTGTTGAATATCGAAAATGGTATCAAATTTCAGTATTTTTCTTGGTATTGCAATTTTGAAAATTCGGCATCGTGACAACACTAGTTTGGTACATGGATGTTTGTCTGCGCTGTGTATTCCTGAATACCGGTGTGATCGTTGATTTATGGTGTTCTGAGTTTCTTTAGCCATTCCCAGAAGGGAAGAATGACGAGATCGCCAGTACGTTAGTTTTGTTTTCAGACTCCAGAATCACACCATTGCACCTTTGTAAACCAGTTTGGAGGAATCTACAGTGGGTCTCCTCTGCTCAGGGAAACTGGTCTGGCAGCAAGCTTCCCTTCCAAAGACACCCCTAATTTGATTCGCTCAGAATGATAAATTATTAATGATACGTTGGAAGCAGGCACGGTGCGATGACAGCGTGCGGTATTCACAATGAAGAGCTCCTCTGTTCCCTCACCCCCGGGTGGTGATTTTGCTTTCATTCAGCCTCATGAGAACCTTACCCTGTGTTCCGCATCACAGTCTCTCATTCACGGCGCAAGAATCGGAGGTGCTCAAATAGGCTGCTTCTAGCTGGAAGCTGGAAAGGAAGGAAGGAAAGGAATGAAGGAATTTTGCCAGCTACCAGCTCAAAAAAAAACACCGGTTTTAAAAATTCCCGTTAATTTGTGATTTTATCATTTTTGTTTTTGCCAGTGCTGTTTTGGAATCTCGTGTTCTACGAAGTGTATCTGTCCTGTATCGCAGAACGCAGGATGAGAACTTTTGAGGCTTTTCATTCTCTAGTAGACGTTACGTGTAACATTTTCTCTCAGCACTGTTTTGGGTGACTGAGTTGGGAGGTATGCAAAAGATACAAGACACCGTCGCGTCTGCCATCTGTGAAATTAAAAATGGGCAGCTTATTTTTGGAGGGTAAACCGTTAATGAACTCGGTGCAAATGCAAATTTTCTCCACTCTTGACAGCAGTAGCTTTTCTCATGCTAGTTATCGCACCCCTGCGTTCCGACATCTGTCTTAGGTGATGCTGTAACTGTTACTCTCACGCACAAAGCCGACTTACGAAGAAGTCAACGTAGGGCTGTGAAGCAGCTAGAATAATTTACGCTGCTTCCTCCTCCTCCTGGAAGGCGGCCATGCAGTTATGTTCAGTCTTGTACATAACATTTGAGGTGGAAGAACACAAAAAAACACATTGATTGGTAGCTTCTTTTAGCTAGCTTATATAATCTTCCAGTGTATGAATGCTTGAGAGGCATGTATTTGTAACGAGATGACGAAGGGCGACCATATTTGGCTTCAGCCATGATACCCTGGCCTGATTTCTGTGGTAGTGACCCGACCACCATCCGGACATGTTTCTCCAGTATGTGATGATCAGAGCGATGTTCTCCAGAGCCTTGCGGTCATTCCAGATGAAATCTGCCACCTTCCCTATAGCTCCCCCATCTGTCGGGGATTATCCAATTCAGGTGCAGTCTGATAGGAAGCATTAAACCTGTGAGAAAACTCACCATTAAGAAACGCTCACAAGCTAAACATTCTGAAAACACTGAAAAGTGTTTGGATATTTTCATGGTCCTCAGTGAAGATGTGGCACTGGAATGAATAGCCTGGGGGGTGGTGGGGGTAGAATTGAATGTCTCAGTCTGATTTTCATGATACCGTGTCCATGCAAAAGCAGCAGTAGGATGCACCAGGTGTACTTTGGAATACCGATGATTCAGCGCAATGCTGATGTTATTGAAAAGTCACCAGAGGAAGCTCTTTGAAATATTAAATATTACTGAAGTGCAAATGTGTTCAGCACAGCCTTGACGGCCAGCCAAGGCAGCACATGTGGCAGAGAGCTGAGCGAGGCTATGTACCTCGAGGAAGGAAGCTGATTTGGTGCAGGTTAAACTTGATGTGCTTCCATGGGTCCCCCTCCTTCGTGTCAGCCCTCAGAAATTTGGCAGTAGGGGAAGTAGAGGTGAAGGAATTGAAACAAATGCGTTAAATGGGTGACCAGAGTTTCACGTCTAAATTACAGAGGCCCTGGAATTTCTTCCCTAAAATCCAGCTCCTGTGACTCAACCCATGTAATGAGTTATTGATGTGAAATCTGCTGATTAAGCGTCGACAATATCTCTTTAAATTTTGAAGATAAGAAAGTAAGGTCTCTCCAGGAGAATGGAGAATGCTGAGAAGGTGTGTCTGAGCACCTGCTCATTTATAAGATGCGTTTTGTGAAGTAGAACAGACAATGTGCTTGGAATTTTGTTCTTGTTTGACAGTTCGTTATTGCGAAAGTCCAGGTCATATTCTTATTAAGGTTAAGTGATATAAGGTTATTTATAAGTGCCTTGTTTTATGTTTTAAGTTTCTGCTGTTTGAGAAATTGACATCCAGTAATTCCAACGGTTGGTCTGTCATTTTTAACCCTAAAACATTATATTTGTTGATATTTATAATCAGACTTCTTAGCTTTTGAAAATCTATCTATCAGTATCGGAAAGAGTTTCTGCTGGTTATGTCGTTCACTAGGTGTAAATGCTCCTTCTTCAGCCAAATTAGCGGAGGCTGTAAACTATCTAGTCTGTGTCTGGTGAACATTGCAGAAGTAATTCCGTACCGCGACAGGAGCCTGCCAGTTACTTGTAACCAGCAGATGGACTTGCATTGTCCCTGTAATCAAACTGTAAGCAACAGAAAATAGAGTGAAAATCGTAGGAAATAGCCAGTGTCTGGTCTGACTAAATTTTTAATACTAGCTTGATAAGATACACGTCTGCTGAGATAAGCATCTTCAAAAAAACAAAGTGCTTCTGTTGACCCATATATGCAAGCTGTCCTGTACTCCTCTTGAACTTGTTTATTCTGTGTGAGTACAGAATCTGCAGTGCATGTCTGATAAATATGAAACGTGAAGTCTCAGTCACGGCTCACGGAGTGGGAGTCTCAGCCGGAGGCTCGCGTCCATCGATAGAGAGACACGTCATCAGTCGCCGGAATTAAAGGGCAGCAGCAGTGAGCTGATTAAGTAACCAGTGGAAACTGGGCTAAATCTGCAGCTGACTGACAGTGCATGACAGTCCCACCTACTGCGGGCATGAAATGCTCATTTTTCCACATGTCACATATATTCAGCGTTTTGTCCCAAAAAGCCATTCTTAATTACTCACTTACTGACTCTAATCAGTTTTACATTTTAAGTGATTTAACGGTAGTGATTTGACAGAACAAAGAATGTTCTGGAGGAATCCTAACAATATGCTTGCCAGGAGTTAACATCAACCTAAAAATAATGATTTGTTAGGGTTTGCTATAATTAATTGTGAAATGCATATTTGTACATCATAACTAATAAATCCTGCATTTTTCAGTGATTATGGAAAATGACAGAATAACACAAGGCTCCTGTCTGTGATGTATGCAGAAATGATGTCTCTCCGCCTGTTAATTGACTTCATCATCACATTAAAATATTTAATGAAAGTGGCATTTTCCCCTGTTCTGTCTCATATTCCCAGTGTGCTACTAGCTGAGACACACCCATCTTAGTACAGAAAGGCACACCTGCCCCTTGGCTCGTTATAGGAAACCCTGCTCAGGTATCGCTAATTACTCACTCAAACTCCTCCGCCTAAATTCCTTCGGAACTGATACCTCGACGTCGGTAGGTTCCAAGCTGAATGCCACGCCATGTCTTTTGTAGAAAAGGTGAATTGAAGAAAAACACAGTAGGCAGGAAATCAGCAGGTGTGCTCAGCCGGATTCCCCTGAGCCTAACAGTGTCTCACGGTCAGAGGGTTTGCGGGGATGTTACTGTGACGCCCGGGTCTTGAGCGCTCATACCAGCGTTGCTGAGATAGGTATGAAGATTTCAGCTCAGGCTTTCTGAAAATAATTTGTTTCTGCTTCATTCCACTCGGACATATCCCAGAATTCCTCGGTCCTGGTCATTGGTGGCATGCTGGTGGCTTCCTTTATAGAAGATCACTGAACACAAAGGTGCAGAAGGAATCATCATTCCAGCCAGCAGCTGCTGAGGGTGGAACCAAGTTCATCACTCAGCCCTTACATAGTTCTTATAGTCCTGCTATTCAGGGATCTCCATCATCTGCATCAGTTTTGTGTTTTGAACTCCTTCGCAGAGCACTGTGGGAAGACGGCTTGCATAACACATCTGCAGGGATTCTCTAAAGGACAGCATCCCGGTCTGGAATGGAGGGGAGGGCATTTAGTCGCTCTCTTAACGTCATGCTCTCTGTCCGTACGTAGGCGAACCAAGCTAGGTGGCGACAGCTAGTCGTCGCTGGCACTTTCACCTTCACCTTCAGCGCTACATCTCCAGAGGATGTTTGTCACCCTCTCATTGCAACATGGCAGGGTGGTAGAAGCACAGGTGACGGGGGTGAAGGCGGATGATATATTTTTGAAGAGCGCCCCCTTTTGGTTAGATGCGGTGGAAGTAAGTTTGACCGGTTCAGGCATGCTGTTGAGCTGACCGAAAGTGCCTCCATCTGTGTTAGTCTGTGGGTGGTCTGTGGGTGGTCTGGACGTGAGTCACTCTGGCTTACTGGGACAGGAAGTGTGTGTAATTCATCATGGTCACCCTGCTCAGCTGACTAAGGTTGAGGGGCTCAGGCTGTCATTAAGGACCTGGACTTGTGCAGCTCCATTTGGGACATTAACCAAGGTTCGGCCACTTATTTTTATCCAGTTATATCTAACTTAACAAAGACGTGTGTCTGAAAGCTGCTGGAATCTCTTCAACGGCCTGCTGCTAAGCTAATCATGCTAATAGTCTTTCCTTATTGTCACCTCGTGGACAAGATCTGACTGACTTTTTTTTTTTTTTGCAATAGCGCGATATTTTAACATGCTTGTGATTCTTCCGTGGCCCTGGTAGTTTATAACAGTTCACTGAAATTATACCTTATATCTCCAATATTAAAGGCAGCGTTTGATATCAGCGCTGTGAGGGAGATTTACGAAGCTGTCAATGCACAGATGATCGCAGGGTATGCACGAGGTCTGATTGTATTATTTGGAAATGTCTGCTTTGGAGTGGAGAAGCAGCAGCCAGTCCCTCTGCGTGGTCCATCGGTGGTCAGGCTGGTCCTGGTGCTTTGGGTGCTTCAGAATCGGAGGAGGTACCTGGGCCACGTTACTGACTTTTATAACTTTAACACTTTCATCTCGTATTTTATTGTATTTTAGTTTAGCTGTTTGTTTAGCTTTTATTTACTCTCATTTATTTCTCCCATCCTCCTATAATTTCATTGACCTGTATGTTAGTTGCTTCCATCTTTGGTTTTATTTTAGTCTCACGTGAAGCGCCCCATGTATTAAAAAGCGCTATATAAATGTTTTTGTGACATTGTGTTCATGGTGCGGTCCATCATTTTGTATATGGTGGTAATGGTTTGTTCCTGTTGGTGATGTGGGGTGGGGGGGGGGGGTGTAGGGGTTTGCGTTTCCTGGTTCAGATGTTTTGCGCTACGTAAAATTTATATTTTATAAATGCAGTAATGTTACTTCCGACTGAGGGTTTGTGTCAGAATTGTAAACAGATGGATTGATCCTGATTGGGGCGCACCTGTGCAAAACGTGATGCAAGGCTCTGATTCCAGCCGCCTGGGGTTTGGAAAGTCCCACTGCTGTCGGGGGGGGGGTCGCTATGTGAAAGTTTATCACGTTTCCGTGTTTCCCATGACCTTCGCCTGAAGGCCCCCCTGCCGGATACTCACAGCTGGCGGGAAGCTGCCGTCCTGTGCTGGGCGCCGCCGGCTGAGTGGGTGAGCTCCCTGTTGTTCTGTAGAGTTGCTCTCGCCCCGTCATGCCAGCGCTGTGCTGCCTTCTCCTCCTCCGTCCCATAGGGAGGCTGTGACTGTGTGCCTGTGGCCTGTTAAGGGGTCACCCCTCTGCTGTGTCGCTGCGGTGTGACGGCTTAAGTGTTTCCGTATCTTTGAAAACACAGCAGCCTTGGCACTGAGGTCAGGTGACCGTGTCACCTGAAGGTACCGCTGTGTTCCCAGAATAATGGTGTCGGAGCTCGGGGTGAGTTTCACGCCTCTGTTTTTTTTTTTTTTCCCTGTTGTGACTCTGGGGGGGCCCATGAGTGGTGACAGGTCGAAAATGGGCACCCTGAGGTGACGGCGGATTGCAGCGTCACACCTCCCTGAGGTGACAGAGGTTAGGGACACCGAGCCGCCCTGATGTGACACCGGCTATCAACGTCACATGGGGTGATGCGGGAATCGGCTGGACGAGCATGTGGTCACCTGGGAACCGGGTTCAATCAGACCAGACATTGGTACTTAAAGTCCGCTTCATTTGTATAGGATTGTTATGGGTAGAAGGTAAAGCGTCTTGTAGCCATAATTCTTCGACACGTTTCTCAATGAAAGATCGGTACCTATAAACACATCCTAGGTTCTCCTGTTCATTGGAGCTGTTGATACCCACAGCTAATCGCACACATGCGCTTGAGAATCTAGAAACTGCAAAATTCAGTTTTACAAAGATACATGCTCCATTTTCTTGTCAGTTTAATCTAGTTTAATCATTCTTGCATTAATAATTAATTCTTATAATGATATAATTATGAAGTTCTTCCTTTTTACAGGTTATCCATCTTCAACATTTTTGCTTCATTGTTCATGATAATTATTCATATTCATTTTTCATTTTTTCTTTCACATTATTCAAATTGCTCTTGTTTGGATGTAAATTTAGCTAATAGTCCTGAGGTTTGGAAGTGCCCTGATGTCTCCTGCCGCCACTAGGGACACTGCTTACAGAAGAAGAATAAGATTACAGCTGATAGGAGCTTCTTTAGTCCAGCTTGCTTCTATGCCTGGTCCATACAGAACTAGCCTTGAGGTTAGATGTGTTAGCAGTGTGTGTGTGTGTGTGTGTGTGTGTGTGGGTTATGTATATATTACATTGTGGGGACCAAATGATAAAACCTGTTATTTTGACGTTGTGGGGACCGTTTTTGACCTCAGTTTTATAAAAATCTGTGACTGCAATCAAAAAAACAAAAATGACAAGCTTTGTTTTGTTACTTATGGTTAAGGTTCGGGCCGGGTAGGGGTTAAGGTCGTCATTAGGAATGATATGTGGACTGCGCGCGTGTGTGTGTGTGTGTGTGTGTGCGTGCATCTAGATCGTCGTAAGATTGGCACTGGCTGAATGCCAGGCTTTTCCTCACTCCTGTCTTATTGGCGGTTGCCTAGAAACCAGGAATAGATTTCTGTTAAATTAGCAGGAGAAATCGGAAGATCCTAGTATTGAATTCCAGTGAATGGGTCATATTTCTCATGCTCTTATGACTGAATTATAATGATATATTCCTAGCCATGTACATTTTTGCACCCTGCATGACGTGCTGTTTATTTTTGGAAAGTGAGCTGGAAACAGAAATATTTTCTGTCAGTAATGTTTTAGACTATATATGTAATGTTTAGGTTCATACAAAAAAATTGTAATAAATTCAAAATAAAGAAATGCACATGGTAAAAGTAAAATATAGGTGACTGGTTTGTCTGTCTCCGTGCATTTGTGTTATTCAAGGGAGTGATGTATGTGAATTTCTGTTTAGTACACCAGGCAGATATTTGCACGGAGCAACAAAAACCTTTTTGAACCAGCAAGTCATACGCATGCCAATGGCATTTACTTTAGTAACACGCTGGACTGGAATAGTCTGATGACCATATAAACAGTGGTTTGTTAGCTGCTACCTCAACCAGCGTGGCACAGGTAGAATGAGAAAAGTTGCAGCTTTGCAGCATCACAGGGGCGGGTCTGGGAGAGCCTTGTGGCCCCTCCCCCTTCCCTTATCGCCATGGCTACAGTAGAGGCTGAAGCTGAATCTACCCACCTCTAGCTCTCATTACGAACTTCCTTTTTTGGTGTTTTGGAACCAGCCCGGTGACTAAGAGATCCCCCCCCCCCGCCAAAAGATCCAGATGGCCCACCTTCGTCATTAACTGCTAACGAGCCCTCGCTGGGTCAAATGCTAACGACCGTCTTTGGGTTCGCCTCGCTGACGGCGCTCACGAACCGCGCACTGACACGTGACTTTTTGTGTTTGCCTGAGGTGTCTCGGTATTTTCTCACTCGGTGGTTTTTCACTCGGAGCTCGCTGCTTTAGAGTCTTGCTCTCCGGGTCTGCAGCTGGATATTATCTCCTGAGCTGATTCCAGGGAGCAGCTGCCGCTTGGCTCCTGGGAGCCGGCCCGGGGCTCCGCTGTCCTCGGGGCCGCCGGGGAGCCTCTGAGGGGCCCGTCCCTGGCCTTTGTGCGGAAGCCCGCCGAGGATTAGCAGAGCGGCGGCGGCGATTGGACGCGGCGGGGTCTCGCCGAGCAGATGGAGGGGTGGGGGGAGCTACGGCCCTCGTCCCTAATCTCAGAGGATGACGGCACAATACTTGGCAGTCAGCAGCAAACGCCAACCCAGCAGCAGGAGCGGCCAAAGCTACATTTTTTACATTTCTGTTTTAGTCCTTCTTGTTTACCTCACCCAACAATCCCACAACAGAGTACGGGATTAGCGTAAAGTTTAAATCCTTAACTATGGCTCCCCCCGTTGCTGGCTTTGCCCTCTGTTAATATTACATCAGCTATGATTGGTCACCGATCACTATGGCGATCAGCTCTTCTCTCTTCTCTTTGGTCCCACATCCCCATCACTCTGCTTATAGATACTTGGGTGAAAGTGCAGTTGTTATTTTTCTCTGCATTTGGCTGATGCATCTCCAGCCTGGTACCTCAGTATCTCGTCCAGGAGGCCTTAAATAAACCTGATGTGGATGTCACTCATCAATCACTTTCCCAAGGCCTTCAGAGCACAGAGGCCAGTGATCTCTGTCTTTCTGTCCGTCTCATCTTGACATGAGGGCGTTTGTTGTTGTTTTTTTTTTCCTTTGAACTTTTTTTTTTTTGTTTGATTTTCGTCTGTGTCTGACTGTTCGGGGAGCCCCTCTCCCCCGTCCGCCTTACAGGCCGTGTTTGGACCCTGCCAACTTGACTGATCTCTGTACCGGTGCCGGATGGCACTCTGCTGTAGGAGCGTTGAGGCGGGTTAATGGAGCCCGCCCTCATCTTCGAGGCAGTCACCTGACCTCTGACGAATCCCAGCTTCCCTCTGCCTCTCAGTTTAACTCGATATGCCTGCTGTTCTGATACAATAGTAACGATTGGGAGATATTAAATAATAAATAATATACCACTTTGTAACATCTTAATCCTATTCTGCCAATCTGGATGGTTTGCATCGGAGTTGAAAACTAAGCATTTTCATTTATGTGGAAGTTTTCTGAGTTGCAAAATGCCAGTGATTTCAATCCAGGTTGAATAAAAATTTATATAAGGCTTGGGCACGAACTGTCATGTTTTTGCCAAGCGCGTCACTTCTGCTTTTTCCTGAGTGCTTGCAGGAGCATGATGGAGGAGGCTGTAATCTGTGCATCTATTCCAATAAAGAGGAGTTACACCCGCATAGAGCTGCTGCTCTCCACACGAGTCAGACCTTTTTACTCGGGAAGAAGTTTCCTCACGTTTTTCAGGTCTCCCACTGAGTCTGTCTTACAGATACTCACTGCTTATATGCACCATCCGTTAGGGGGTGTTGCACAGGGAGAGGGGGGGCAAGGTTGTGGGCTTGTGTGGGCCTTCAGCTGATATTACTGTTAGCTCTTATACCAAGCAGTTTCGGTGTGTGGCATTGTGATCAGAAGGCTGCTTGTTCAAATCCCAGGGTCGCATAGTGATGTGACCCTCCGCACCCAAGTGCTGCAGGGATTGTCTGACGCTGCTTTGTCTGTTGTACGTCACTGTGGATAAAAGTGTCTGCTAAAGAAATGTAAATAATGGTAGCATATGCTAAATGAAAGAAAAAAGAGGACAGCCTTAACTGGGAACTTGTTCCATCCTTTAGTGGAAGACCCCCATTTTAGGGATCAGCTTCCCATGATCCTTGGTGTTTTTGAAAACAGGTCCACTGGGGTGTTTCGTGTCTTATGGTTATGCCTTTAGATCAGACCTCCTGCATCCCAGAATGCTTTGCCTTGTAATATGTAAACAAAACCTTGTACTCCAGATAGTTAAATGCAGAATTTAAGGCAACTCTTCATATGACTCAGAGTATACAGTATGTATGTATGTATATTATATATATCTCTCATGAGTATAGATACATGACCTAGAGTATGGTGAGCTCTGTATGACATTACCTCTAGCCTCTTGGGCTGTGAGGCAGCAACTCTAATCACTGTGCTATCTGACCACCCCCCCTCCAACTACCCTCTGTAGGTGACTGATATATTTGCATTCTTAAGGCTCCAGCTCACATTCTCAGTGATCAGAGTTTTCAAGCTGCCAGTAACCATGGTACCTGCAGTTTGGACCTGGTACTCTGTGTGAAGCTAGGCAGGATTGGGTCTGGCCAGTGTTTGGATGGGAGCCCAGTTGGGTTGTTGGTCTGTGAAGATCCTGGTTCTTTACTGTAAGGCCTCATTAAGGGTTGTTTGGTATCTTTTGGAAAAAGTAGGGGTGATGTCCTGACTAAAATCTGGCCATCTGTTTTCTCAGGCTATGGGTGAGGGTGTCTGGGAGCCCACATGCAGTGTGCAGACTACCTGACTGTGCAGGTTCCACACACAGGGAGCTGGGGGGGATTTGAACCCTGGTCCTGGTGTTTCCCCCTCCCTTGTACCCTGTACCTGGTGACCCTGACAAGGATGGGCAGTTTGGAGATGGGAGTTCCCCAAAGGCAATTCAAAGAATCCAGCTGCTTTCTTTACTTCTTTCTTTTTTTGGGAGTTGACAGTATTTCTTGGACGCTGCTTGGTTGGAGATCTCCACCCAAAACACTGTCACGCTCACATCAGAAAGTTATGGTTTAAACATTGTCTTCATTTCCCCTGCCCCATGACTTTAGGGACCTTGGGCAGTGCGCAGAGTGTTGCCTGGACGATTAGATGCACTGTCGGCCAAGGAAGAGAGAAAGAGCGAGGCAGGGAGGCGCAGATGAAAGACGAGGAAATGGAAAGGCTAAGTGGAGCGTCTAAGAATGGAGGGAGAGCGAATTACGGAGAGAGAGAGAGAGAGAGAGGAGAGGCTGTGCACTCGGTCATCTTCTCAGTTCCACGTTGACCTCAGGGAGCCCAAGCACTCTGGGTTCTCACTCCCCAGGATCCTGTCCAAATCCCCAAAACCAAAAGCAGCGACTCGAGATCCTAATTTTCCGCACCTTTTCTCCCGTGACTTTGTCAATGGCGTCGATCTTGGCACAGATTTTCTGCGTTTGTAGGTTTTTTTGTTCTCCTCCAACATGAACCCTTAAGCATTCCAGAGATGAAAATGCCTGGACGGTCATTGTACTGCTCTGATGAAACTTGGGCAGGTCCCATGTAAGGGGGGTGGTGCGGACTGGCTCAACTGTAAGGGCGCAGGGGTGTTGTCATGTGTCGTGTCGTGATTCTGACCCTTATGGTGGTAGATTCTTTTGAAGCACAGCATTGTCTTTCCACATCAGTCAAAACATCGCACTTGTGCCGAGTGTGTCGTACGGTTACCCCACTCTTTTCAGGTTTAATGTGCTTCCAGATGTGCTCAATTGTTCACAAATGGACCATTGTCTCATCCAAATGCTTTTGGCAGGCAGAAGATGCAGATCTCTGCAGTGAGACAGCGCAAAATGGTTTTTCGCAAATTGAACACACCTAGCGGTCCTGTAAGGAGAGTCTGTGAGGCTCACCTGGCTGGAGAGTTTCCACATTGAAAATGAACTTTAACCCCAAACTGGTCCACTGACGCCTTTCTAATTTAAAAGCTCGCATGTGTATGCCTGCCTTTGTGTGTCAGGGTAGTTTGCAGCACAAATGACAGCGCAGAGATCCAAGAGGGCAGAGACAGCCAGGAGGTCCAAATCTTTGAGTGGTTTGAGGTCTGGTGTTCTTTAGCGGCCTAGGAGGAGTAGTTTGTGTGTGACCTTTCAAGTAACGCCATAGTTACACAGAGTAAATGTGAAGCAGGCTTCTTTAAGGGCAGAGCGGTGTACATATGACCTCATGTCCTGTCAGGGGTATGTCGTTTGTCCTCAGAGACAGTGCCCCCCCCCCC